>JAHFWI010000061.1:3000000-3316037 GCA_028554975.1 Himalopsyche kuldschensis | reverse complement strand
TAACTTTCATACATAACGTCTTTGAAATATCGATCCATAATTTTATTTTCGGTTTCGTTGAATATTTTTACCATAATGAGGAATATAAAAATCTACGTTAAAAGGTTGACTTTTGGGATATGCGTTGTGTTATATCCGCGTGGACCGTAATCAATCAGCTTTTTTCACACTATAAAATATATGTATTTAAATGCGGATACAGATTTTTCGTACATACTTTGAAATTTATCCTTGGGGCTGACCGATTCTTTTTTCAAGACAGCTGTAGCAAAAATTGATTCGATTATTTGTTTACATAGAGACTTATAGAAAGCGTAAAAGTGGTCTTGTTTTAGAGATATTATTATTTTTATAAGAGCTACACATGGGTCGCGCAGATATTTCGCAAAAAGTGCTCCGGCGTTTATAGGTTAATCAATATGGTAACGGATCTATTGGAACGGAATCTGGTTTTATCGGAAGAATCCTACGGTTTCGCATTATGGCCAATGGTTATGTCCCCCTGCCGCATTTCTTTGCGAGCATGTGGCTCGTCCATTAAAGTACACATTGGCATGCATTAATTTCTCCCTCTCTTCTTGTAACATATTTGTAACATCAATAAAAATAAATTGCTTGATACCTATTGATGCAACGAGTTTCGCTAATCCAAACACATCGCAGACTTTGCTTTGCAAATTGGCAAAAAAGTTAACTACCACGAAGCTTATTCAAAATATTCTCTTGAATAGGATATTTAGTCTGGCCGTGGCGCAGTGTCAACGTTGTTGGCTTGCGTGCCGGACCACCCGGGCTTGATTCCCAGTACGAGCGATTTTTTTCAGTCGATAAATCTGTTCAAAGGAATTGGTGTTGTTGAAAATCCCTTACCACCTTTCCGATCCCAAAAAGCGACGCATAATGACATCGATTAGCTAATCACTAGTCCTGTCCAAGTCCTCGTATCTTTTATATCCCTATTCTCTTCGAAAAAGAGAGGTTGAGGAACTGTGTATCAAGCAGTACTCGTAGAAAAACATTTTATCATCAAGAATATATGATAATGTGATTGCATTTAGATTGCTTTGTGTTTCTCATTCTGATATTAGTTTGATTCATTTAAATTAAACAAGACAGAGCCGTAATGAAATCCCATTTAATCTTTGAAAGGCGGTCCCTAAAAAATAACTCATGAACCGAAAGGGGGTCTAAAAATCCTCCAGTGGTATGGCTATATTGGCATAGATTGCGTTAAAAAAATATTTATTTATACCTTAACGTACCTTAATACATCGTTCTAAAAAATTTAAAAATGATATGTCACGCATGAAAGAGACAGCCTGATTGTACTCATTTTTATTACATACTGACGTTATTAAAACTATGAACGCGAGCGCTTATCTTAATTTTTTAATGAAAAAAGCATCCATTTGATTTGAAACGTACGTTTGAACGAGGCGCGTTTGAGATAAAATAACGTTATCGTTACATTCGCTAATTCATATAGATTACGTAAATAACAATTAAGCTTCGTGATGTACCTTTATTTTTATATATAAGCGATGAAAACTGTTTACTATGCGTCAGTTCAAGTTCATTCGTGGCAAAAGGCGAAACCCGGGTCAACTGTGACAAAACTCAAACGATTCAATTGAAATGTACTATTGATTGAATTGGCATTTAATTGGTAGAACTCAATCATAGTACGGTGCAAAAAAAATAACAATGTATTTTAATTCTACAGAAATGATTTCATATGAAGATAGTTCTGACGATGGCGTAAGCCGAAATAGCTATAAAAAATATATCAAATAATTTATGTAGAATTAAAATACATTGTATTTTTTTATTTTTTATTAAAATGACCTTCCACAAGTACGTTTAAAACCTTCAATAAACTTTCGTTGAGTTGGAAATATGCCATCGATAACGCTTTTAAATTCAAATTCAAATTAATGATATTTGCTTCTTTACCGTCGGTATAAATATTCAAAATATAATATAAAGCGAATTACTGGGCAACATCTGCCGTTTGCGATATAAGCTAGCATATTCAGCGGACATATTATATTTGCATTCATTTTTGTGAAATTATGGCAACGCATTTTACACAGCAACATGTGTGTAAAATTGCTGTAGAACTTGTCGGCCAATTTAAAACGCATTTCCCGGCAATTTCCCGACCCCGCACCACTGCGAAACGACATGGCAATATGACATCACAATTTCCGGAAAAAGAAACTGTCGCTTTTCCGCAGACCAATACATTGAAATGGGAATCAATCACACAATCGACCGTCCCTTTTGTAACCATGTCAGGTTAACAAAAGAGTAAACGTATATTGAATGCGGATCCGCGATGACGGTATGGCTAGTATATAAAACAGATGACTCTTCCATGATATTTTCGTTTGGGCTCTTTAGTGCCTAGATATTAGATTGTGATGACTGTTGATTCCTCAGCATTCGCCGGGTTGAATGCAAGAAATACATTACAAAATCGACGAAAGATCAAATCAAAATTTCTCAACATTTAAAGAATAATTATGAATACCCCAGGTTGTATAATAAAAATAATAAAACATTTTTATAATCTATTGTGGTTCTTTTTGCTTTCACCCAACTCGGGTGCTAATGAAACGGTATTGAAATGTGTATTTATATGTATTGTCTCTATCTAATATTTTACAGAAGTTCGGAAAGATTTAGTCTTAAATTATTATAAAATGTATGTCAGTGAACAAGGCAACATTTCTGTTTGCGTGCGAGTTAGGTAAATGACTATTTAGTAAAAACTTAGAAATCGAGACCATTTTCGGTGAACAAAAGCAGCCGGTATTTTTGGAAATATTTTGTGTGTAAATTTAAAATATGAAACATTTAATGCCCTTGCTTTTGTTTTTAAAATATGCATTTTAGGAATTTTAATAAATGACTTTATTAACCGGATGGCTGCCACAGACGTATTAAGACGCGAATTTAACTATATATGTAAAATCTATTGTAACTGATTATTTATTTATTTATTTATTTAAGAAAAAAGCAAATCATGGCATTACAGCTGATGCCAATGCGCCATGTATTTGACAAATATAAATACGTGTATGTATTTATATATATACATACATGTAAATACATAATATTAATCATTAATTAATTAAAAACAAGATGAAAACATTGTAGTCATAAAAACAGAGAGAAAAAAATTATAAAATCACATTAGAAATTTTTAAAGATGTCAACCGAGTGAGTTCTGACAAAATCAACTTTTATTCATAAAATATAGTATTCGCCTGAACTCACTCACGTCAATATGAAATATGTCGACATCCGAAGCAATGCCGTTTAAAATTGTTAAAGCTCTTCCCAGAGGCATTCCCATTGGCAGACTGGTTCTACCCCTTGGAAGAACAAACAACTCATGCTCACGATTCCTCAAAAAATTATCAGGAACATTCAATTTAACATTTTCAAGAATGGTGGAATTCTCATTTTGGCCTCGGATAAGCCGAAAGAAATATAATGCCAAATACATTTCTCTTCGAGCATTCAAACTATTGAAAGTGAGCATCCCTAAGAGAAAGTCTGTTGGATAAAGCCATGGGTAGTACCCATATGTCCTCAAATAGAGAATTCTCAAAAATTTCTTCTGAACCCTCTCCACCTTATAACACATTTCGCACTCCTCGGTGCCCAAACAATCGATCCACTCTCAAGTCGGCTTCGAACCAAAGAATTATACATTAGTATCAAAATTTTTACTCCTGGAAAGACCCTGGTAGTGCGGAGGATAAAGCCCAACATTTGCAAAGCTGATGAGTCATACATATTTAAATTTTGATATTATGGATAAATCACGGCACAATCGCACCGTAATCGGCAAGTTTTTACAAAAAAAAACATTTAAAAAAGATATTTTTAAAACGTTTTATTTTTACAATAAAATTCGTGGCTTGCGAGGTACCGCTAAACATACACACGCTGGCAGTTAAAAGATAAAAAATGGGCTCGGTTTTGATGTACTATTCAATGCATTATTCGAGGAATATTTTTATACTAAAAACTATCCGGATAGTTTCAGTTTTACTATTCGATATTCGGATAGTTGATAATGACGGATAATTGGAATCCTTCAATCCCTGTTGACAGGTCTGAAAAAGTTGTACGTAATAAAACAAACATTCATTATCGCGGACTTTTTTCGTATTTTTTCAGTGATAGCACATTTGTTATAAGCCTTTCGAATTACACATTATGATATTGTGTTAAGTGAGGTGGCTATTATTTTTTCTTCAAGTGAAAACAACTTTTACAACATACATTGGTAATCAGGGCTGTGGAGTCGGTAAAAAAAGTTCGACTCCGACCCCGACTCTAGCATTTACCAAAACCACGACTCCAACTCCAACATTGACCAAAAACACGACTCCGACTCCGACTTAAAAAAGTTTAATATCGTCAGATGTTTTTTTTCCTAATTTTCCTTTTTATGTTGAGACGACCAGGGTTCCTTCTCCATCTGACTGGCGTCAGACAGCATCCTTCCACGGCGTTCGGAGACGGAACTTAGGGATAGGATGGGAGGAAAGGTATCTCTGTATAGATTTCAATCGGTAATTTATCTTGGCCGAAAACTCTATCCTAGAGTCGGCTAATTTATTGTCTTCAAATTATTACATTTTTTTATTCCACCCGAATACATTGCAGTAAGAACATTTTTAAACGCGTAAGACCAAATGAATAATGTAACTTCCTCCTGTCCGAGAGAGGGCGATAAAAAAAACTGATGACTTTTGAAAGAAGGATAACGACTGACTGACTTGGCGGTTATTTTATTTGACAGCCACATTTATGCTCCGTGATTCTAGTATGAAAAACAGCTCGACCAATCAACGCAACGCATTCTGGCCTGAGCTGAATTCAACCAATCACTGCGAAGCCGTCGCAATGAGTCGGTTACATGAATTTATAACAATTTGAATGCATTTATTCGCGTTATATTACTCGTTTGGTCTTATTATTATTGATTGAGGTGATAAATAAGATCGTCCGAGAGAGTTCTGATACCCTACAACATCATGCGGTATCAATGTGTATTAAATTAAATATCAACCCTACTAATCCGGCCAATAGCCAAATTTGACAAATTATATGTAAAAATAAAAAGTTTCAAAATTTCCGACTCCGAGTGTGACTCCGGCCAAAACGCCGCGACGTCTCCGACTCCAACTTTGCAGCTCTGGTTTATCGTAATTCATCAGCGCTAGTACATTTATAATAAGGCTTTCGAATCACACATTACGATATTATGTTAAGTTAGGTGGCTATTATTTTTTCTCCCAGTGAAAACAACTTTTGGTCCGGACATTGCCGCGATATATATCGCCATCGACGTCGTAAAGATTGGCTTTCCCAAGATTTATTGCCCGCCATCTAGATAAACCAAAAGAAATCATAGGAAAAGTTCCGCACCGATAGGACCGCGTCGTTTCGATATCCGAAATGCGATAGGGGGGTTTTTTTCAGAAGCCAAGAAAACAATTAATATTATCGATCGACGGCTGCCACTTTTAACCTTTTAATCCGCAGTAATTTAGTATGTCAGCTTAGCAACTCGTGTATTTATAAATTGTATGTAGTTAATGTTAACTCCTACATCTCTTATGTCATTATAATAAAAATAATAACACCGTAACACACCAAGTAAATGTCAACTAAATCAATAATAACTATTTCGGCTTACGCCCTCGTCAGAACTATGTTTTAAACGTGCATTAGAACAAGCATATATACCTCGTATAGACAGGGTACACAATACATCTTCTTCTCTGTTCAGCTCAGAGCTTCAGTTTTGTTACTTGATATTTTTCTTCCTCTAATTTCATTACAACAAAACATTTAATATTCGATGCTTTCATCAATGCATAACGCAAATAACTTATTTTCGGCGAGCATCCGGTGTTCCAATGATGACACGTGCAAGTACACGTAATTTGACGATTTTTTAAAAATGATTAATCGTTTATGCTTGATAAATAAATCAATCCTGGGATTCATCATGAATTAAAAATTCTCGGGATCCCGGGATTGGAATCCCAAATTGAGAGAGCAATGGCTTGAATAAAATTATTTAAATTAAACAAAAATAATTGATGAAGACTAGGTGGAATAAGAAACTGGCATGTGGAACAATTATACAAATCCTAACAAAGTATTAATATTATAAACCATTTTAAAGGGTATTTAAATAGGGACGCTCAAAATATGTTACTTTGTCCTGCTGAGTAGATTATTCATTGTTTAGTGGCCAAATTTGAGTCAACCAGTTTGGTAAATAATCGGCCAACACCTACTTGTACGTCATCAAAATACAATATCTGGTGAAAACATTGCTGCTGTGTGTGAAAGTGTACAGGAAAACCCAAGGCAGCTTATTTCTCGTTGTTCACATGAACTTGGCTTTTCTGCGACTTCAACTTGGCGAATTTTGAATCGGGCCTTATGTCTGCACCCGTATAAAATCCAACTAACCAAGGAACTTCAGGTAAACGACCACAGACAACGCCTGATTAGGTTCTGGAGCAGTTGGAAGTTTACCCAAATTTGTCAAAAAAGTCAACTTTAGCGACATGGCCCATTTTATAATGAATGGATATTGGCAGACATTTGATGCTATATTCCATATTTAATGCCGTAAAATATACTTACAAATGAAATTAAAATTTAGTCGAAATCTCACAAACAACTTGTTTTATTTACATTTCAAAATTAAGCGTCCTTATAAAAAGACCCTTTATAAACCATTATATTTGTCATATTTTTTTTAACAAAGGCCTGCTTTCAAAATCCTTTCGAATTAATAAATTATTATGCATATTGTGTTCCATAAAGACAAATTCTGCTTCATTGCGTTTCATTCCATCCCTACTTAAATGAATTTATAATTTGAAATCAGGGCTGTCAGCTCACTCTTATATCTGTAAACTATGTAAGTAATTTTTTCTTCTAATGTTTTCATCTTTTTCTCATTGAAAAGCAATAAACTTATAATTTCTAATTTTTGCAATGTACATATTTTTTTTAACCATGTCCGCTCCCAATTTAGAGCAAATGGACTCCTCACAGAGTTTATCTCAACATATGATTTTATACGAGAACTGCTTGTTATTCAGTTGCTCAACCCTTTTTAGAAGAAAGTAGGGATGGAAAGGATACGAGGATAAGGACAGGACTAGTGATTAGCCAATCGCTGTCAACATGGGATCGGAAAGGTTGGAGGGAATTTTCAACAACACAAACACCCATGCTTTTGAACAGATACCGGGAATCGAGCCCGGGTGGCTCGGCACGCAATCCAACAACGTTGCACTACGGTCCGGACATATACACATATATAAATAATTTTATTTAACAGTTTTGTTCAACTTACACATTTAATATGTTTTGCAAATATCAGGATCGGTTTCACTCATCGCAAACATTTTCATTCGATCGGTGAAACCAGATGTCGTAATCGTATCCTAACAAATAGTAAAAGAAAACCACGTGTATTTTAACATACACCTCGTAAAACCACTTTAAAAAGCCGTAGCGAAAAATATCTAATTTTGACATACACCCAATCTTCTTTTTGTGCGACTTTTTTCGGTGCGATTTCAAAGTTATGCATTTTTTTAAATATATCTTTGGGACTATTTCAACGTAAATATGTTAGAACGTGCGTAGTTAACATATTGTACGTGCAAAATCCAGTGTTTCACCTGTTAATACAATGTGACCTTGTACATGTTATGCTCCTATATTTATTTATTGTAAAAAATTAAACAGAATACATGGCATTACATGCGCCATGCCTAACACAATTAATAAAAATAACACAAAAAGTATTACACAAAATAGAAAAAAAATAAAAATAAATATAGAATTAACAAATGTATGGAACAGAACAGAAACATATTAATTACATAAAATGAAAAAATATAAAAACAAAGAACCAAGTTCACTACCGAAGATGTCCACATCAACAGGCAGTGCATTCATCAGCCGAACAGCCCTTGTGACTGGCGACTCAAATGACCTACGTTGTTCTGACATTGATTGGCCTTGGCTACGACCACGTAGGTAGAAACTGGGAGCATGCAAGCTTAAAGTCTTATATTAAGTCATTTTTTGTGCGACTTTCCGCAGAACGCATCTACCGCACAAAAAAAAACAGCAGTAAACACCTTACTGCGTAAAGGTTATAGCTGCTCTTTACACTGTTTTGAAATATGAGCGTTTGAAGTTTCGATTGATTAAAATTCACTTGTAAAATTGAGCAAGTAAAAATGTTATAAATTACTTACTTTAACCATATTTTTCACAATTCATACCGAGAAATAATGATATCATGATGGAAATAATGATGACAGTCTTAGAACTTTGTCATATAAATTAAGTAAAAAAGTGTGCAGATGCAGTGCAACTCCGTAATTCTGCTGACTCCGTTATTCAACCATAGATAATTCTGAATTTCATATACCTATATGATAGAATGCGGTTAGTACAAGCTTTTCCTACCATAAGGTCATTTTAGGCAAAAATGTCAATTATAACCTTTTCTAAGTAAGGTAGTGTAGTTTACCTTTGACGTACAGATATTTACAAATATTATATTCAAATATTATACAAACGTCTACTTTGTTTGTAAAAATTATTACAACAGTATGCCTTCTCAAACCATTGAAAGGCAATTACAAATTTCGGCTTCTTCTATCCCATTAATTGTAAGTTCATATTAATTAAATTAACTTATGTGAATCTAGATCAAAGAAACTTACCTTGAAACGGATGGGCAAATTATGAACAAAAGTCACTCATTTGAATCAAACAGATCATGTGCTTAAGCCATAGTTGTTTGACGTGAAAATATTGTTATTAGGTACATTTAGACAATTATAACAACGAAATTGTTTATTCTATAAATTACGAAAAATAATCACGTATGTAAAGATAATTTATATATATGTTACAGTGAAAATGTATTAAGTAATAGATGTGTATGACAACATGATTTCACTGGTCACGATCATTGAAATTATTGGCCCAAGTCGATGATTTGCCGGCCTAAAATTTTGGTGTGCTTCAATGAAACAAAATCAGCAAGTAATCCGTTTCATAAAACAACAACCAAAGAAATACACAGACAAACATTGGGCTGGAGATAAGGCGGTCAAATTTAATTTTAATGGCAGCTTGGAGAAGAATATATTTTCACTGAGAATACAGTTCCACTGTAACATATACATATATAAATACATATATAAAATTCTCTCGCGGATTTCATCAGTTAAAGATCTTGGTGTACAATTTGAGAGCAAACTTACATTCAATAATCACATTAAGACTACTTGTAATAAAGCATTGAAAATGTTGGGCTTTATCCTCCGTACTACCAAGGACTTTCCAGGAGTAAAAATTTTGATACTAATGTATAATTCTTTAGTTCGAAGCCGGCTTGAGAGTGGATCGATTGTTTGGGCCCCAAGAGGTGTGAAATATGTTCTTATGGTGGAGAGGGTTCAGAAGAAGTTTTTGAGAATTCTCTATTTGAGGACATACGGATACTACCCATGGCTTTATCCAACCGATTTTCTTTTAGGCATGCTCACGTTCAATAGTTTGAATACTCGAAGAGAAATGTACCTGGCCACATATTTCTTTCGACTTATCCGAGGCCAAAATGAGAATTCCACCATTCTTGAGAATGTTAAATTGAATGTCCCTGATAATTTTTTGAGGAATCGTGAACATGAGTTGTTTGTTCTTCCAAGGGGTAGAACCAGTCTGCCAATGGGAATGTCACTGGGAAGAGCTTTAACAATTTTAAACGGCATTGCTTCGGATGTCGACATATTTCATATTGACGTGAGTGAGTTCAGACGAATACTATATTTTATGAATAAAAGTTGATTTTGTCAGAACTCATTCGGTTGACTGCCTTGAAAATTTCTAATGTGATATTAATAATATTTTTTCCTCTGTTTTTTATGACTATTGTAATTTTCATCTTATTTTTAATTTTTAATTAATTTGTGATTTTTATTATATATTTACATGTATGTATGTATATATATATATGCATGTATTTATATTTGTCAAATCCATGGCGCATTGGCGTCAGCTGTAATGCCATGATTTGCTTTTTTCTTAAATAAATAAATAAATAAATAAATAAATAAATATAAATTAATGTTTGTAGGCCAGGTATGGACATACCTGGCTTGGACATGTGCTGCAGATGACCCAGGGAAGGGACCCTGAATCCTGCCTGTCTCATCTATCAACCTAGTGGAATCTGTCGTCTCGGAAAGCCATTGATAACAATCCATAGGATGTATTCAGCGGAGCTTCAGGACGCCGTGAAGACTTAGGAGAAAGCGAGGAGGTTGGCGGGTAATAGAGAATCCAGTGAAGACACCGTGTGGCGGCTTTATGCTCCAAATATGGAACGGATATGAAAAATAAAAAAATCTTTTCTATTCCATTCATCAGATTTCAAAGGTTTTAAAATGTATAAAATCTTAAATTCACTTGATTTGCTAGGCATGCCGCCGCACGTTTTAACATTGAAAATTGGGGTAAATATCATTCTTACCAGGACTTTGCAACGGTACCAGGCTTTCAGAGTAAAAGATAATGATCAATATAATGTAAACTAAATTTTAAATGTAAAATTTAAACGAGAAAATGTATTGTTGCCACGCATCCCAATGATTCCGACAGATATGCGATTCGAATTCAAAAGTTTGCAGTTTCTATTGTGACTCAATGCAGTGATCATCAACACAGTACAGCGACAATCCCTACAAGTGTCTGGACTAAATCACTTCCTTTCTTTGAGTGGCATTGTAACGCATTCTGTGTACTCGTTAGTATGATACGTAAACAACGTTAAATCAAATGAAGATTTTGTTTCGATCAGGCTAAATAAACGTTTGTATTTCGTTAACCTAAAAACTGGTAAATAATTCTTTTCCAAAAACAAACTTATGTTAAACTAATAGACTAATAGAAAATTTAAAAACTCTTTGGAATATAAATAGTTCCATCAATATTGAAAAATGAATCGTGCTAACTTGCTGAGAAAAACTTTAAACTTCTGGCAGTATGGAAAAAAATACCTGGATTAGAACCTAAAGAAGATGATTATTTTTTGAAAAACATGTGTTTCTATTCGTTTATAATTTCTTCTGCATTTGAAACGGAAAGAAAAAGTTTCTTTTATCAAAACAATGCTTAAAATTACTCAAAATACAATTTGACAAATTCTAAGATGCAAGTAAAAGCTTCGCATTAGGTATGACATGTGATGAATTTATTTTGAGAGGGAGTTTTAATGGTGGTTTTTGTAAAAGAAAATAGACGGAGGCTCAAAGTCCTGACACAAACTAATAATGTTGATTTTGATAGCTTGTACAAAGGGCTGACAAGTTTGTCAACCTTGGATCTCTGGTGGTATGAGTCATTTTGAGCAAAGGTGAAAGTTCTCGCAGAGCCATTTGAGAAATAGCCATATGTCTAGCTTAACTGATAATTCAGAATGGGTATTTTTCGGTAGAGTCTCCGAGAACACCGTGTGGTGGAATCTTTAGCTCTGTAACCAATATTGACGTCGCATAGTACATAGTCATGTGAAAATATGCAGTTGAGATGAATTTTATGTCAGAAAAGGTTTTCAAGAGTAATGCATTGAACTGGATAAATTTCAGATGGAAAGTTTTCAATTTAAAATTAGAATGCTAGAAGATGTAAGAATATATGTTGTGTGCCTCTACTACGCCAGTATATAAAGGGTCTTTTTATAAGGACGCTTAGTTTTGAAATGTAAATAAAACAAGTTGTTTGTGAGATTTCAACTAAATTTTAATTTCATTTGTAAGTATATTTTACGGCATTAAATATGGAATATAGCATCAAATGTCTTCCAATATGCATTCATTATAAAATGAGCCATGTCGCTAAAGTTGATTTTTTTGACAAATTTGGGTAAACTTCCAACTGCTCCAGAACCCAATCAGGTGTTGTCTGTGGTCGTTTACCTGAAGTTCCTTGGTTAGTTGGATTTTATACGGGTGCAGAAATAAGGCCCGATTCAAAATTCGCCAATTTGAAGTCGCAGAAAAGCCAAGTTCTTGTGAACAATGAGAAATGAGCTGCCTTGGGTTTTCCTGTACACTTTCACACACAGCAGCAATGTTTTCACCAGATATTGTATTTTGATGACGTACAGGTAGGTGTTGGCCGATTATTTATCAAACTGGTTGACTCAAATTTGGCCACTAAACAATGAATAATCTACTCAGCAGGACAAAGTAACATATTTTGAGCGTCCCTATTGAAATACCCTTTATATATAGAAGATGATGTATTAAAAAAATTAAACGACATTTTTTGTACGTATTTCAAATGAATTTTACTTAGATCAGGACCGGTTTCGCTCATAGAGAGCATTCTCAACTTATAAGAAAAACAACCGTACAGACAGTATAATTCTAAGCGGTCATTTCACCAAATATTGACAGTGAATACACTTTATATTTTTATGTATGGTATGAAAAAGGGGATGTTATTTGTGTAATATATATTGTAAAAATAGATGCATACGCTTACCTTTTGAACTGCCTTCCCCATGAATTGCTCACAATTGCAGTGAACACGCCCTCCTATCAGCAAAGATGGGAAGGGAAGGTATACTTAAAATGAAAACTTTACTCAGGGACGAAGGGACAGGAAGAACTTTGAAGCCAACGAGCCTTAGAACTTAAAGCTGCATCAAATAGATATTTTAAACACTCTCTATAGTTTCGGCGGTAGCTATTAGGAAGTTCATTTTAATATAAAATTTAAAATAACTTTGATTATTCCACGTATTGTGCTACTAACTGTGACACGTGTTTCGCCTCTTTCAGATGCATCTTCGGACTTACTATCGCAAAGTTTGCTTAATTAACGAAGCAAGATTGATTCTAACATTTTACATAAAACGATAAAATTACAAAATGGAGTTGGGGATTTTTCGTTTTTACGGGAAGCAAGCTTTTTAAGGATTGGTTAGCGATTACTCTATTAATTGGAAATAATGTAAGCAGTGGCGAGCAGCATGTCTTATTAAGAATATTATTTAATAGTACTTCTTTTTTGTTTAGAGAGTTTTATTAATTTCTAAAAATTCTATACTATTCATCTTTTAGCCCTTTTTATTTACTCCGTGGAGTATTTATAAATTTATACTCTGATTAAAATTATGATTATTTTCTATTAAATGATTGGAAAACTCAGAAAAAATGTTACTTTTCAGACATCTTTATATGTTCTGTCACAGTTAGTAGCACAATACGTGGACTAATCAAAGTTATTTTAAATTTTATATTAATATTTTAAATAATTTTAAATCTACAACCCTGCGTATAAAAGTGCTCCTTTTGCTTTGTCTGCGTATGTAAAAGGTATAACACCTAAATGTCACTCGTAAATGCGTGGCAGTTTTCCCTAACTACCCTTACCAAAGCGGGTTGATTTCGCTCCCCAAAGTCCAGCGAAATGACATACAAACTCGCGATTAGTTGGGGGACAGAGCAATCTGGCCAAATCAAGACGTAGGAATCTGTTTTAAAAGGTGAGCCTTGAGGGTATTCATATCGGCATTTTAATAAAAGTAGAAATCAGCATTAATATATGCTTTGACGACAACACGTGAAAATTTGTGCCATCAGCTTTCAAAGAAGCTTGAAAGTTTTTGTTGCTTGTCAAACCAGTTGTGGCTAGGGATTCCAACTCGGATATTTGAATATTTGATATCCGGATATATCCGGCCCTTTTTAAACTAATCTGTATTCAGATATTTGGAAAAATATCTGGATATTATTCGTAATAACTTTTGATGAAATATTTAACAAAATCGAGGAAAGATCACATCACAACTTTTCCATATTCAAAGAATAAATATGAATATCCCAGGACCCAGGTAGTGGTTATAAAAATAATTATACGGATTTTTGAAAATACTAATGACCAGATAATAACATAGGAATATCTAAAATAAATCTAGGGTTTTATCTGACCTATATTTAATGAGTTGATTGATTTCAAGTCTTTGAATTAATACTTAATGAAAGTACATAAGTGCTTGAATTATTAATAAATGTCAATTATTTAAAAGGGTACAACAACGGTGAACTTGGTAACTGTAGGAGCTCGTTTAAAATTGGCAAACCGTTAAGCTGAGCTCTATTAATTTCCAAAATTGCTTTATAAAATAATTTTAATTCGCCCCTGATAATATGCAACCAATCAATCCTTGAGTCAAACTCGACCGAGTATGAGACTGACGATAAAGAAAGATCATTCAAATATTGTCACTTTGCCAGACCAGTAATTGACTGCATCTGAGAACAGTCATCAGTATCTGGTCTCAATCTTAACTCTCAAATTATGTCATAGTCACACATCCCGTATTCAATATATATAAATAGATTCACGGATAAGACCTTCCTGAAACGAAACACATGACTACCTAATCCGATCTATAAAAAACAAGGATTATCCAATGGTACAAGTGTCTCGGTGCACAATACAGCAAACCGTCGTTTGGTTTACTTGTTACCTTTTCTACAGAAATTTTAGCCAGAGCTTATTTATTAGTACGTCTACGAGGTAACCTTTAGTGCTACGCAATAGCGGGGCGTAGAGCTTATATTTTATGTGAGGAATTTATTATGTAAAGCTCTGTTGGCTTTTAAACTTTCAGATAATCTGGATATAATTATACAACCCGAAATGCTTTGACTGAAGGTAGTACTGTACTTAATTAATATTAGGAAATATTTTTTTTTGTTACACTACGTAATGATTGTGTACTTTTGAACGATTTTGGCTACAATAATTGATTCAACAAAATAAGTGTCAGTTTGAATAGATTCCGAATCATTTTTTGAATGAAGTTGTATTTAGCCAATGTTTTTGAAAATTGGACTCGAGGGAAATTGATTGTAACAAGAAAATACGTCAATGTCAAATGAACAGACTTTTCTTGGCCTCGTGTTCAGCCTTAAGGGGAAAAGATACATTTTAATATACAAAAAGCAATTGTAAAAAATATGACTATCCATGTATCCCTCATTCCACTTTATTCCTTCATCTCCTCTATGACGCTGAGTGGTTTGTATTGAAAGAATTAAGTCAGTCACAATAAAATGGTCTCTTAAAGCTTAGCATAAAACAAAAGTACACAATTTATGTATTCATGAACTTTAGACCATAATAGAAACCAAATATTAATCGAGCTGGCATAAACTTGGTAGAACTACATTATAATACACTCCATTATTCTAACAAAAATTATTGAATGTATTTTGTTGATAGCAATTTCGGCTTACGCCCTTGTCAGAACTATGTTTTCAACGTGCATTAGATCACGTATATATGCCTTTTAGACAGGGTACACAATACATCTTCTTCTCTGTTCCACCATCTTAATTTTATATGGAAATAATAAGTAATTAAATGTGACACATTGATTTCAGACGGGCCAAGTTGAAACAAGTGAAAGCTCATCTGGGTTTTTAATTAAAATGGAATTAAAATGAACATTTCAGACTGGCATTGACATTTCACAGCCCCTTTCATATATTGACAGCCCCATTTTACCTTCATTAACGGCTTAATAAAAGCCGGATGGTGATTAGTAGAAGACTAATTTATTACATTTTCATTAAATGTCTTCGCCGATAAAAAAATCAAACATATTTTCTTTCATATTCGTTTTTATGGCAACTCAATGACCAATGCAGTGAATTACAGGGATTGAATTAATGTAACGAAACAAATTTACCGTAGAAAATCTTAAGTTATGCTCTTGATACTTGAAACGATATTTTTGACTCCTGCCTGTCTGACCAGCGGGAATAAACGTAAAATTAGTATTGTATCAAGTTGATTTATTTAAAATTGCATTAACTTTTATTAACGGCTTAAGAAATGGTGATGCGTTAATGAAGATTTGTTCGTTAAGAATGTCATTGGATTGATTATACCTATTAATTTATAGTTGTTCCAATGCATTTAGCTTAAGGCCCTTATTACAAAATTGTAAACCAATCGGGATTGAATTTATGTAATGTGATTCTTCTATGAGGCGGTTTGCAAATTGCAAATCTAGTTTTTTTATTATTAAATGATCTTACATGCTCTTTAGCTCGAAACGATTTACTCCTGCCTGTCTGACAGCGTATATTAAATTGCATGTACCGCAGGACATCTCATAGATACCGCTTCTATCAAGTTTATTAGTATTATCTTTACTTTTTTTAAGGCCTGTACCTAAATTATTATTAACTTTTCATTATTATTACAATTCACCCAAAGTCTTTCCATTCATGGAACCATTAACCTAGCCATCCCGAACAGTATAGATTTTGTCCCAACAGCTACTTGACCTTAAATATCTTTCATAATAATAGTGATACGATGTCTAAACGTTTAGTATTCTTAAATCATAGTTTTAACACCTTCTGCAGAAAAAAAATATGATATTTATTCGGCTAGTTGCGCCGTAATCGATTAAAAAGAGAAGAAGTCGGAATTTTTCAGTCTAATTGTCAATGTTAGCAATTGCTAAGATAAAATTTCACGCCCATAAGCGATAAGAGAACGTGACCATAGTGAGTCATAGATAACATGGACGGAGTGTTTCATATCTGGCAACAATAAAAGGCGGTAAGCGATAAGATAAGAGTTAAGGTGTCTTCGTGCACGGCGTTTGGCTTGTTAGTCCGCCATAGCTGTTGAAGTGGAAACGTCGTCGTTTTCATGCGCGACTTAAATATGAATAATTATAGGAAAAATTGGGATTTTTATAAGATTTTTTTTTCCAGAAAGATGTATAAATATACGTCAAAGCATAATCAATCATTTTTTTATTGCAGTCTATGCCAATAAGGCCAAAACACTGGGGTCTTTTTTACCCCCTTCGGCCTGAGAGTAATTTTTCAAGGATTTTCCTACGAAAGTTAACTTGCGAATACAATTCCATGATACAACCTTTTTCAAATTAAGGTAACAATTAGTTGCTTCTGATATTTCGCATACCATTTCATTGTCTACTGATTAAATTGCGAACAACACTGCAACTATTGGAATTCTCTCTTTATGTATATTTTTTAATTCCCTAGAGAATGTGAGTTGCATTGTTTGGATATTCCATTAGCCTTATTAATTCCATATTCACGTAGGGTAAAACCTCCTATTGTGGGCCTGCTACAATTATTGGCCACTTAAATATAAAATCTAGTTTTTTTATAAACCAAAACAACATTTCCAACTTTTGGTTTATATAATATAGTTCCCTTATTATTCCTCTATCGATTAAACATAAAATTGTCATTTTATGAATTCCCAAATAATTCCAAAAACGCATTTTTATCAGACAGCCGGAGAGTCACCGTGAAGCATGCGAGATTCTTGTAAATATCATAAGGATTGGACTTCAGTCTAAAAGCATCTTACACGTTTGTAAGTTAATTAATTGAAATTCTAATTGAACAGAATTATTCGTCTTAAGTTAAGTTATAAAATGATTATTTTTATAAATTGAAAATATTTTTGTGAAAGGTTATTATGATGGTGGCCATTAACTGATTCCAAAAACACATACAATTTCTATTACTGGCCGGCCATAAAAAAAATATTATAAAAAAAATCTAAAATATAATTGTTTATTGCATGGATAATGTTTTAATATTATGAATAATCACCTATGTATTTCACTTTTAAGGTGTTCACTGTCAATACATTATAATAAAAATAATAACACATTTTTTAGTACTGATTTATTTTTTCGCTCATGGCATTATCAACTGATAAAAATACAATAAGACAGTGGTATTTATGCAAAATTAAGCAAGACAAATAGATTTGTTCAAGACACAATGCAAAACTAAAACATCAAAAATCAATTAAGTATGAATTTAACATTAATAAAGTAAAGGTTTTTTACCTATGTATTTATTACATTTCTCCGATATTTCTAGGAAAATGTTGACTTTTTTACCATTTAAAAAAATGATGTTGGAATCCAATAAAGCACATGATTTTACACTCAATAATGATTTGGGGTCATGTAATTAATTATACATCTAGTTTCTGTTTTAAAAAAAAAATATTTTTTATTACAACTTTTGGGGTGGCCTATAATTGTAACTTTTGGTGGCCAACAATTGCAGAAAGTGGCCCATAATTGTAGTTTTGTACCATTTTTTTAAAACCATTTTGTTTTCACAGTAAAATATTTTTTTTTTCGTATTTTTAAATTTGATTATTATAAACAAATCATCAATCTAGCACACATTTTTTATTTTTATTTTGCCTCTTCTATGATAATATATACAATACTTTTATATACTTATTTATTTATTTATTTAAGAAAAAAGCAAATCATGGCATTACAGCTGACGCCAATGCGCCATGGATTTGACAAATATAAATACATGCATATATATATATACATACATACATGTAAATATATAATAAAAATCACAAATTAATTAAAAATTAAAAATAAGATGAAAATTACAATAGTCATAAAAAACAGAGGAAAAATATTTTATTAATATCACATTAGAAATTTTCAAGGCAGTCAACCGAAAGAGTTCTGACAAAATCAACTTTTAATACTATATTGTGTCCACAAAAAATTACTAAAGTTGAAAAAATCCTTAAGTGGCCGACAATTGTAGGTTTTACCCTAATACAATACTTTATACTATGTAAACTATATTCCACAGGGTAACATGAAAGCTTTGATGATGACTAGAGACACGTGATGCTAATAAATGCGAATTTCATAAAATATGCAAAAAGATCCTAAAATCAAAAATAATTGCAAAATTTGCTTGTTTTTCAAAAGAAATTTTACTATCCTATATATAAAATGATAGATTTTGCATACATATCGTATATGGACATACTTTGCATCGTTATGTTCATATTTTTATACCAGCAACATTGCCCATAACGCGCATTGTCGTTGCATGTACGTCAGGTTGACCCCTTTTTTGACGTTTTTCGTCTAACATTTTGATTCCATCTGTATTATTAAGTTTATCCATTGGTAAGTAAATATAATATTTATTAAATATTGATACCGCCATATATGTAAGGTCATCAGAACTCTCTCGAACGGTCTAATTGTCACCTCAGTCTATGAGTTAAACCAATATCAAGACATTAAATTCAGTCTAACATGCCCTATATTGAAATCTAAAGCGATCCAATATAGGGTAAGAAAAAAACCGTTAAATTTTGAAATGGAACAAGCGACATCCAGGTGCAACGACACCTGAGATAGGTATGGAGCAGCGTTCTCGCTCTAACTATCGCTCTATCTCTCTCTCCCTTAAATCTTTGCTAAAGCGACATCCAGGCGCAACGACACCTGAGATGGGTATAGAGCAGCGTTCTCGCTCTAACTATCGCTCTATCTCTTTCACCCGGGCTGCGTAAGATACGTGGTATTTCACGCAGCCTCCTCTAAATGGTACAGTGGACGCAACTCCCGCTCCACTCAGACCACCTTTTATGGAGGCGTCGCTCGCTACAACCGAACGATATGGGGCAGTCAGGTTTCTACGGTAACTTGGAGTGTGCACTATTAAAGCCATATAAAGCCTTTAACTTGGTCGACGGCCCTAGCCGCGCCATAATTAAGGAGTTGGAATAGTTGCCCTCTGTTCCGGGAAACCTTCCCCAGTCAGAGACTAGAGCTCTGGGAAGCACCTTGCGAGTTGTAAATCTTGGCGAAAGCCAAGTCTTGAGCGGTGTCACCAGACTCGAAATCTTCTTCTCCCCCTGGAATCCGCTATTCCCAGATCCTAAAACCGGTACCGCGAAATCGCCAATCGTACTGGCTGCCAACCGTTGGCTATAATCGTCGCCATATAGCCGTCGCCTATATAATCGTCGCGCATCGTTTGGTCTTGGTCTTGGTCTTGGTATTAAATTCTTGAACAGTAACTTCTAGTATTTTCTTAATGTAACCTCATGTAATAACTTCTTGTATTTAATTTATAAATAAATGTGTGTGTGCTTTGCACTATTGTTGACACTTTGAGATAGTTTCACTGAGCATCCTATTTTCCACATCCTATCCCTAATCCTTATCCCCTAGAGTGACGGACAGAGGTTCCCTCTCATTTAACGAGGGAGACCGAATCCAGGTCGTCTCAATATCTATTAATTATTTCGAATTATTTGCTTATTTTTTATAATAAAATATATATATTTTTTAGTCTTTAAAAATCATGGCGCGTACAAAAATATCTATACGCGAAAGAGCAAATGCATTCAAAGCCTTCTACAAGTACATTGTAAATCCTTTTCTTTTCTATAATATAGAATAAACAAACCCTTTTACGTATATTTGTTTATGACCATTTCGATTAACGTCCTAGGTGGTGGAACGGAACCCAGTCGTAAGTCGAGAACTGACTGTACAGCGGGGGTTACCAACCCCGTGCCCACTCCGATTCGGCCGCGACAACAATTTTCATATATTTGAATTAAATTAAATATATTCAAAATAATTAAATAATTACGTAATTCGAACTCATTTGTCTGCATAAATCGATATGGATCACTGCTAGAGTAACCCAGTAGTAGAGCTCTAGAATCTTTTTACTTGCCAAATGAATATAATGGAAATAGCTGCATATATTGCAGAGCTTGTTCAAGTAAAGGCAGACGAACTGGAGTTAGAGATTTCGGACCTCCAGAGTGATATTATGTTAAAATCCTTAATATCAGATGAGGACTTCTGGAATACAGTGGACGGAAAAAAGTTTCAATTTTTAAAAAAAGCGGTATATAAGATTTAATCATTTTTTGGTTCCATATACCTTTGTAATATAGATCTCGACTCACCGATGAACATCTTTATGATTGCTTGTTAACAGGAACGTCATCATACTCCCCTAATTATGAAGCAATGGCCAATAAAATGCAATGCCAAAGATCACACTGACTTATATTTATTTTATATAATAGAATATAAAAAATATTTTTTTGTGTGCTAATTATTTTTTCAATATGTGGTGCCCGCCACCCGACCGATATTCTAAAATGTGCTCTAAGGTACAAAAATGTTGGGTTACCCCTGCGTTAAACAATATGAAATTGAGTACACAATGATTTACAATTGTAATAAAAGGATAAAAGGATCAGTTCAGTGAAACACTTGAAAAACCCCGAATATATAACTATAAATAACTATAAATAATTATAATAGATAAAAAATTGACGTACGTAGATGAGTGATACTAATTTATTATAATATAGAATTCATCGCAGAACCATTATTTATTACACTATATCAGGAGTTACCAACCCCGTGCCCGCGGGCGCCATGGCGCCCGCCGACATATTCTGTGCGCCCACCAACGTTAGCTCGGAACATTTTCAACTTAAAATTTTTGGAAAAATAGTTTTGTGGATATCACATCGACAAGTCTCTCGTGCATTTCCCAAATATGAAGGAAATGGTAGATAACGGTGAATAAACCGTCATACACATTCAAGTGCTTCAAAAACAGTTTGAAAAGAGATTTCTGCAGTTTACGACTATCGAGCCAAGAGTATTCTTTTTGTCAAACCTTTTATTTGACAATTAAGCACAATATGAATACCTTCATGTTTTGCAGGTTGTGTTCAAAAAAAGTCACAACGCAAAAAATATTACGCTGATAATCTTTTCAACTTTCACTTTATTCAAAAAAGACAGGTTGAGCCACTGAGTAACAAATAGTTTTCGTAGAAAATAGCATATTTTAAGATAATCACCGCAAAGAGTCCACATGTTCCACGTAAGGAGCGGACATGGTTGAAAAAATCATTATCATTTTATAATATCCTTATATAAAAATGTGGGGTCTTTAAATGCGCTCTGGGGTCAAATTAGGTTGGGAACCCCTGCTGTACAGTATCAGTGGAATAAAAATGGAACAATACAAAAAAATTCGATACACATACATACATATGTATGTAATACAATTGCATATACATACATACTAAGACTCTCTATTGGCAGGACAGGAAATGCATTCCCTTTATAAAAGCTTCTACGTAAAAGCTATTCACATTGGAAAATATTTTATCAACTGAATAATTAATTTCATTGCTGGATTTTTATTTTACAATATTTACTTTTCAATATGGATAAGACAACATTTTTAAATTCTTAAATATGATACGGTGACAAAAATAACAATGTATTTTAATTCTACACCAATTGTTTTATATATTTGTTGATATATAATTCCGGAATACATAGCTATCAACAAATATATAAAATTACTAATATTGCTACCCGGCTTCGCTCGGACTAAGCGACCAATAATTATTTGATGTTATATCATTCCCAAAGAATTACAGACCCGCAGACATACACACATACATACGCCGTTTCGGTTTTATATAAAAGATTTCTGTAGAATTAAAATACATTGCTATTTTTCTCACCGTATTATAATGGAATTCTACCAAGTAAATGCCATCTCAATCAATTCTTAAATATGACTAAGTAAAAGTCCGTGACTATATGTATATGACAAAGTCTATCCGTTCCGTGGTGCAGTGGTCAACGGACCGGCCAGGCTCGAGTCCCGGTATTGGTAGATTTTTTCAGTTGACAAATCGATTCTTTTCGAAAGAGATGGGTGTCTGTATTGTTTATAAATCCGTTCCCACCTTATCGATCAGTTATTAGCTGATCACTAATCTTGTTCTAGTAATCGTATCCTTTCAATCCATACTCTCTTTTTAAAAGTGAGATTGAGCAACTAACTTTGATAAACTTTGTTAGGAGTCCATATGTTCCATGTTGGATGCGGACATGGTCGAAATAAATATGTTTTTTGTGCTTATTCAGTTATTATGAACTCAGTTATGAAAAGTTTAGACATCTGTTGAAAATTCTCGCGATGAGCGAAACTGGTCATGATCTAAATCATACATGGGCAAACACCGGCCCTCCAAGCTATTTTATCCGGCCCTGATTCATCTCAGCAAAGTAAAGGAGAAAGAAATTAATAGTTCCAGAGAAGGATAATATTTTTTTAAAACCATTTTCCTAGTCCATCAGCTCACACAAACATCACATATAATTCTTATGGAGGTAAATAAAATAATTTATAAGTAGTAACATTGTGTTTTATTGAATTAAATATTACTTTTTTATGTTTAATAATTTGGTCCGGCCCTTCACTCGAAGAAAAAATGATAATTTGGCCCCAGAACTAGGAAAGGTTGCCCATGCCTGATCTAAATAAATTAAATAAAAGTACAAAAATGTTTTTTAATTTTTTGACATAATATTTTTCCGCCGTATAATGTTTTGACCAATTTCTAAGTATTGATAGTGATCATAATTGAATTATTAATACGCATTTGTCAACCGTTCCATTGTATTAAAATATATAAAATTTGCAGCTGCATCCGATTACTCCAACGGTATTTCTTTAATGAATGAAATTACGGTAGTAAAGGTTTTTTTCAGACCCGAGTCCTAGCCGGTTCGTTTAAATCAAGTATTATAATAAGATATTGATAGCACCCCAGTTGGGCGAAGGTAAGAAAAACCACTCTCAGGGATATTCATAATTATTCTTTAAATGTGGAAAAAATTGTGATGTAAAATTTCCTCGATTTTGTAAAATATTTTATCAAAAATTGTTACGAATACTATTCGGATATTTTCCCAAATATCCGATAATCAAATAGTTTAAAAAGGACCGAATATATCCGGATATTGAATATTTGAATATCCATGTTGGAATCCCTAGTCATGACATCCAGCAAATATAACAGGTATCGGATATAATATCTATATATATAAAAATGAATGTCTGTAGGTATGTCCGCTATGGACTACTAAACCGCTTTTCCAAATTTGATATCCCGCAATGGTTTCTGGCCTACCAACCCCTCCCCCAACCACCCCTCAACCTGCACCCCCAATTTTATTTTTTTAAACTTTATGAATTTTTCGAGTTCACACCTTCGAAGGTTTTTGGCATACCCGCCCCATACGCCCCCCAAACCCCACCCCGCCAAACAACCCCCCTCCGCCCCCAAAAATTGATATCGAATTTTCACAAATTTCTACTACACTTCCGCGAAACTTTCTGGCGTACACCCCTCCCCTACCCACCCCCCAATCCCTCCTACAATTGCTGGCGTAGCAACGCGCGCAGGGTACAGCTAGTAATTTATAAATACTGATGTTCATTTTCCTTTGATATGCACACTACAAACAATTGGTCAATGCTGATCCACCTCGATTCGTCCCTCAAAGGGCTTATCTACTAACATAGATATACGGTATATGTATAGGATAGAGATTTTCATGAAAATGGCCATGCAAGGCTTTTTTGTGATTCAGGCGGACAGGAAAACTAAAGATGTGACATGAATTAAAAAAAGTTTCGCCGTTTCATATTTCATATATTTTTATTTGAACCTCGTCCACTCCCAATGTTGACCACACGCTCTAGTTATGGAATTTATGGTAACAAAAGTTGTTTTTCCCACCACCACCCGTTGTGAATATGCAACCAATGTTTCATGGCCGCCTTTCACAACGCTATCGACATAGAAAAAGGAATTTACCCCTCACATTCATGGCCCAAGCAGATTTGCAAGGGACTATGTCAACCTTCGAATAAATTTGCAAATTTTTCAGAATGCAATGAAATTAGCCTTAGATGCAATCAAGTCAGCGTGGCCTATTGGGCCCGTGTGAGAACGGACCACAGCAAACAGTTCTGATCGTTTGGAATTCCTCAACAATGGATTTATAGGAGTACTGCTTGTCTCTAATTTGCCCAACCTCTATATTTCTCATAGAGTGTGATAGAAAGAATTTGACTAGGACAGAGCTAATCACTCTGGCTGAGTCGCGTTTAGTATTATAGATAACGCAAAAATTCAATTATGTTTTCCCACCACCACCCTTTGTGCATTTTTTTCGGTAATCGGAAAAATCAGAACATGACAATTCAGAACATTCGGCCTACCTACGGACGCCTGAATCTGGCGCCTTGACACCGTCCGAGCGCGCTCGCTCTATAATATTGGGTTTTCACATACATATTTGTTTATAGACAATTTACCAATTATGAATAGGGTTGCCACAACAAGAAAATATCTGCATTTTCGAGATCGCCGAAATCTACAATAAATGTTTACTAGCTATTGTAGTTCGGCATTTTAAAAATTATTCGTAGGGCTGGCACAAAAAAATATATATACATATATCATTTTCAGATGTCAGAGTTTATAATTAATTTACTAAATACAAATAGGGTTGCTACAACAAGAAATTAACTGTAATTATGAGATCGCCGAAAACAAATTGAATTGTTTTGTCATGTTTATATTTGTCCGGTTACCATTTCTTACTTCTTGGCCTTAAACAATCAACACACTCCCCAATTTTGCTTCAAACATTAATATCACAATTTAAGCTCCCAAAAATACCCTGGAGGTACGGAGGATAAAGCAAAGTCAATACACATCTCGTATAAATCACTTCTTTGAACCGTATTTTAAGCCCCACAATAAAAAAAGTCCTTCAAAATATTGCTTTTTCGTTATAATAATGCAAACTTAAATATCTATCCTTGGAAACAAGATATCAATTAGTTTAACATTGTATTATTCCAAGAATACTTCATGTTTATAAGGTAGAATATTTTTATTAAAATTGAATTTACATACAGCCACCTCATAAATAGTGAAGTTTTTCTTAATTCCACGATGAAAAAATTTGGAGGCCTAGATTTTGTTATCCCTTATACCTTACATAATTATTCTCGCACTATTTTTTTTAATTGAATTTATTATGCCTTTATTAATTTTAACCTTACAGGTTTCGACCATTTTTAAATCACCAAGTAGTCGTTAAACTTAATAAAAAAGTAAAATAAACAAGATTTACGATGTTCAAGTTTTATAAAACACTCTAATTTAAAAAAATATATTTGATCTTCCTTGTACACTCTTTAACCTTCGCTGCGATGTATTTACTACAACTCGACTCTAATAATGAGAATATTTCTATTAAATATAATAGATACTGATCTGAGAATTTTTGTATTCCTCAGTAATGTTATTACGTATTAAATAAAATTACAGTTATGTATGGTTATTCATTTGCAGCGATGGAAATAAATAATTAGTGGAAGAATCGGGCAAAGAATCACCCATACACAGTAATTTATGCGCGTGTGTAAGCGCGAGTGCGAGCGTAAAAAAGCAAGAAAGATCGACTTCGAACTAGCCATTCATTTCGTCATTACGAATTCGACTGCCGACGGGTGAAGACGTCGGAGCGGCAGCTAATTGCGATGTTTTTTTTCTTCTTTTCAGACACTTACAAAAATTGTTATATTTCAACTTCAACCATAGTCAATCAAAGCAATGTCTAGAAATATTCACATTTTTCCGGTTTTTAAATAACTTTTTCATATGGTGTAGTAAATACATATCACCGGAGCTCGCGGAAGTTTTTAGCACAGTATGGGGAGGGTTAAAAGAGAGAACCACTTCAACGTTTAGATACAATCTGTAATTAAAATTGTAAAAAATCACAACTTATTTATTGAAGTTGTATTTTAAAACCTTGTTATTAAAAGTACCATTCATGAGAGTTTTATAAAAAATATTTTTTTATTTTACGTCCCAATTTCACTTCCAATGCGAAGCATATTATGTGTACTCCAAGCGGAGTTTATTTCAACATGCCGCCCGGGAATGTTTTTGCGCTCCCAAGTCGTTCATCCGATTGCGATAAAGGCTTTGGTGATTTGTTGTGTGGACTCCCACAAAAGTTTTTTTACTACCTATATATATTTTAATGAATGTTTTTTTGTCCCGTTTGTGATCCTATACCGTTCATCTGATTACGATAAAATTTTGGTGATTTGTAGTGTGGTCGCCAACGAAGGGTTCTTAATTATCTATCTATCTAGATGTACATATAAAAACGAAAAAATATTATGTATCCAAAAGCATTTCAATAAACACAAACACTTTCTTTCTTTGAATGGCATTGCAACGCTTGCCGGGTACCGGTTATTATACTGTACATATACAAAAAACAGACGGTTTACTGGTGTTTCAATGCATTTAAAAATTATAAGATAGTATAGATTTAATCAATCCAATGAGATTCTTAATGAACAAACTAATATTAATCCATCACCGAATAATTCAATTTATGTACCTAAATCAACTTAATGCAAAACTAATTAAAGTTCATTACCACTAAATAATTAGCTTTTCCTTCAAGGTACACATAAAATCAATATGTACTTTTTATTTCAACAGAAAATTTTCTATGATTATTGCTTGTACATAATTCAGTTGCTCAACCTCTCGTTTTAATGAGAGAAGATATAAAGTATGGAACTAGGACAAGACTAGTGGTTAGCTAACCGCTCTCGCTATGTCTCATTTTAAGGTTCGTATGCGTGTGGTAGAGACAGACAGAAGAGGATTTTAGGACTACAGATACATGAATAAATCCAAACAAAATCAATAGTCCTCTTTTTACGCGTTTTCGCGCTATTTTAATTGTAGACATTGTTTTTGAACGGCACCGTGCCTTTTATTCTTACGCGATTTTTGATGAAGATGAAGATGACGATGATATTAGAGAAAGTCCTTGGTAGTACGCAGGATAAAGCCCAACATTTGCAATGCTTTGTTGCAATTAATCTAAGCGTGATTGTTGAATGTAAGTTTGCTCTCAAATGGTACGCCAAGATCTTTAACTGATGACATCCGCGAAAATGGTGGAATTCTCATTTTGGTCTCGGATAAGTCGAAAGATATATGTGGCCAGGTACATTTCTCTTCGAGCATTCAAACTGTATTATATTGTACAAATAAAAATGATTGAATCATACTTTTACTACCCCTTCCCGGGCACGCCCGAGTATACTCGGGTATTGACAGTCGTCAAAAACGGACATCACGAGATAACTCGGGCAAACTTCATACGAAAATTACGAATTTAATCTAGTCCAAGCAAGGGCTGGATACAGATTAACGGATAAAAAATATGTTATCAAAAATTTGTGTGTGTATTTTGCATTTTCAAATGTGTGCATATGTGCATATGCACATATGTTAAATCAATTGGACCGGCAAGTGGTTAAATGAAATTTTCTTTTGTATGTCGTTGAAATAAACGAGAACCTGTGTTGAAGTATTATTTCCACTGCATATTATTTTACAAAACTGGTAAAGTTGTGAGACGAGGTGTCATTTGAGCCCGAGCAAAAATTGTTTTGCGAGAACAAAAAATAAGCTTTTGATGTATGTGGGCACTAGGCGGCGCCACTGAAGGGCCATTTGAAAATTACAAAAGTTTCTCCAGATCATGAACCTGTCGTAAAAAAAGGCCTGAAATAAAGATGTCTTTACTCAATAAAATTACTTTCTAGCCATTGTTTCTCTCGTGTAGAATTTATAGTATTTATTATAATATCAGGCATATTTAATAATTCATGTAATAATTTGTGTCTATTCAAATATTGAGCATACTTTGAATACTGTTGTCATTGTATATGTTTCATTTGATGGCATCATATTATCTTCTATATCTTCTATATATATAAAAATGGATCTTTGTCTGTCTGTATTTCCGCTATGGACTACTAAACCGCTCGACCGATCGATGTGAAACTTAATAAATTTATTGAGTACACTCCCGCAATGGTTTTTGACCTACCTATAATATTAGGTAATCCCGGAGTTAGTGTCGTTTTTTACAGTTTTGAAGAATAACATTCTTTCTATTCATAAGAGCGGGTCTAATTTATTGTAACTTCGTGTTTAACTTGTCCATCTGATCACAATAGAGAGCTGCAGTAACAGTTTGTCCTTGTTTTAATACTTCATAATCAATCACGCCTTTCGAATCCCACCACACACACAATAGGGCTTTCTGAGGATGTAGTCCTGGTTTTGGGGTTGGAATTGGTGTTTGACCACGATTTAACCATTATTTTTTTATTTTAATGTCGTTATACAACACCCATTTTTCGTCTCCAGTGATAAGGTCATGGAGGAACGGGGAAGAACGTTGCTTTTCTTGCAGTATTTTGCATATGTTGAGGCGCTGCACTTTGTTGTGATCAGTTAAGCGCGTGAGGAACCAACATGCCTTCTTTTTGAACTTTCCCCAGTTTCTTTAGATAGCGATGAGTATTCGATCGTGATGTCCCGACCTTCTTGGATATTTGATCGATTGTCATCGTTGGATCTGCTTCAATTTCTACCTTCAGGGCTGCTTCATCCACTTAACTGCGCCGTCCACATCGAGGCTCATCTTTCAAATCGAGATTGCCCGAGCGAAACCATCTTTGGCACTTCCTTACGTCCAGTATATCACCGTTAATCTCACAAATGGATTCCGTTGCTTCTGTTGCAGTTTTTTTTAATGGAACAAAAACAGAATACAGCTTCTTAAATGTGTTTCCGAAGGACACGTCTCTGCTTTTTTTTGTAGATGGGGTAGGAATTGTTTTTTTTTGTTTAAAAGACAGGTAAAGAATCACAGAGAAGAGTAAAACAACAACACACGTCTTTACTGGGCAACAGACCCAAAAACACTCGAGTCAAAGTTGAATATTAAAAAAACGACATTCATTCCGGGATAAGCTAACATAATAACATTGGGTAGGTATCTAAAATAAATGTTATTTTTCAGCAAAAGTTTTGAAAAAATATGATTTAAATAAGTAATTTGAAACAAACGAAACTTCAAACGCTTATATCTCAAAACAGTGTCAATAGCAGTTAGAACCTTTTCAAAGTTAGGTGTCGATATAGCTTATATATAATTAAAATGGCATTTCTGTAGTGTGTTATCTAATATTGATGACATATATCTATCTACCGATAAACTAGCAAACGTACTTATGATGGAGTGGACATATGTATTGAGAAGACCTTGATTCGGCTCCCTCGTAAATCGAGAAGGAGCCTCCTATCCGACACCCAGGAAGAGGAATTTTGGGAACGGAGTAGGAGAAACATGGTGCTCTTATAAACAAAAGACGATCTCAAAGCGTTATGTGGGTGCGGTTAGCACCCATTATTTAATTATTACGAATTTTCACAGACTTTACACACGGATTTAACACAGATAGAATAACAATACACGTTACGTTCTACAATACATAACACACGACTATTATAATTGCAAAGGCGATATCAGGAATTAACTAGACTTTATCCTTAGGGAGAGGATAAGGAGCGTGCATTCTCAATGCTGTCCAATCTCTCACTGCCAACTGTATGAAAGAAATTGGTTCCATTAGGTACCAAAAGACCGTTACAAAATACCGTCAAACGTCAGCCCGATAAGCCATTATTTATGGCCCAACAAAATTTGCATGAAATACCATGCACTCAGGGCGTGAAAGAGTCAAGAGACATTTAGAGCGAGACGTCCGCATAAATGTCTCTTTTACAAATTTGAATCACTCTATATTGAATCGCTATAGATTTCAATATAGAGTATTAATAAAAATGAATTTATTTCCTGATATCGACTTAAACTCATTGACTGACGTGAATAATAGATCGTTCGAGAGAGTTCTGATGACCTACCACATAAGGCGGTGTCAGTATATAGACCATAACATGAAACCGCTTTACAAGATATCCATTGCAAAGGTAGAAACTTGAATCCGTCTACCACATGTGAACAAATACCTACTTTGATGCAAGTAAACAATCAGCCGAGTCGATAAAGTAAACTTCTATTCAGAACAACGACTGAACAAGATAGCGGTCGAAGATTGTTTCTGAAACAGACGAAGCTTTTGGACAAAAAAAATGGTTTGCTCTTTAAAACGTACATTTCAATGACATGTGCTCTCAACTTTAAAGACGAAAGATATCTTAATGAATTTTATTATAATATATAAAAATTGGTGTCTGTAAAGTCGGTTTACGGACGATAGTTTAACGTGACAACGTCATAAGAAAACATTGATGAAATGATTGCATACTTTTATGAATAAAATGGAATCATTTTTATTGAATTATCATTATTTTGTATGGATACGATATTTTGTATATTTGTTATACGTTAATCAGATTTTTAATATGCAAGAATTAATTACCTTTATTGCCGCAATTGTTGTTGTAATATAAACAATGAAAACCACATTAACATTTCACTTCACTTTATAAACAGTTGTAAACAGATCACGTGTAGGTACTGTAGGTGTATAAGTTGTGTGCTGCCGCTGTCGCTTTTCTACTCAGACGCATCGACCAATCGAGTGGAAGAGAGATAGATGCGGCACAATCCGAACGGTAGGCCGATCATGCCTCTATATCGCTTATCCGCGCTCTCGCTCGCACGCTTGCCTTCGGCGTAACGCGACAAACGGGACAATGAGTCATGTTTTTTCGTGGGTGCAGCGGGCGTTCATCGATTTAATAGACGTTGTCACGTCAAAAATCAATGTTTGTTTGTTTGTGTGTTCGTATTCTATACACTGCCATACGGTTCATCCGATTGCAATGAAAATTTAGTGATTTTTAATTACATATATATATATTTTAATGAATGTTTTTTTGTGCCGTTTGTGATCGTATACCATTTATCTGATTGCGATAAAGCTTTGGGGATTTGTTGTGTGGTCGCCAACGAAGGGTTTTTAATTGAATGTCTATATTTTATATATAAAACCGAAACGATGTATGTATGTCTGTGGGTCCGTAATTCCCTTTTGCGTTGTTGGTCATTAAGTCCATAAAAACGAATTTAGTTTGTTTTTATCGGTCAAAATTAATAAATTAATCTTCTACTGAACTTTTTTCGGGACTAACTTTAGATACATTTATTTGACAGATTTTTTCCTTGAATTTGGACATTTAAATAAAGTTTGTAATTTTATTTTAACTCTATTTTGGATATGAATTTTGTGGTATAATTATGTCGAATGATAAAACATTAAATAATTATTGGTCGCTTAGACCGAGCTTAGCCGGGTTACAATACTAGAAATACTGAAACCTCTACCCATTAAAATGTCCAAATTCAAGGAAAAAATCTAATTTGCTGTCAAAGAAATGTCAAATAATACCTTAACAACAATGCAAAGGAATTGAACCCACATACATACATAAGCCGTTGTGGTTTTATATATAAGATTTTTGGGACTAACTTTAGATACATCTGTAATAACGTAATCAACAGTGCGTTTTTCACATATTGTGCGTGAAAAATCCAGTGTTTCATTTGATTATTACAATGTCACCTTGAAACGTGCGTCCTTCTACATGTTATGTTGCCATATTAAGTCATGGCGTTTTTGTGCGATTTTCTGCGTAACCCATTTACCGCACAAAAAAAGTAAGTAAGGCTAAGGTGAATCTTATATTTTTAAAATAAATTACTTTTTATTTCACCGTGTTACAAAGGAGTTTCGACCAAGTTAAATTCCAATCAAATCAATTATATACTATACTTAAAAAAAAATATTTTAATCATAGCTTTTGCTTATGAAATTATTTTTTCGGTGTCAATGGTATTTAGAGACTTCAACTCTTCGAAAATCAAGTAATAATTTTTTAAATACTCGAGTATACTCGATTAATTTCAGATGTATCAGAATATGTATTATTAATTTAAATTTGTGTATATTAATAGAAGACAAATCAATAATGAAATTAATCGTCTCAAATTTTAAATCGGACAAGTTTTGTCTTTATAATTCCCGCAGTAGAAAAAACTCTCGACGATTATTACTAAAACGAGTACTTGAAAAATGGACGAATTTTCTCGAGTATCGATAACTCGATACTCGAATTGGAGTCTCTAATGGTATTATATTCGGTCGCTCCCTGTGGTCTAGTGGCAAGAGCTTTGTTCTAGCGATCCGGAGACCCGGGTTCAATTCCCGGCAAGGTCAGAATTTTTCAATTGAAAAAAAGAGATCTTGGGCTGGGTGTATGTTATTTATCGTTGATTTTGTGCACAACTGATTCATTACTTATCATCGAGTTAATCTCGTATGACTTTCACAGTTAAGAATATGTGGCGCATTGGCGTAAGCTGTAATGCTAAATATTTTTTTATTTTAAAAATTTTAAATTGAAAAATTTATTATATTAAAATGTGTGCTCAAATTTGAACAAAGAATGGCTCAAGGATAAAATAAATATATTATCTCCTGAATCAGCTATTTTAAAACGAAAAAAAAGACGTTCTTCAACGAAGACAGATTTTTTCTGGCTAAATAAAAAACCTAACTGAATTCACGTAAGCCCAATTTATTTTTTCTCTGTACAGGTTCTTATATAGAACAAGATTACAGATTTTCTCTATCGAAGACTGCTTTACAAAACGAAACGTAGAAAGACAAACGCTTAGAATAACTATAATATATTGAACTTTAAAATATAGTCAACCAGTAAAGACAAAAGTATTTGACAAGCCTTTGAGTCGGATGATTTTATTTATTGAAATACAAGGAGACAGTCACAGACGATGTTGGACTTGACTTGAGCTGCCACTGGGATCTCTGTATCATCTGCATTACTATAGAGATCCAGGAAAGTTGCTTATTGATTAAGCTATCCGAATATATATGGATATCAAAATAGTTTTGAGATTTTTAAAATATTGTTGTAGTAATACTGATTATAAAACATATTTTAATAAACAAAGAAATTGCCAGTTGCTTTTGCAAGCTGACAGTGGTCTTGATTTCTAAGTTTTTAATAAATAATCGTATAACCCGCACGTAAATAAAGATGTTGCACGATCAATGTTTCCTAGCGCACTTATATACATTTTATAATAATTTACTTAATATTTTCCCACTTTTGTAAAATCTTAGATAGAAAAAAATCATTTAAATACATATCTCAATACCATAAGGTAAGAAAAATAACAATGTATTTTAGTTCTACATACATTTTATATATTTGACTTCGTCAGCTAATTTTTAAACGTGTATTAGAGATAGCTTATATATCTAGGCTAAATAATAATAACCCAAAAATACCCAGATTAATGTTCACTTCAGGATTACGCCAGATCAATAACTTATTTAATTTTTTTCCATGTGGCGTTGGGATGGTTGAGCAGAGGGGGGATGTATGGGGTGCCCTGTCTAGCCTAGGTATATAAGCTATCTCTAATACACGTATAAAACATAGTTCTGACGAAGGCGTAAGCCGAAATAGCTATCAACAAATATATAAAATTTGTGTAGAACTAAAATACATTGTTATTTTTCTTACCGTATTATAATGGAGTTCTACCAAGTAAATGCCTACTCAATCAATATATTTCAATACCGTTCCAATGTATTACACTATTAATAATTTGCAGCTGGATTATAAATAAAATTACGGCAATAAAGGTTTTTTTTAGACCCAAGTCCTAACCAGTTTGTTAAAATAAAGTATTAAGATAAGATATTGATAGCACCCGAGTTGGGCGAAGAAAAAAATTCCACTACCTGGGATATTCATAATTATTCTTTAAATATGGAAGAATTGTGATGTGATCTTTCCTCGAATTCAAATATTTCAAATAGTTTAAAAAGAATTCCGTAGTTTTTACCCTTCGGGACTATGTATCTTAATACACAACAATTCAAATATGAATGTCTTGAAACTTTTTTCTATGGTCCTACAACGCATTCATGACAATATTTTTCAAATATTCACTATAGTTATTAAGACACAGTCAATTTTGTTCGATGTCTCTATTTACATTGAATTAGGGTGAATAGAGACGAGAGAGGGTAAATCGAGACTTGGCAGGTTAACAGAGACAAAAATACAGGTTGTAATGATTGGAATATATAAACCTCTATTATATGCGAGTCTCTATTCATTCCGTTTAACGGTACTTATAAACCAAAAAAAACATGATTGATTTTAATTTTCGTGCAATAAAAGTTTTTATGAGGTCAAAAAGTAAGGATGCACAGGCATCGAACTTAAACACGTTTGTTTCAATTTTGGCCAGTCATTTAGTTTGTTTGGTTCTGTCATTTGAGAGATAGTATTATAGTCATTGTAAAGAATTATATATAAATAGGCAAAACTACATTGAATACTTAGTAAAGTTGTGCTAAAGTTCAATCCTTGTTATTGTATATATTCACCTCGTTTTAAACCCTGGTCCTTAGAGACAAAACTAATAGAAAATTACAAAAAATCAAACGATTGTAATTAAATAACAGTAGTAACAGTCACCTCTAGGATTAGAAGGAATATTTATGTTACGGTAAGAAAAATAACAATGTATTTTAGTTCTACATAAATTATTTTATATATTTGTTGATAGTTATTTCGGCTTACGCCTTCTCACGAAGTTCCTAGTTGTGACGAAGACGTAAGCCGAAATAGCTATCAACAAATATATAAAATATTTGTGTAGAACTTAAATACATTGTTATTTTTCTTAACGTATTATAATGAAGTTCTACCAAGTAAATGCCTACTCAATCAATAACATTTATGTTGATTGGCTTAAAATGAGTTTTTCAAAATTAGAACTCGTATCTGTCGAAAATAACCAAGTTATCAGTTTACATTTTAGATTTAGAATGAGTTTCGCAAACTGTACGCCAAAACTAACGAAAATATCCAACGTTGTTTGTTTTTCGTACAGCGTATACATATTAATATTTTGTCGACGAGGAATAATTATTCAACATTAATCAGTGTGTGTATTTGAGGGATCACCCCCTACCTACGTTTACGTGTGCAAATTCCGTTTAAGGGTTAGTGACAAGTTATGACTTGCAAATTGGTAACTAGAGAGATTGGGGGTTGTGTTTATAAGCCAACGCCACAAAAACGTTCTCATATACTCTCGACTAATATTTCCACAATGCTAACAACGATGCGTCGAGCAAACCTAATTTGAATTTATTTGCTGATAATTTTCATCACGGTTTAGATAACCATGTAGAGCAGTGCTGCGCAATCTTTTTATGAGAAGGGCCAGATAATTAATTCACAGATAGTTCGAGGGCCGCATGGGTAAAAATCAGAGCTGTGGAGTCGGGGCTTTTTGCTGAAGTTGGAGTCGTTGCGGTGTCTTGGCCGGAGTCGTACTCGGAGTCGAAAATTTTGAAAAGTTTGAACATTTTGTTTTTTCAAATAATATGTCAAATTTGGTTATTGGCCGGATTGGTAGGGTTGATATTTAATTGAATACACATGAATAGAACAAAAAAGTAACGTTACTTAATTGATTTTTGATGTGTTAGTTTTGCATTGCTAAGAGGTCCTGAACATTTTATTTTTAGTCTATTTTTCTTGTAATTTGCTTTAATTTATTTGCTTAGTTGTTTTACCAATTGTTTGTCATACCTTGTTTTCATTCTTAACTTTTGCATAAATACCACTGTTTTATTGTATTCCTTATCAGTTGACAATGCTCGCCATCAGCGAAACCGGTCCTGATGAAATAAATCTCATGTGGAAAAAGTACTAAAAATGTGTTATTATTTTTATTAAAAATAAACGTTATTAAACTTTTTTTAGTCGGAGTCGGAGTCAAACTTTTTTGTCGACTCTTCAGCCCTGGTAAAAATGATTAAATTGTCGATATTTTTAGTGTTCACCCAGTTCTCTTTCTACGCGATTTTTTAAGAGCGCCGTTCCTTTTTTACGTTATTTATTCGTTTTAACGCGATTTTTTTTGAAAGAGTAATTCGAAATTTTCTTAAAACGTATTTTCGATGCACCCAAATAAGTTTTGGTTATAAAGATTTTATGGGACATGCACATTGCAAGATATAACAATATGGCTTTATTAAGTCATTTTCAGCCTAAATTGGAGTAAGCCATCGATATATATTATATAAACCTTCGTAGGACTATCCTTGAAAAATGACTCTCAGGCCGTTGGGGGTTAAAAAAAGACCCCAGTGTTTTGGCCTTATTGGCATAGACTGCAATAAAAAAATGATTGATTATGCTCTGACGTATATTTATAAATCTTTCTGAAAAAAAATCATATAAAAATCCCTATTTTTCCTATAATTATTCATATTTAAGTCACGTATGAAAACGACGACGTTTCCACTCCAACGGCTATGGCGGACTAATAACGGAGCCGGTGACTAACAAGCCAATAACCATGCACCAAGTCACATTACCTTATCTCTTATCTTATCGCTTCTCGCCTTTTATTGTTGCCAGATATGTAGCAATCCGTCCATGTTATCTATGACTCGCTATGGTCACGTTTTCTTATCCCTTATGGGCGTGAAATTTTATGTAAGCGCTTCCCAGGGATTGCTAGCATCTCAATTAGACTGAAAAATTCCGACTTCTTCTCTATTTTAATCGATTACGGCGCAACTAGCCAATAAATATCATATTTTTTCAATTGGGACAAAACTAGTCTTTAAAAATCATATTTTATTACTGCAAAAGGTGTAAAAAACTATGATTTAAGAATACCAAAAGTTTAGATATCGTATCCTAGTATTAAGATAGATATTTACCGAGGGGTGCGAAATGTGTTCTTATGGTGGAGAGGGTTCAGAAGAAATTTTTGAGAATTCTCTATTTGAGGACATATGGGTACTACCCATGGCTTTATCCAACAGACTTTCTCTTAGGGATGCTCACTTTCAATAGTTTGAATGCTCGAAGAGAAATATACTTGACATTACATTTCTTTCGGCTTATCCGAGACCAAAATGAGAATTCCACCATTCTTGAAAATGTTAAATTGAATGTTCCTGATAACTTTTTGAGGAATCGTGAGCATGAGTTGTTTGTTCTTCCAAGGGGTAGAACCAGTCTGCCAATGGGAATGCCTCTGGGAAGAGCTTTAACAATTTTAAACGGCATTGCTTCGGATGTCGACATATTTCATATTGACGTGAGTGAGTTCAGACGAATACTATATTTTATGAATAAAAGTTGATTTTGTCAGAACTCACTCGGTTGACATCTTTGAAAATTTCTAATATGATTTTATAATTTTTTTTCTGTCAGTTTTTATGACTACAATGTCTTCATCTTGTTTTTAATTAATTAGTGATTAATATTATGTATTTACATGTATGTATATATATAAATACACGTATTTATATTTGTCAAATACATGGCGCATTGGCACCAGCTGTAATGCCATGATTTGCTTTTTCTTAAATAAATAAATAAATTTAAGGTAAAGTAGCTGTTGGGACAAAATCTATAGGCTTAGGGAGTTAAAGGTTAAGCAGTGAATGTGTTACAACTATCACATTGGAAAAACGATGTTAAAAATAATCAAAAATATAAATATGCAATTGGTTGGTTTTCACTGGCGAAAATTGTCAGCGTTTTTCCTCAACAGAACTTACCATACTAATCTTTGAAATAGAATCAGAAAGTAAATTATTGGTTAATCAGCTTTTAATGAACTGACAGATATTAGCAGTTCTTAATTCAAATATAGAATCGGTGGCACGTGCAGAAACATGCACTGTGAACAAAAACTATTTCCGTTTTATGAATACATAATATATAATCTTATATATAAAACCGAAACGGCGTATGTATGTCTGTTGGTCTGTTATTCCCTTTTGCATTGTTAGTCATTAAGTTGCCATAAAAACGAATATGAAAGAAAATATGTTTGAATTTTTATCGGCGAAGACATTGAGAAGACCTTTATTCCGCTCCCTCGTAAATCGAGAAGCCTCCTATCCGACACTCAGGAAGAGGGATTTTGGGGACGGAGTAGGAGAAACATGGAACTCTTTAAAACAAAACACGATCTCAAAGCGTTATGTGGGTGCGTTAGCACCCATTATTTAATCGTTAAAGATTTACACAGACGTTATACAACACACAAATATTACGATAGCGAAGAAGATATCAGGAATTTGACTCGAATTTAATTCTGAGGGAGAGGATTAGGCGCGTGCATTCTCAATGCAGTCCAATCTCTCACTCCTGTATGAAAACAAACGGTTACTTAAGAAAGAAAAAACAATGGCCGTTTCAAAAATCGTTAACACATGCGCCCGCCGATATTTATCGCCTTACGAACTTTTTATGAAGCACAGGCATTGTCGGGCGTCAAGCGAGATAAGAGAAATTGAAATAACTCTACATTGCATCGCTTTAGATTGCGATATAGATTATTATAAGAATGAATTTATTTCCTGATATCGACTGACTCATTGACTGAGGTGAACAATAGATCGTTCGAGAGAGTTCTGATGACCTACCACATAAGGCGGTGTCAACATTTAGTCAAAATGTAATATATTAGTCTTCTAAAAGTTCACTTTTCCCGGCTTTTATTATTAATAATAATGTTTATTATTTACGTGAAGGTATTATTTGACATTTCTTTGACAGAAAATTAGATTTTTTCCTTGAATTTGGACATTTTAATGGGCGAGAATGGGGCTGTCATCAAATTAAATAAAGTTTGTGATTTTATTTTAACTCTATTTTGGATGTTAGATTTTGTTATATAATTATGTCGAATGATATAACATTAAATAATTATTGGTCGCTTAGTCCGAGCGACGCCGGGTAGCAATACTAGTATTATATAAATTTTACCATGCGGATGAGAATTTTAGTTATTCTCAAATTTAAGTTTTAAGGTAAAAGTGCACATTTTTATTCTAATTTTAAGAAATATTTATATTTTCCCAATGATCTTGATAACTTCTGTCACCTGAGAGTGAAACAGTCGACCACCATTGCTACTTTATTTTAAATATCTTTCTTAATATTAGTGATACAATGGATAAACTTTTGTTACTATTAAATCATTGTTTTTTACATATTTGCAGTAAAAAAATTAGATTTTGATCAACTAGTTTCGTCGCAATTAAATAAAAAAGAAAATAAGTCGGATTATTATTGGCCGAAAACCATTTATATTGTCACGACCAATTGCCAGGACTAAAACTTCACTGCCCATACGCGATATGATAACGTTATCTTATCTCAAACGCGCATATTTAAACGTTCGTATCAAATCAAATGGAGGCTTTCTGCATTAAAAGGTGTAGATAAGAAGTCGCGTTCACAGTTTAGATATCGCCAGTATGGAATAAACTTGAGCACGATCAGGTTTTATCATTAATGCGCGACTTTAAATATGAATAGTTGTCGGAAAATAATCGATTTATATATATATTATAGAACGATGTATAAAGATACGCGTAAGCATAATATAACTCTATGCCAATAAGGCTATACCACTGGGGTCTTTTTTAGACCCCCTCTTCGGCTTACGAGTTATTTTTCAACGACAGTCTTTCGAAGGTTAAGGAACTATTCTCTTACCAGGTTTGTACTAGGAATGTTTTGGTTTTACTCTCTTAAAGCTCATTGATAGGTTTCAACATTGAAACAATTTTTATCTTCTAGGCCGAGTTAATAACCCTGACATACTCATGACTCAAGACTATAGACTTGCGCTCAGTACTTGTTTCAGTACTTGCCGGTAATTTGAGTCACCAGTCACAAGGGCTGATCAGCTGATCAATGCACTGCATAATTAATAAACTTTGCGTTTTGTTTTTAAATTAGATTTTACTCTTATAATTCATATTTTTATTACTTGACGGGTCCGCAACGCCAACTTTAAATACATTAAATTTATATGCTAATTCAATGAAAATATGCTTTAATTTAATACATAAATGATAAATACAGTATTTTTCGACCATAAAGTCATTTAGGCATTAGGTATGTTTGTTTGGTATTTTTCTAAGTAAAGTTACGATTCCAGTAGTTCCAATTCAAATATTTGATTTCCGGATTTATTCGGCCCTTTTTAAGCTATTCGGATTTTAGGAAAATAACAGGATAATATTCGAATTCGAGGAAAGATCACATAACAACATCTCTATTTGCGTGAAAGTTTATGATTATTTATTAAAATCTTAAAAATCGAGACCGCTGTCGGCTTCTCAAAGCTATTAACAATTTTTTTTTAGTTAAAACATATGTTTTTTAAATCATAATTTTGTTCATAATTCTAATATTCGATACAACAGTTGAGCCATGTCGAAGAATAATTCGGATATCCCTAGTTATATCAGGATAAAAATTTTTTGAGTTTCACTATTCGATATCCGAAAACGGACATCACAAGAGATAAATCGGGCAATCCATACGAAAATTGGCTCTTCTGTCTTAAAAAGCAAGGGCTGGACACAACTCTGATAAAAAATTGGTGTCTGTAATGGTGTTGTAATAATTACTTTTCAAAAGATAACATTCCCAAGTCAATGATTGCATACTGGCTAAAAAAAACATTTTTATTGAATAAAATAGATTGTTTGATACTTTTATATATTTAATCAGACTTTTAAATAAGATCCCATTGAGTTGTTGTAAATAAAAATTTTCCATATCTTTCGGCGCGTTTAATAAACGAGTTTAATATCGTAGATCACTCAGCAGAAAGTTTCATATCGGTTTTAGGGTCCCAACCGCCCGCAGGCAACTATAGACACTTCGATAAAAAATAGTGCTATCTTTGAATCGACGCATTTTCCCTGAGCTGTTCTGGCAAACGTACCGCCTACGAATACCATAGTTTATGCTTGAAATTTTCGGTAAATTATGGATATGTGGTCACGGGACAGAATTTTTGTCAAGATTTATAAAAAATAAGCACATTAAATGAAGTGGATGTAAGGCTTACGATTTTTTTATCAATCATAATTGAAGATCCTAAAGAATACTTCGCAATAAGTATGAAATCGAGTTGTTTTAATTTACATGAGCGTGCAACCACAAACTACACAAACGTATTTATACAGGTAGAGGCAGTCACAAAATTATTTGTTTAAAACAAAAAGAATAATTTTATTATAAAATATTAAAAAACAAATTCTTCTTTCAGACCTCATGCAATAATCAGTAATATTCTTAAGATTTATTTATTTTGACCAGGCAAGTTTTTAAAATCCCAACTCTGATAAAGTCAAAACATAAAATTAAAGCCAGTGTAAAATTTTCGAGCTTTCAAAATTAGATATGCCGTGACCTTATACCCATAATTTAAAATTTTCTTTAGAGCAGAGGCTCTCAAACACTTTTCATTTGTGAAACAGACAATTTTTATAATTAAGGATTTCTACTGAGGGTGTTTGATGAAATTTCAATATCAAATTTGAATTGTTTGAAGTTTGTCCTGATCCATGAGTTTTGTCGCTAACGAACGGGGTTTTACTTTTCAGCATCTTCGGGCATTTCAAATCGGTTTGTAGTGTGCCAATTACGCGTATATATACAAAAAAAAAATAGATCACAAAGTTAAATTATCCTGAGCTAAAATGGCAAACGTAAGTTAAAAAATTAAATTTTAATGTAAAAAAGTTTCAATGAATTATGCGGGTTTGTTATAATTATAGGGATTTTTGAAAATACTAATGACCAGATAATAACTTTGAAATATATAAAATAAATCTGGGGTTGTATCCGACCTATTATTTTTTTTTTTTTGTAATTTAAAAAAAATAATATTCGGCAAACTACACAAACAGTAATATTATACAGGTAATGCGCCAAATATTCTTAATTGTTTAACTCGATAAATAATGAATCAGTTATAGCAAAAATCAACGATAAATAACATACACCCAGCCCAAATTCTTTTTTCAGAACTGAAAAAAAAAACCTTGCTGAAATTGAACTCGGGTCCCCTGATCTACATTTGGGACAAAGCTCTTGCCACTAGAATACAGGGACCGACTTATGAAATCAATCAACTCATTATAAGAACTATAAATATAACAAACCCACATTAAATTAAAATTTTCGCGAATTTACATTTAAATCATAAAATTACAAAATGATCTACTTCCATTTTTGTATATAAACGATAAAAACTGTTTACTTCATTCAGTTCAAGTACATCCATGCACTTGAAATGCCTGAAGATGTCGATAGTCGAAATCCGGGGTGAATCGTTTTGAATTTTGTATTTTTCCATTAGTTTTCTCTGATAACAGCATCGAGATATAAACAACTTTATTTATTTGAGTAAATACAATCACAACTTTTCGTTAATGCGACATGTGTTTTTTTCATGAAATTTTCAATAAAGAGATAGGCTCTCGCGTACCATTAATGGTCCACCAACCACTGTTTTACAAACACTGCTTTAGAGTAATGAGAAAAAATAAATGATACTTTTAATACTTACTATTATTAACCAGTCGACAACGTCCTCTACACGAAAATAAGTACCACCTAAATAAAACATTCAATGGCTCAGCGGTATACTTGTGAGAGCTATTTTTTTGTATCCATGTCCACTACAAATGCGGGGCATATGTCTTCGTAATCGGAATTTGTTTTTTATTGACAACTAGTGTTCGAACCCGGCTTCGCTCGGACCACTTTGGGGTTATGTTCACCTCGGCGCGTAAATTCAGACGGGCCAAGTTGAAACAACTTTTTTCAAAATTAAAAAGTCTAGGTCATTTAAAATGGAATAAAAATGAACATTTCAGACTGGCATTGACATTTCACAGCCCCTTTCATATATTGACAGCCCCATTCTCGCCCATTAAATTGTCCAAATTCAAGAAAAAAATCTAATTTGCTGTCAAAGAAATGTCAAATAATATCTTCACGTAAATAAAAACATTATTATATTAATAAAAGCCGGGAAAAGTTCAGTAGAAGACTAATTTATTACATTTTGACTAAATGTCTTCGCCGATAAAAAAAATCAAACATATTTTCTTTCATATTCGTTTTTATGGCAACTTAATGACCAACAATGCAAAAGGGAATTACAGACCCACAGACATACATACGCCGTTTCGGTTTTATATATGTACTACTCGATACTCGAGTAATTGGAGTCTCTACACACACATTGATAACGAAACAAATTTACCGTCGAAACTTTCGCGAGCGAAATCAATTCGTTTGTTTGAACTTGCAACAACAATGCAAAAGGGAATTACAGACATACATCCCCCGTTTCGGTTTTATATATAAGATTGCTCACCTTCTCTTTAATTCGATGATAGTAGGGATAGGATAAGACAGCACTGTAAGCTAGTCGCCCTCACTACACCCAGCTTATAGGATCAGTGGGTTGGAAAAAATCTTTTACAACACAAATACCTATACCTTCGAAAAGAATCGACAAATCTATCCGCCACGATCTGTCATGAAACCGACGAGGTTGACTACTGCACATGGCGCATTGGCGTCAGCTGTAATGCCGTATTGTATTTTTCTCCAATAAATAATAAATATTTGTTGTACAGAAATAAATTATGACAATATTTTCTTCGATAAATAAAGAAAAACTTTTTACAAAAGGCATTTTGATAGCTAATCCAGCTGAAACGTTTAACGGGGCTCAAATATTATAAATCATAAAAACTTTTCTTAATATACCTACAAACAAAGCGTGAAATAACAATTATTGACATTCTACATAACTGTTTTATTTGAACAAGTATTTATCGCTTGAATTAAAACATTTAATTTGTAATCTATCATCACTATTTCCAATATTTAGACATACTTATTTGATTAGATAACGGTTTTATAATAATTTACTCGTCAAACGGTTGGATAATATGATCACATTTCTCCATATACAAGTATCCCAAACTACCCTTTGGTAATATTCAACTATTCCATCATTTGTTTTCCAAGTATAATATTTGCAACCCTTAGATTCCCCAGGCGCCTTTCATCTACATCCTCCCTCTACATATCCATCCATTCGTATCAACCCATCTTCCGATAGAGACTCCAATTCGAGTATCGAATACTCGAAAATATTCGTCAATTTTTCAAATATTCGAAGATATATTCGTAATTTTTAAATGAAGACTAATTTCAAAATTTTATTTGATACATATACTTTTTATAGGTTTGACACTCGAGATATTTTTGCCATGTTCATATCTCAAAAACTAAAAGATTTTTTGAGATACCAATTGAAAATTAATTGAAATTTCACTAATCCGTTCCAGTCCCCTCGTATCTCTAGGACGACGCCATCTATGTCTTACGTATGGATTTTGTTGTCGATTATTTTTTTTAAATGGTTTTGAAGCTTGAGTATGTTTTTATAGCGTTTGACAGTCGATACCAACACAGATATACATATATGGATTTGCCACCAATACATTCATATGAACCCCTTTCATACATACGCAAAGATACTGATACATTTAAGATACTTATAAGATGAGTTTAAGTCGATATCAGGAAATAAATTCATTCTAATAATACTCTATATTGAAATCTATAGCGATTCAATATAGAGCAATTTCAAATATGTGAGAGATATTTATGCGGACGTCTCGCTCTAAATGTTTCTTGACTCATTCACACCCTGAGTGCATGAGAGTGCATGGTATTTCATGCAAAGTTCGATGGGCCATAAATAATGGCTTATCACGCGGACGTTTAAAGATTTTTGTAACGGTTTGCAACCTAAAGGAACCGCTTTTTTCTCATACGATCAGTGAGAGATTGGAGTGCATTGAGAATGCACGTGCTTGCCAGATAAGTCTTACAGTCGCGGTTAAGAGGCTTCTCCCAACTGTATGCCCTGGAAGTAACCTGCAAGCTCCTTATCCTCTCCATAAGGATAAAGTCTAGTAAATTCCTGATATCGCCTTTGCAATTATAATAGTCGTGTGTTATGTATTGTAGAACGTAACGTGTATTGTAAATCTATCTTTGTTAAATCCGTGTGTAAAGTCTGTGTAAACTATAAACAGTTAAATAATGGGTGCTAACCACACCCACATAACGCTTTGAGATCGTCTTTTGTTTATAAGAGCACCATGTTTCTCCTATTTTGTTCCCAAAATTCCTCTCCTTGAGTGTCGGATAGGAGGCTCCTTCTCGATTTACGAGGGAGCCGAATCAAGGTCTTCTCAATATATTTTATACAATTCGAGTACCGAGTATACGATACTCGAATTGGAGTCTCCACTGAAACCCATCATCGGGGCTATATTGAATCTTGTTTACGGTGATCTTTCACTGCATATGAAATGGAGTCGACGGTCAAGTATATATTCATAAAATATATCTTATAAAATAAACGATTTATGCGGGAAACAATGAATGCGGGAAAGTTTTATATATGAACTAAATGCCGGGATTGTAGAAAATGAACGAACCACGCGGGAAAACGTATTATGCGAGAACGTGAGATCGGGGTTCCACTGTTTCACAATGCAGCAGATTTGAATATTACAGTCAGTTCTCAACTTACGACAGGGTTCCGTTTATCTACCTAGGACGTAGTTCGAAATGGTCAAAAGTCGAATTTCATACAAAAAAATACTAAAATGCAAAACATAAAAAGTGCGAGGTACGTTTGTGGTATTTGTTTCAGAATATGTACTTTAAGTAATATATTATATATTTATAATCTTATAATAAAACCTAAAATCAATGTAAAATGTGGGTCTGTAAAATCATGATAAATTATTGATATATGGTCATAAAAACGAATATAAAAGATATGTTTCAATTTTTATCGGCGAAGACATTTAGTCAAAACCAGTTTGGGGTTATGTTCACCTCTACTGAACTTTTCCCGGGCTTTTATTAATATAATAATGTTTGGTATTTACGTGAAGGTCTTATTTGAATTTCTTTGACATTAAAATAGATTTTTTTCTGGAATTTGGACATTTTAATGGGCGAGAATGGAGACTGTCATCAAATTAAATAAAGTTTGTGAAATTATTTTAAAAATATTTTTGATGTTAAATTTTGTCATATAATTTTTTCGAATGATATAACATTAAATAATTATTGGTCGGCAAGTCCGAGCGACGTCGTGTACTATAATAATAAATACTAGTATAATAATAACCACAATCAAAATAAAATTGATACTGGAAAAATCATGGTAAATTATAGATATATGGTCACGGGACAGAATTTTTGTAAAGATTTATGAAAAATAAGCACATTAATTGAAGTGAATGTAAGGCTTACGATTTTTTTCGAAATTTATAGTCTATAGTTTTAAAATTTAGTATACTTCGCGATAATAATTTACAGGAGCAAAAATGCAACCACAAACTACACAAATAATGATATTATACAGATAGAGACAGTCAAATAAGTTTATTATTTGTTTTACATTCAGCATAATTTTATTGTAGGCTAATATTAAAAAACAAATTCTTCTTTCAGAACTCATACAATCATCAGTAATATTCTTTAGATTCAAACATTTTGATTCCAAATCTTTTAATAATTCACAAGAACTCAAAGAGTAAAGTCAAAACATGAAATTATAAGCCAGTATGTATAAATTTTTTGAGCTAAGCTCGAGAGGATTGGGATTCTGTCTCATGACCGTATATCTATAATTTACCAAAATCATTTGGTATTCTATATTTAGTGTATTAATCTCATATTATTTGTCAGATGTCAAAAGTCGCCAGGACCACTTTTTTGGGTCAATTTGGTCGTTTTGGTCTCCGTCGTAAGTCTGTTGGTTGAAAACTGACTGTTTATGTATATTTTGATGAAAGGATGAGTAAGTAATTGCAAATAAAAAATTCTTTTTTAAAATGAATAACACAAAATGAACTTTTTTCAATATGAAATTTGTCAAAAGAGGCTTAAGAGATCTTTTTGAAGAAAGAATACCTCCTGGTGATTAAGCATTTCAAAAGAATATTTGACACTTTTTGAAGAACAACCATCTGAAATAATAATAATTTTAATTGTCTTAGTTCCTCTTTATGGGCGAAAGAAGGTACAAAATTTTCTTTCGTTATAATTTTCCGCTGAATTTAATTTTAAAATAAAAAGGGTTTTGTTTGTTGAACTAATAAGCAAGTACTTCTTTTAACAATTCCCTCAAGAACTCCTACGATTTCATCTGTATTCTTTTACAACCCTAACTGTGGGTATATTTAACCAACAAAACACCACTAACGCTTAAAACTACTTGATTGAATTGATAATTTTATGGTAGAACTTTATTATAACATGGTGAAAAACGAAAGCGTCACGGATGTTTTCATCGTGTCATATCAATAAAACTTAGATTTACATTCAAATTTCATTACCTTCTCATCGCTGCGGACAGAAGAGCGTGATCACTGTAGTGGTGAGCAATCCTTAGTGAAGCCAGTTCAAAAGGTCAGCTTATTTGATATTTTTACAATGTTGTATAATCTTGTTGTATTATCGATAATGGCTACCGAGCAAAATGGAGAAATTATTCTACTCTTATAACACTGTTTCAGTTTTTTTATACCTACATATCGTGGGTGTAGAAACATACGGGCGTAACTACAAAAATGGCTGTTTTGAGTTAAATATAAAAATATAAAAATGAATGTTTGTCTGTCTGTATATCCGCTATGGACTACTAAGCCGCTCGACCGATCGATGTGAAACTTTACAAATTTATTGAGTACACTCCCGCAATGGTTTCTGGCCTACCAATCCCTCCCCCCAAACACCCTCCAACCTCCACCCCCCCCCCATTTTATTTTTTAAACTTTATGAATTTTTTGAGTTCACTCCTTCGAAGGTTTCTGGCATACCCCCCATACGCCCCCCAAACCCCCACCACGCCAAACCCCCCCTCCCCCAAAAATTGATATCGAATTTTTACAAATTTCTCGAGAACACTCCCGCGTAACTTTCTGGCGTACACCCCTACCCCCCCCCCCCAATCCCCCCCAATCCCCCCCAACCCCCCCTACAATTGCTGGCGTAGCAACGCGCGCAGGGTAAAGCTAGTAATTCATAAATATTCTTTAAATGTGGAAAAATTAATGTGATCTTTCTTCGACTGCAAATACTGTCCGGATATTTTCCCAAATATCGAATTGTTTAAAAAAGGCCGAATATATCCGGATATCGAATATTCAACAATCCGAGATGGAATACCTAATTGACAGTGAACGCATTAAAGAAATATATATACACTGAACATTGAACAGAAATAATCACTTTTAAGGTGTTCACTTATTTTTTAAAAACAATCATGACTATACCTACCTAACTGAAATTCAAATTTAATATATTTAGTAAGCAAAATACAATGACTACATACTGAATCTATAATATATTAAAATTATTAAGTTCAAGAACAAATGTGATTTATTATCATTTATAAAACACTAAGCTTTTCACGTCGACTTGTAGGTGTTATAGTTTTATGGCTTAGGGCGCGAATTTTGCCTTTTGACGACTTAAAGCGTTGAAAGATATGAATGCACTTCTTGTAATTAATTGGCTTAGCAACCTTCATTTTAAGCGAGAACCTTTACCTTGCTCGTAAAAATAATTTATGATATTTCCGAAGTTAAGTTTTAAATGAAAATTAGGTACTTAAAATATCGAATACATTTTTGATTTAAACAAACGGATTGCATTAGGTATAGCACCGTCTTTCAAAGGTGTTAAAAACGAGTATCAAAGAAAAATAAAGACCAAAGTCTGCTATGCTAGGCCAATTTCAAAATAAATGCTTGACATATGTATTCTTGAAGAGTATTCCCACTTTGCCCACAAATCGACTTCATCACTAAAATTCAAGTTCATTAGTGGACTTGAAATGCCTGAAGATGCCATAAGGTGAAACCCGGATCGTTAGCGACAAAACTCACACCGCCTTAAATGACCTTTTGGTGGGAAAATGTTTGTACTTACCGCATTCTATCATATATTTGAATTTTAGATTTATCTATGTTTGAATTCCGTATTTGCAGTGCATTTGCACACTTTTTTTAGTAAATTTATTTGACAAAGTTCTAAGATTGTCATCATAAGATCTTTAGGATCATTATTTCTCAGCAAGAGTAGTGAAAAAATATGCTTAAAATAAATAATTTGAAGCATTTTTACTTGCTCATTGTTACAAGTGAATTCTAATTAATCAATCGAAACTTCAAACTCTCATATATTAAAACAGTGTCAAGAGCATCTAGAACCTTTTCAAAGTAATGTGTTGATATATTACAGGTTAACCCCCTATATCGTCCCCCTTACTGTAAGTTTCGCATGGAATCTGTGGCCGTCCCCCTTATAGCGTTTTTAACAAAAATTAACAAAAACCTTATAAGGACATATTTTTAAAGATTTAAACTTTGAAAACGTGCAATAAAAATAAAAAATGATTATTTAGAATCCTAAACCAGAATACCCCCTTAATATACCGCAATAACAAAGACTCAAACTGTTTTCCGCGGCTCGGCCAAAATGTGACACGAGTGGAACGAGGGTGTTTCAAAACTAACAGCCCCAATTGTAAATTAGTTACATATATATAAAAGTATATTGGCAAGCGTCTGTATGTAAATTATTGCTCACCAGACCTATCCTTGCGATAATCAACATACAATCTAGGTTACGAAGCATCTCCAGGGTATTCCCCTAAAAAGCACATACGCAGCACTTATGTCAATAGGGTTAAATGACCTCCCTCGGGGGGGGTTAGAACCCCAACGCTAATGTTTATCAATATGGTTTTCGCATTAGGCGCAGTGGCTGTGTTTTAATTCTAGTTTAATCGACAGCAAATTTATCGGCGCCACTTTTATTTTCTGACGTCATCAGTGTGCTAGGTTACCATAACATGAAATTACCGCGTTCAAAATAAAGCTCGCTTTTCTTGGATGATAAAACTTTTGGCATCGCTCTTCGGTTATAATTTATATATAAAACCGAAACAGCGTATGTATGTCTGTGGGTCTGTAATTCCCTTTTGCATTGTTGGTCATTAAGTTGCCATAAAAACGAATATGAAAGAAAATATGTTTGAATTTTTATCGGCGAAGACATTTAGTCAAAATGTAATAAATTAGTCTTCTACTGAATTTTTCCCGGCTTTTATTATTAATAATAATGTTTATTATTTACGTGAAGGTATTATTTGACAGCAAATTAGATTTTTTCCTTGAATTTTGACATTTTAATTGTCGAAAATTAAATAAAGTTTGTGTTTTTATTTTAACTCTATTTTGGATGTTAGATTTTGTGATGTAATTATGTCGAATGATATTACATTAAATAATTATTGGTCGCTTAGTCCGAGCGAAGCCGGGTAGCAATACTAGTATTACATATAATACGTCGACTGCTTTGTTTTAAATTATGTATCAGTTTCAGTAAATCACAATCTATGCGACCAGTAACACAATATTTTTTGTTGGATACTAATTAAAAAAAAAACCCATCATTACCAGAGCAGGGCTGTGGAGTAGAGACTCCAATTAATCGATATCACAACTACTCGAGTGTCAAAATATATATTATTAACCGGTTGTATGCCAGAAGCGTATATATACGGTCTACAATTTCGTCAGTGCAGTGCCGGCTATAAAAAATGCGCGTATATATACGGTCCATAGTATAATAATGGACAAGGTCGACGATTTTATAATTCAAACATTTTATACACATCTCTATTAACAGTTGGCATATTTTGTATGATAATCAATGTTATATTGATTTTAATGACCGTTTTCTTGTATTACCGAAATTCGTCGCTATTTTTTTAAAGAAAATCGCGGCCTTCGATGCACGACCGTTCTTATACCTAACGGCATATAACAGGTTAATTCAAATTTGAGTATATAAATGAGGATAAACGTCTCAAATTAGATTGCTTCGAAGTTTTGTATTTCATTTCGAATTCATCTTGCCATCGGAAACTTCATTGTAAGATAAGTCGGCTGGCCCAAAAGTAAAAGTGGTAAAAAAATCTCGCTTTGCATATTCAACGAGTATTACTCGAGTATTTTGAAAAATACTTGAGTATCGAATATTTGAAAAATGGACGTGTATTCGATACTTGAATTGGAGTTTCTACTGTGAAGTCGTTAAAAAAACACGACCCCGACTCAAGCATTGACCAAAAACACGACTTTTAAGGTGTTTTCTATATCTAGATGAAATCGAATCACCTAGGTATTTTAATAAATAAAATAAAAAGACATTTTTGTACTTATTTAATTTATTATGATTCAGACCTGTTTCGCTTATGGTATGAATCAGGGAGCAAGCACCTTCACTACACTCATACATATTGGCTTTTGTCATTGTTAAATAGCTCAAATGGTTAATAAAGACATACAAATACAACCTATTTTGATCTACACGCTTGCTTTTTAGTTTTTCACGATAGTAAGCTGCAGAATTATAAGGCAAAGTTAACCCTTGACACTCCAGTGACGGAACACCCACAGTCAATATTCGCAAGGATCGTTCCTAACCCCGTGTCTTAGGTAAGATTCGAAGCCGCGGTTTTGCGGCAGTTCTTTCCTATTTATTGGATTTTAAACGTAACGGACTATAGCATGGACTTTCACGCATTCAATGTTCTGGTGATACCAACTGTTTCTCTTCCGTTCGCGCGGCCAAGTCATAATTGAGACGACTTCCTTTGCCGTCCCCGAACGCGTCGCCCGCATATGACACTTGCATGAGAGGACCGTTTGATATTTTAAAACCCATTTATTCAGCGCCGGATCGTTCCCCACCTAAGACGACCCGTAAATGTTTTCTCCTGTCAAAACTTTCAGCTAACAGAATATGCAACTATACATTACTATGATATTAAACACTCAAAAAGATATTAATGCAAAGTTTTCACTCAGTTTGAAAATAAGGACACCCATAATATTGTGATTATTCTATATATGCAGTTCCAGTAGGTTAGTAATGCCAGTAAAAAAAACAAGAATTGACATGAATAATATTTTGAATGTCCTTGAAACTTGAAATATAATATTTGAAATGTTGAAAATCACTGCTGTAGATTAGCGGTTTTCCAACCGTAGGGTGTTTTCCCTGCAGGGAAAACATTTCCGGATATAAAATACAAATCACAGAACCGAAAATTCGTACCATTATCGAAAATATAATTATAAATGACTTACGATGTTTACATTACGGCAAATTTTATTTCAATAAAGTTGTCCTCGATAGGTATACAAAGATTTCTAAGATTCATTTTATTCTGTTAGTATTTGTTGTATTATAAAATAAAAACTAATTCCTTTATTTATTTTATTTGTTTATTTATTGTAAAAAATAAAAATTTAATACATGGCATTACAGCTGACGCCAATGCGCCAAGCATTTGACAAAAAGAATTAAAATATAACATAATTCATTACTCAAAATTAAAAGAATTATGAAACAGAACATAAACATAATTTATATATATTTTTATAAAATATTTTTTAAATATAAAAAAATATTTGGCATTACAGCTTACGCCAATGCGCCAAGTATTCTTAATTGTGAAAGTAATACGAGATTAACGCGATGATAAGTAATGAATCAGTTGTACACAAAAACAACGATAAATAACATACACCCAGCCCAAGATCTCTTTTTTCATTTGAAAAAATCTGACCTTGCCGGGAATTGAACCCGGGTCTCTAGACCACAGGGACCAACCGATTATTATAATAAAAGGATTTCGACTGAGGGTGCTTGATGGAATTTCAATATCAAATTTGAAAGGTTTGAATTTTGTACTTTTCTATGAGGTCTGTCACTAAGGATCCGGGTTTTTATTTCGGCATTTTCAGGCATTTCAAGTGCACGGATGTACTTGAACTGACTAAAAAGGCGAAACCCAGGTCGTTAGCGAAAAAAATCATGAAAAAGTACAAAATTCAAACAATTCCAATTAGAAACATATTAGTTACATAAAAAGAATAAAAAGCACCAAGTTCACTGCCAAAGATGTCCACATCAACAGGCAGTGCATTCATCAGCCAAACAGCCCTTGCGTCTGGTGACTCAAAAGCACTACTTAATAAGCAAGTTCTGACAACAACAAAAAATGATTAGTGGGAGCATGCAAGCTTAACTATTTATACTCCAATGTCCACACATAATGGACAATTATTTTTTACTGGCGGCTTTAATTTCCACAACGTGTGGATATATTTTTATATTTATTTTTCAAATTGTTTTTAGCTTCTCTGATATTTTTTAACCTGATGAGTCAATGTATGTGTTCTAGAAGAGATAATTAATATTTCCCTTCGAATCGAGTCATTCAAGAGTTTCTTGGAATGTGGGAAAAAATATGTTGGGGTTCGGGTATTCGGGCGCATCAGGTACACTAAGTATCTGTAGTACTGTGTGACTGTCAACATAATATTTGTGAAGAGTCGTAATATTTTTGGATTGCAAGTAAGTTTTTACATCTTGTGTCTTTATAGATAATTATATTTCTATAATCTATTAAAACTACTATTATGGTGAAACGTGCGAGCAAAAACAATCTCTTCACATTAGAGAATCTTTCAAAATTTATCATACTAAAAAGAATTTTAAAAATTGATTCAATAAATAAACATCTTGGCCTTTAAATCCTTTTTTTTATTTTTTTAAACCCCTTGTTTTATAACTTTTAACAGCAAGATCTTTTTTTGAGAATATTAGCTTAAAATGGCTTGGAGCTAGTTCAAACTATAAAAAAAAACATTTGGAGTGCAAAAGGTTAAAGTCTTAAGGATGTCAGGGTTATCAACTCGGCCCTGAAGAAGAAGAAGAGTAGAGTTTATAATGTATAAAACTTTTTGTGTCAGTTTTAATAACACGTGTTCATTAAGAACTATGCTTCTTAGAGAACTGAAACACTTTTAATTACATTTAAAGTTTACAACAACTCTTTATTACATCTTAATTGGATATCACAACGTAATAAGCGTATTAATAAACTTAAGTATTAATTAAGTTGTTGTTAAGTAAGTATAGTTAAAGTAAATTGTTATTCCAAGTATAGTTTCGGTATTAAATAAATAAGTATGTTAAAATCCTAACATTAGTTTGTTCTTGAAGAATTATATATGTTAAAGTGAAACTGTATTAATTAAGTATTTCGACTGAGGGTGCTTGATGGAATTTCAATATCAAATTTGAATTTTGTACTTTTCCATGAGTTTTGTCGCTAACGACGAGCTCAACTCAACAGTTTGCCAATTTTGAACGAGCAACTTTTTTGCCTAATTCGCCATTGTTGTACCCTTTTAAATAATTGTTATTTTTAATTTATTGTCATTTATTTACAATTACTTACGATCATTAATATTAATTCAAAGGCTTGAGATCAATCAACTCATTAACGAAAGGTCGGATAAAACCCTAGATTTATTTTAAATATTATTATCCCCATAAATATAACAAACCCACTTAATTAATTGAAACTTGTATTCATTCAAATTTCGCTAATTAACATTTTAATAACCTTTTAACTTAGTGATCTACTTATATTTTTGTATATAAACGATACAAACTGTTTACTACGCGTCAGTTCAAGTACATCGGTGCACTTGGAATGCCCGAAGATGCCGAAAGGCGAAACCCGGGTCGTTAGCGACAAAACTCATGGAAAAGTACAAAATTCAAATTTGAAACTGTATTTTCAGTGAAAATGTATCTGAAAAGTAATAGATTTGTATGACATGTTGTCAGTATGTGAGTCTCTATTCATTCCGTTTTACGGTACTAAAACATTGGATACTTAAAAATAAAAATAATAACACATTTTTAGTACTTTTTCCACATGAGATTTATTTCATCAGGACCGGTTTCGCTCATGGCGAGCATTATCAACTGATAAGGAATACAATAAAACAGTGGTATTTATGCAAAAGTTAAGTATGACAACAAGGTATGACAAACAATTGGTAAATCAACTAAGGAAATAAAATAAAGCAAATTACAAGAAAAATAATTTTAATTTGCTTATTTGATTTACCAATTGTTTGTCATTCCTTGTTTTCATAGTTAACTTTTGCATAAATACCACATTTTATTGTTCCTTATCAGTATAATGCCATGAGCGAAACCGGTCCTGATGAAAAAATCTAAAAAAGTACTAAAAATGTGTTATTATAATGCCTTTCCACCAAGTATTGACAGTGAACACCTTAAAAGTGATTGGATACTTAGTAAAGCTGTGTTCAATCCTTGTTTTTGTTTCTATTCACCCCGTTTTACGGTATGTCTGTTAATTACAACATTAGAAAAAATTATAAATTTGCATTGTTTTTAATCCATGCCTGCCCTCTGAATGTAAAAAAATGAGATACACCAAAAATTCGGATAAGGATCGGATGGGCGGGAAGGATCTTGAGGACAACAAAAAACACCCGTTGATTTTATCAGAACTTTCTCGGTTGATTTCTTTGAAAATTTATAATGTTATTTTATTATTTTTGTCTCACTGTTCTTATGATTACAATTTGTGATTTTCATTATGTTTATATTTTACAGTGAAACTGTATTCCCAGTGAAAATGTATCAAGTAATAGATTTGTATGACAACATGATTTCACTGGTCACGATCATTGAAATTATTGGCCCAAGTCGATGATTTGCCGGCCTAAAATTTTTCATGTTTAAGCTAGAATATTAATTTTTGGAATCCGGATATAAATTTGCAGTGGCAGGACTGTGGTTAAGTCTTCAACGTCAGTGGCTTCCGTGACAGACCTCACGTGCTCGATTCCCAGAACGAACATAATTTATCAGGCATTGGTTATTTATTTAGCTGACGCCAATACGCCATGCATTTGACAAATTTAAAAACATTCATTTATATATACGTATGTATGTATGTATGTATGTATATATTGACACCGCCTTATGTGGTAGGTCATCAGAACTCTTTCGAACGATCTATTGTTCACCTCAGTCAATGAGTCAGTCGATATCAGGAAATAAATTCATTCTTATAATAATCTATTTTGCAATCTATAGCGATGCAATGTAGAGTTATTTCAATTTCTCTTATCTCTTGACGCCCGACAATGCACGTGCTTCATAAAAAGTTCATAAGGCGATAAATCATCTCTTATCAGCGGGCGCATGTGTTAACGATTTTTGAAACGGCCATTGTTTTTTCTTTCTAAAGTAACCGTTTGTTTTCATACAGCAGTGAGAGATTGGACGGCATTGAGTATGCACGCGCCTAATTCTCTCCCTAAGAATTAAATTCGCGTCAAATTCCTGATATCTTCTTCGCTATCGTAATATTTGTGTGTTGTATAACGTCTGTGTAAATCCTAAACAATTAAATAATGGATGCTAACCGCAACCACATAACGCTTTGAGATCGTCTTTTCTTTATAAGAGTGCCATGTTTCTCCTACTCCGTCCCCAAAATCCCTCTTCATAGGAGGCTCCTTCTCGATTTACGAGGGAGCCGGAATAAAGGTCTTCTCAATATGTTACAGTGAAACTGTATGGTCAGTGAAAATGTATCATGTAATAGATTTGTATAACAACATGATTTCACTGGAAACGATTTTTGAAATTATTGGCCCAAGTCGATTATTTGCCGGCCTAAAATTTTGGTTTGCTTCGATGAAACAAAATCAGCAAGTAGTCCCTTTCATAAAAAGAGAACCAAATAAAAACACAGACAAACATTGAGCTGAAGTAGGGCGGTCAAAATTAGTTTCAATGACAGCTTGGAGAAGAATATATTTTCACTGAGAATACAGTTTCACTGTAACATATATGTACAATATTAACAAAATGTTTTCAAAACGATTGTTCTACCAGTCTTCATTGCGGATTAAGCTCGAGGAAGTCCCCGGGCGAAATTTAATTTGAAAGCTTTGTTTTTCGGATAGCAAAAATGCTTCGCAAAGTTTAATAAAACGTATCTACGCAAATAAACAAAATCTCTATTTGTAATCTCTTCTAATCCCGAATATATGTAAGCTATTTTCGAGTTCGCGTCACTTGAGTTTATATGGTAATTAAAATGTATTCTTAACCTAGCCATCCCGAACACTATAGATTTTGTCCCAACAGCTACTTTACCTTAAATATCTATCTCAATACTAGTGATACGATGTCTAAACTTTTGGTATTCTTAAATCATAGTTTTTTACACCTTTTGCAGAAAAATAAATATGATATTTATTGGCTAGTTGCGCCGTAATCGATTAAAAAAGAGAAGAAGTCGGAATTTTTCAGTCTAATAAGCGATTAGATAACGTGACCATAGCGAGTCATAGATAACATGGACGGATTGCATATCTGGCAACAATAAAAGGCGAGAAGCGATAAGATAAGAGATAAGGTAATGTGACTTCGTGCACGGTTATTGGCTTGTTAGTTCGCCATAGCCGTTGGAGTGGAAACATCGTCGTTTTCATGCGCGACTTAAATATGAATAATTACAGGAAAAATACGGATTTTTTAATGATATTTTAAAAAGATGTATGAATATACGTCAAAGCATAATCAATCATTTTTTTATTGCAGTCTATGCCAATAAGGCCAAAACACTGGGGTCTTTTTTTACCCCCCTTCGGCCTGAGAGTCATTTTTCAAGGATAGCCCTACGAGGGTTAAATATATAATATATCAATACCAGGGATGTGAAGTCATTAAAAAAAAGTACGAGTTCGACTCCAGCATTCACCAAAACACGACTTCTACTAAAAAAACAGTAATTTAGTTTCTTTGTTATACGTGTATTCAGTAAAATATCAACCAACCAATCTGGCTAAAAGCCAAATTTGACATATTATATGCAAAAATAAAAAGTTCAGATTTTTTAATCTTGATGACTCTGACATAACATAACAAGGACGCACTTGTCAAGGTCACATTACAATAAACAAGTGAAACACTGGATTTGCACGTACAGCATGTGAACAACGCACAGTTTTTCTTTTTTCTTTCCGGTATATTTGTTTTATTTTAGCGGGGACTTGGGCTGTGGGCCTTATCCCTTCAATCGTTTACGAATATTTTACATGGTTTTCTTAAATTATAAGAACAAGTTTTTAATAAAGAAAAATTATTCATATTATAGAGAAGAGTTATTGTTATTTAGGTTTTGACATACGTTTATAAAGTCTCAAAAATATATATAAAAAAAATTTAAAATCGCATTAAAAAATACTGCATTTATTTGAAATTGTACAGAAAGAGGTTTGAGTGTACTCCAAATTGTAAAGGGTATTTCAATAGGGACGCTCAAAATATGTTACTTTGTCCTGCTGAGTAGATTATTCATTGTTTAGTGACCAAATTTGAGTCAACCAGTTTGGTAAATAATCGGCCAACCTGTACGTCATCAAAATACAATATCTGGTGAAAACATTGCTGCTGTGTGTGAAAGTGTACAGGAAAACCCGAGGCAGCTTATTTCTCGTTGTTCACAAGAACTCTTTGGCGAATTTTGAATCGGGCTTTATGTCTGCACCCGTATAAAATCCAACTAACCGAGGAACTTCAGGTAAACGACCACAGACAACGCCTGATTGGGTTCTGGAGCAGTTGGAAGTTTACCCAAATTTGTCAAAAAAGTCAACTTTAGCGACATGGCCCATTTTATAATGAATGGATATTGGCAGACATTTGATGCTATATTCCATATTTAATGCCGTAAAATATAGTTACAAATGAAATTAAAATTTAGTCGAAATCTCACAAAAAACTTGTTTTATTTACATTTCAAAACTTAGCGTCCTTATAAAAAGACCTTTTATAAGGAAATGTACTGAACAGTGGGAGTTGAAGTTGTTTTAAATAATGTCTAATGTTTATTCTTTTTGAGTTATGTATATTTTGCTTGAAAGCTTTTTAAATAAGGTACATATGTACATGGTTCGAAAATTAATATTTTGAGTGTGCACGAGATGTACAAAAACTCAAAACACGATTTCTCGCCTACTCTTGAGGAGGTATGCAAACTCCAGCCAACTCCAATCTCATTATTAACTTTTCAATTTTGAAAATTTACAAAGTGTTTTGCATTACTTGAAGACTTTATTAAGTCTCGATCAACGTATTTTCATTCACTTTGCATTACAGTCTTTTTTATATTTTCTTACCTTTATTTACATTTCAACGTGTACCTTATATTGAAAACAATGAAATTCTTTCATATTTTGTTTGATTATCTTTCGATTCGTTTCCGAACGTTTTTTAATTTTTTATTGAATTTTCGATTGAATCGTACTTTATTATGAATAGATTTTAATATGAACATAAAAATATTTTTTTTTTAATTCACTGATGCTTATGGTCACTCACTTGAGATATATCCAATGGCTCGTGGTTGAAGATATCTGGGGTACTGCGGTTATTAAAATAAATATGTATATGGATAATATTCTACGATTAAAATTAATATAGATATTTAATAGACAAAAAACTCGTACCCGTACGGACGCAACACTGCAGTAGAGACATTATCAAAGCAAGCTTGTATCTGTGATTTTTCATACAGTTTTGGTCATACTTATATCACAAATGGTCATACTTTAAATGAAATTGGTCACATTTTATATTATTTAGTCAGATTCGTTTTGACACACCCAACCTAATCATCCATTCTTTTATTCAGACCATTTATTTCGTTTTCATAAAAACATATTTAAGAAGACTTTTACGGATTAAGATAATAACTTCTTGGAAGAAAAATATCATTCGGTAAATATTACATCTATCCATATTTTCCTTTATTTACCAAAACACGTAACTCAATTATATGAGTATTTATTATGTCACTTTTGAGGTGTTTATTGGAATTGGTATCATACTGGAGAGACAGTTTCCAAAATAAAAAAACACAAAAAATACTTGTGTGAAAGGTAAAAAAATGCTTTTTATTTATTTAAATGTCTTAAGATGGTGTATGCTGAATTTGATTTTAATCCCTTTGATGCCGCGACCGTGTTTACACGTCAAACAATTCCGTGCTCGTGGGGCCAGTCATACAAAATGCGCGTGCTTACACGCAGTACTTGATATGTCGTTTAAAGGCCACGAAAAACGTTTATAACAATTTTAAAATATCGTGCATATAGTGACATTTATGGGAATCGTGATGTTATACTTGAACATAATATATCGTTTTTAAAAAGAGCTGTTTCGTTGTGTTGAAATGTGTCGCTAGCAGGGTATGCGTAGAACCTTGTTTTGAGACATACCACTCAGTGGAAGACTAATTAATTTTCTTTAAGAATTTTGAACGTATTTTTTCTTAACATTTAAGATTAAATTTACCATGAATAAGTCCCGATTTAAAGTCACGTTCACGTATTTTCTGTGTGAGTGTTATGACTACTCGGAAGTTTTGTGAAACGTTTGTTGGTTTCGTTTTTGAATAAATGATGACCTTAATGACACATTGTGTATTTATATGGTAAGTGTTTGTGATGTACTTTTAAAATATGTCCAACAAGTATATATATATTAGGTTTTATTTTTTGAAAGAAAATCACGGCCATACTAATCCTAGCCGGCACCCAACAGGTTAATTGAGTAATAATTTTTCTGAGTTTGCCAATCATTTAATAGAAAATGACCATAATTTTAATCAGACTAGTAATGTAGAAATACTCCACCGAGTAAATAAAAAAGGTTTAAAGATGAATAGTCTAGAATTTTTAGAAATAAATAAAACTCTTAATAAAAAAGATATATTATTAAATAATATTCTTAACAGGACAGGATGACCGCCTCTGTTAACATTATTCCCAATTCAAAAGAGTAATCACCCAACCTAACTGATTGATTGCAGCTCATTAGTTTATAGTTTATTAGTTTGTAATGTTTAACGTCATTAGAAATATATTTGTTTGCTTTGTTTCGATTCTATAACCCTCTCTTGCGTCCCTTAAAAAGGAAAAATCCCAATCTAATTGATTGAGTGATTGCACCTTATTAGTATCATTATGTTATTGCATTGTTTGGATTCTATCACCCCCTTCCTTGTTTCCTTTAGAAAGAAAAAAACCCGTAATCCATTTTGTAATTTCATAATTTAAAATGTTAAAATGTTAGAATTTATCTTGCTTCATTACTTAAGCAAACTTTGCGATAGTAAGTCTGAAGATGCCTCTGAAAGAGGCGAAACACGTGTCACAGTTATTTACACAATACGTGGAATAATCAAAGTTATTTTAAATTTTATATAGGTTAATTGAGACTTACGCGTGGATTTTATTGTCAGGTAATATATTTTTTAAATGGTTTCGCCGTTGACTATGCTATGCGAGAATTTCTTTTGATACTTTTGCATTAGGTCCTGCTTACTTATCTTATCAACTACATATCCATAAGACTAAGTGAAACGCAATGGATAAACATTAATTATATTTTTTTTTAAAACGTAAATAAAATTTGTAAATAATTTTTTATGTATAAATTACGAGTATTACTCGTCTATTTTTCAAAATACTCGAGTATCGAACAGGTTAAATACATATTTCTCCTCAGTATATGTAGGTTTAATAATACCTAACATTAATAGTTATTTAAATGTCTGCGTGTTTAGCGAAATTGCCAAAAATAAATATAAATAGTTCGAATCCTGTCAGTTATAGAATTGGCTCCGTTAATCGTTTTTCATTCCAAATGCGCCTTAATGTCCTCCCATCAGAGTTCGTTTGTCCTCCGTCCACATTTTTCCATCTGCCATCTGTGTATATCTCTCTACTGAGAATAGGGAAGTCTATTTATTTTTATTCATTTCAGCTTTGAAGATAGAAAAACGTATCACCGAACTCTGACTCACGTGAACTTGGTACGAACAATGCCCGGCTGGGAAAGTGTTTCTAAAACATCCACACAATCTACAGATGATGCTTGCAAAATCTCATTCGCTCTGATTCCACATACTTACTTACTCATAGGAACAAGGACGTGCGATGAATTTCAAACCAAGATAAGATAAACAAGACCTCGAATGGGTAAAAGTATCAAATCACCAACCATACACAACCATCATTTTATAATTATATCTTACCCGCCAATAATGATTTATTTATCTTACATTAGGCATTTTGATAAAATCAAATAATTTCATCATATATAATAAACATTTTTCAAGTGCTCGATTCTCGAGTATTTATAAACAAAGATTAATTTCCGATTTTAATATTTTTAAACAGAGGACAGAAAAACTAGATAGTGCTATTTAAAGCCAATGTCTATAGCAACAGAGAGAGTTTCTTGAACTGCGGGATTAAAAAAACAAACCGAATAAAATTTGAGACATTTAATTTTCTATTATTTTTGTAGTATATGTCGTCAGAACTATGTTTTAAACGTGAATTAGGTTTTGTATATATACCGTTTAGACAGGGTACACACTACATCTTCTTCTCTATTCAACCATATTTATTTTATATTGTAATAATAAGTTATTAAATGTGACAAATTGATTTGATATGTTTCTCGAAGTGAAAGCTAGGACGTAAAATTAGTATTGTATCAATTTGATTTATTTAAAATTGCATTTACGCTTATTAAAGGCTTAAGAAGTGGTGAGGCATTAATTGCGATCTGCTCGTAAAGAATGTCATTGGATTGATTATACCTATTAATTTCTAGATTTTCCAATGCATTTAGCTTAAGGCCCTTATTAAAAAAATTTCAACAAATCGGGACTGAGTTTATGTCATGTGTTTCCTCTATGAGGTGCTTTGCAAATTGCGAATCTTTTTTTTATTATTCAATTATCTTAAATGCTATAAATTGATATATCCCTGCCTGTTTGACCGACGTATATTAAATCGTATGTACCGCATGACATTTTTTGAGATGTTTTGCGAGAGCTTAAGCTTAAATAGCTATCAAAAAATGTATAAAATAATTTCTGTAAAATTAAAATACATTGTAATTTTTCTCACCGTATGAGATAAAAGTCAGAAATAATGTAAATTCAAAGTGCTCGTTTGAGGTTGCTGACTTGTAACAGGTTGATAAGGTTGTGCATCACTGCTCTAAATTAAAATGGAGATGTCCTTTTTGTTACGTTAGTTTTCCAATTTTCGTACCGATCACTCATATTGAACTAAATTGAAACTGTATGTCAGATAAATAAAAGTTTATAAAAGTATTTTATGCCCAGTTGATGCCCGAGCGATGCGGGTTAAAAAAACTAGCAAAAAAAGTAAGTTTTTTTACTCGTGACTTGTGATCGATCTAAGTTTTAAAACTTTATACAGCTTTTAATAAAATGTCCTGTATTATGCGGGTATAATAGGGTTAGTGCAAATTTGACTAAAATATACTTTTTACACGTAAAAGCGTAATAATATTCCGTAAAACAAAATTTCTACCGCTATGTCGGAGTTATTAGAAGTTTTGCTTACAGACTATCTTATAATACCATAGATTTTCAACATTCGTTTTTATTGAAAGGTCCATTTCCGAGTGGTTAACGATGTTGTTCAGTTTCCAAATTCACCATTATTGTACTCCTTTAAATAATTGTCATGTATTTATAATTCAAGCACTAACTATCAATAAGTATGAAATCAAAGACTTGAAATCAATCAACTGATTAATAAAAGGTCGGATAATACCCTAGATTTATTTAAGATATTCCTAGGTTATAATCTGGTCATTCAAAAATCCCAATAATTATAACAAACCCACTTAATTCATTGAAACTCGTTTGCCTAAATTTTTCGCTAATTTACATTTTACTAGCAATTTAACTTAGTGATCTACTTCTATTTTTGTATATAAACGATAAATACTGTTGTCTGCGGGTCAGTTCAAGTACATCCGTGCACTTGAAATGCCTGAAGATGCCGAACAGCGAAACCCGGGTCGTTAGCGAAAAAACTCATGGAAAAGTTGTGGGTCTCGTGGGCTCGAATCCAAATTCATAAGTCTAGAAATGTTTTGCACAACAGCCAATTTTCCCTCTTATCCTAGAGGTTTGCTGCGTGGAAAAATCAAAGGCTTAGCAGGCCAATCCAACAAATGCGTGGCATAATTACAGCCATAGATGAACTTCTGTTGAAACACTTCATTATATTTATGACCATATGCTCCACATTTTATCGATAAAAAAAATATGGAATATTAGAGGAATTGAATCATCAATAATTAAAATTTATTTGGAATATAAGGATAGTAATTTGAATTATCAATCAACTCCAAATTCGAAACTGGTCCATATTTTTCTAATTGAATGTTTGGAAGTAGTACAAAAAATGAGTTTATTTATTTAAAATAATAATTACCATATTATTATTTGTTAAAGTAACAAGGGTTTTAATAAATGAATATTGTTTACCTGTCCAGAAAAACTATATGCGCCACTGAACACCACTCTCTACTTACTCAGAAAAACGACAGAAAGGGGAAAAAATGGGAAAAGTCCCCAAGGAAGTTCGCGTTTATTTTTATTATTATCATAATGTTTATTTCCGCCATTTCCCGACTCTCACTCTCGAAAGGAATGATTTTTTCTATCAACAAAGTCACACACACGAAGCCCATTGGTAATGCTCCGGGATTAGATAGTTAGTCGGCACCTTATAGATCAAAATGAACCCTACTTTACACAGGCAAACGAGGCAAGCAAGCACTTCCCATGAAATAAAGTTTCAATTTTATTCTTGCCCATCTCACCTCGTTTCACAGGGATCATTTTTTTGACTTTTGAATAGGCCATATCAGTGATTTTCAATAAATAAAACACAACTATCATGAATGACCCAATGCCATATTGCAAACAATGCCATGATTCTTAACCGTAAAGCAGTTATGTCAGATTGCTTTGCCAGTCATTGCCAGGGTCGAAATGCAAAGTGAACACGAAAAAGGATGTTTTAGTTTTATGTTGAATAGTTCAGTCCGTGGCGCAGTTTTAACGGTGTTGACTTACGTGTCAGACCACCCGGGTTCGATTTCCGGTACGAGCGGATTTTATCAGTCGATAAATCTTTTCAAAAGGCATAGGAGTTTGTGTTGTTGAAAATCCCTTCCTACCTTTCCCGATCCCAAAGAGCGACGCACAGTGACTAGCTAATCACTAGTCCTGTCCTAGTTTTCGTATCTTTTCTATCCATCCACTCTTCGAATAAGAGAAGTTGAGCAACTGAGTAGCAAGCAGTTCTCGTAGAAAAACATATGTTAAGATAAATTCCGTGAGGAGTCCATATGCTCCATGTTGGGAGCGAACGTGGTCAGCAAAAAAAAAGTAGTGAATAGTGGGCACATTCAAATTACTGCGTCCAACAAATATCCCACGCACCATGGAGCATCACACATTAACTTATTTGCCGTGATAACTTATTTTAAATAATCTGGAGTCATCAGATGTCTTTTGTGAGCAAAGGCCCATACTGGTGTATCGTACACACCAATTGAACGAGTTATTGCTGTATATAGGAGAAGCTTACTTTTAAGGGAAAGTTTTTCTTGGCGCTTTTTAATCACGCTGTGTTCGTAAAACTTAAGTCTTCTATCTAAGGCAAGTCCAAGATACTTGACTGTATCGGACTACTTGATCCTTGTGTCGTGCATTATAATGTGTTCATGTTAATTTCACAAATACAAGATTCAAATTATCAGATAAATTTGACTTATCGACACTTTACTTTGAAATGGTTCTGACTGCTCTTAACACTTTTTTGAGAAATGAGCGTTTGAAGTTTCGATTGATTAAACTTCCATTGTAATAGTGAGCAAGTAAAAATGTTTCAAATTACTTATTTTAAGCACATTTTTCACAACTCTTGCTGAGAAATAATCATCTTAAAGATCCAATGATGGTAACCATGATGACAATCTTAGAATTTTGTCAAATAAATTTAGTAAAAAAGTGTGAAGTCCGGAATACTGCTTACTCCTTTATTCAACCGTAGATAATTCTGAAATTCATATATCTGATAGAATGCGATAAATAAAAGCTTTTCCGACCAAAAGATCATTTAAGGCAAAAATGTCAATTAGAACTTTTTCAAAGTAAGATTACGATGTGTCAGGCCAGTGATATTAGGAGTAAATCAAGTTTATGATTAGTTTAAAATAAACAAACTTATTAAAAGTTACATACTTAAGAAAAACGTTTTCGATTGAAGATTAATATAATATATGTAGCTTAAAATTAGTGTGCGACAAAAACTATCTCAGGTGACGTAGTAATTTTTTGAAATTTCCTGTTCTTCATTCGCTTGGTGCCCAGATCAGCTTAAATATAACAAAATAAATAAATTCTGCGAAAGATATGAACGAGCAGCCAAGAAAAAGTCCAGCTGCACCCCCGCAGTTAACTGAAACAAAAAAAAAAAAGGAATTTTTAAGATTTTTTTATGACAAAAGTGCACAAAGGGTTCCCTGAAAAACTTTTACAAAGAAGATGAACAATTTATTGATTGAGTAGGCATTTACTTGGTAGAACTCCATTATAATACGGTAAGAAAAATAACAATGTATTTTAGTTCTACATAAATTATTTTATATATTTGTTGATAGCTATTTCAGCTTACGCCTTCGTCAGAACTATAAACTAATAACAATGTTGCAAAGTATAAAATTAAGATTTTTCATCTCAATGAAAGTTTGATTCAGATCAGGGGTGACAGGGAAAAACGGTTATAGCAAATTGACATCGATTGTATTAAGAAAAAATATGTTTCATTTAAGATAATATATATGATAATATACATACAAGATAGCTTAACACATTCGCCATGGCGGAAATCAAAACACAAGAGATGACGAGTATTTCACTTTCGCCGTAGCCAATGCGTTACGGGTCGTCTTAGGTGGGCGAAGCGATCCGGCGCGCTTTAAAAGCGGCAGAGTTTTAAAATATCAAACGGTCAGGACGGCATATGTCGTAAGTCACCTCAAGTGCCTGACTCATGGCGCGCGCGAGTCGCTTGAAAATATCAAACGGTCCAAGCTCACCATAGCGTCAATTGCGTCTGGCCGAGCGATGGCACATACGACCTTTAGTCCGCTACGTTTAAAATTAATTGGTTTTTACACGTCGCCGCAGCGCACCGCAGCGCTTCATCTCGCCTACCTAAGATACGGGGTTAGTATATTTTTAGTGTGGGTTAAGGATACAAACGTTTAATATTTTATATTATGTATGATATTGTGTAAAAAATCTTAATCAATGAATTACCCTGTTTCTAATGATATTAAAAAATAATGAATAATTTTATGGGGAATAAGTACAAAAAATGTCTTAAATATTTATGGATAGAGGACACCTTATAAGAAAAAAATTTCCGATGTATATAAAAATACAAATAAAAATTGTCAGTTTTCCTATATATATTCATATATTCTCGCATTGTCACGGATAAAATAACAAGCTTGATGTTCATGACATACTGGCGTAATCAAAACTATGAGCGTGGGCGCTTATCTACGCCTTGTAATGTAAAAAGCATTCATTTGAGACGTACGCTTGAATGAGGCGCGTTTGAGATAAGATAACGCTATCTTATCGCGTACGGGCAGTGAAGTTCAAATCCTGACAATTTGTAGGGACTATATAAATGGTTTTTGGCCAATAATTTAATTGCGATGAAACTAGTCAATAAAAATCCTAGTTTTTTTCTGAAAAAGGTGTAAAAAACAATTAGATAGATATTTTAGATAAAGTGGCAGTGGTGGTCGACTGTTTCACCCACCGACTAGGAAAAGTAAATGTAAATATTGAATCTATGAAATGTGAAGTACGAACCCAGAACGTCTGTGAATCCAAAAATAACTTCTCTCTTGAGACGCATTTTGGAGAAATCCCTTAAGCCATACTTGACGGTCGTCCATCGATAGTTCTCCAAGATTTTTTCTTCTTGCTGGCTGAACATATCAGTGTCACACGTAGGCAAACAGCGGCAATCTTTGGATTTCCCTATCTTCCGAAGAGTATCGCCTTTAGAGAGAACGCATGTCAGTTCAGACGCTCTACAAACTCTCTCGTTAGCTGGTGACAGAAAAAAGATAGTTGAGCCGACCGGGCTGGTGTGAGGTTAGCCACCGGCACTGAAACTTACAAAAATGGATACAAACATATTCGGCACGCTTTTCCTATAGCCAAGCGATCTAAAGTTTTAATATTTTGTTCCCACCCCCAATGTTCGGAGCACAAGTTCATCTAATGCAATGATGCACAAATTTTTTGGGAGAAGGGCCACAATATCAATTCTCAGATAGCTCGAGGGCCACATGGGTGAAAATGATTAAATAATCGATATTTTTAGTGCATATATTTTATATTCTTCTTCCATGTAAAAATTTCTGAAGAAAATATTTTAAGAAGATATTTGTCATATTGGACCATTTGAAATGCCGCGGACCGCAGGTTGAGCATCACTTATTCAATGGATGGTAATCAGTAGTCTTCCAAGGCGACGGAATCCACCTGAATGATAAAAGAGGCGGGCAGGATTCAGACTCTCTTAAATGACATGCCAATATCGTATTAAACTGATGAAACGAAACTTGAAAAAAGTCAAAATGTCATAAAGCTATCAACAGATAGCAGCACATGAACGCAATCAAAACACACGTACAAGCGAAACGAACGTTTTATATGAAATCTCATTGGTTTAAATTTGTCTAAAGAAAAATCTCCACAAAAGAGAAATAGAATCTATTACTCCAATGTGAAAGTAAAAACAAAGCTTCAGATCTATAATGGTACTTATTTAGACAGATCTTTAAATTATGTTCAAAAGTACATTCACACTACGAGTTAAGTGCTCTGATATCTCAAAATATAACAAAAATAATTTTGATTTTATAAATTTCACACTTAAGAGATCCAAATGACAGATAAATTTGACTTGTTATATTTTAAGTAAAAGCTTCGGTCCGTGGCGCAGTGTCAACGGCATTGGCTTGCGTGCCGGATCGCCCGGTTTCGATTCCCGTTACGTTTTTTACTTATTTGTTTCTGTTCATTATGTTAAAATAAATAAATGGAAAGAAATGTTGAATTGAAAGCAGTTTTTAAATAAAATAAAAGTTATCATAAAATTTAAAATAACTTCAATTATTCTACGTATTTTAATAAGGTAAACAAGTTATACGCCAAAGCGAGTTCTAATTAATTTCAAACTGATTTGACTTCAGCACTTACGCTGCGCTTTGACTACTCAGACGGCGCCATCGTTAAAGTCATTGCAGCAACCTTTGATAATGAAAGAAGTGACGATACGCCACGCAAGAAGTAACGCCTGTCACTATGGCCATACCTTTACATCCTTTCAATTCGGCAATATTATCAACTAAAATATTTTGCCGGTCCGTGGCGCAGTGTCAAAGTTGTTGGCTTGCGTGCCGGACCGCCCGGGCTCGATTCCCGGTACCAGCGGTCGAAAAATCTGTTCAAAAGCATGGGTGTTTGTGTTGTTGAAAATCCCCTCCCACCTTTCGATCCCAAAGAGCGACTCATATTTACAGCGATTAACTAATCACTAGTGCTGTTCCTGTCCTAGTCCTTGTATTCTTTCCATCCCTTCTCACTTAAAAAAAAGGGAGATTGAGCTTAACTCAGTTACAAGCAGTTCTCGTAGAAAAAACAAATGTTGAGATAAACTCCGTGAGGAGTCCATATGCTCCAAGCGGACATGGTAAAAAAAAATAGCTTTACTTACGCAGGTTCTTGTAAAAATGCGGAATGCATCCGCAGGCTTCGACAATCTTTTTCGCCCTGCATTCTATAACGCAAAGGTTATACGAATAAACTGGACTACGCTGCAGTACGCTTTCGTCCTCAAACCTAGACATAATCATATTTAATACGGTAAGAAAAATAACAATGTATTTTAATATTGTTGATAGCTATTTCGGCTTATGCCTTTGTCAGAACTATAAGCGTAACAGAACAGAAGGTCACAGAATTATCTATGGTTGAATGACGGAGTCAAAGATTAAAGTAAAAAATAGAATTATAAGCCAGTATGTATAAATTTTTTGAGCTTAGCTCGATAGGATTAGAATTCTGTCCCGTGACCATAAACCCATAATTTGCCGACATTTTTGCCTAAAAAGACCTTTTGGTCGGGCTTGTATTTACCGCATTCAATCACATATGTACATATATGAATTTCAGAATTATCTATGGCTGAATGACGGAGTCAGCAGAATTACGGAGTTGCACTGCATCTGCACACTTTTTTACTTTATTTATTTGACAAAGTTCTAAGATCGTCATCATTATTTCCATCATGATATCATTATTTCTCGGTAAGAATTGTGAAACATATGGTTAAAGTAAGTAATTTGAAACCATTTTCCTTGCTCATTGTTACAAGTGAATTTTAATCAATCGAAACTTCAAACGCTCATATCTCATAACAGTGTCAAGAGCAGTTAGAAAGTTTTCAAAGTAATGTGTCGAATTGTTTGTTTTAAATTTTCTTATGTTATTCTTTATACAATCATCCGTTCATAAGTTATTGTGTTTACCTGCATTGCCTTTGTTGGGGAGACAGATCTCGCACATCTTCAGTAGAGTAAATACTTAGCAGCTTCAGCAACAATGTCCTGTATGATTTTTTATTGCCATAGTAGCTTATGTCACTCATTTGGGGTACTTCCGTTTGGCCGTGAATGTAAAGCTTATAAAAGTAAAAAACAAATTAAGATTCTAAGATTATTTCAAATATTTGTCAACGTACCAGCACGATGGTCTAAGCCCATTAAGCGCCAAACCATCAAACCAATTGCATGGATTTTTGCCACAGGCCACCATTTTAAAGCATAGACTTTTCCATGATAATGCCACGTAGCCTACTCGGAAAATCATTTTATTCCCGACTTATTTTCGGTTTTTTAAGAAAAGTGAATGATTCAAAAAATATGACATCTGATCCTAGTGACATCTGTTAGCTTAATCTCGAATAAAATAAAAACGGCTCTACATATCGATATTTTAACAATCAAATTGCCTTGAAATGATGTGACTAAAAATAGGATATTTATTCATAAATAAGCTCGTAGTGGCGTTTGCGTGCCTGCTCGCCGTGGCACTGGTGGTTAGACCGATATCACTTACCTGCCCGCCGTGGCGTATGAACGGTTATATGAATTGAATTTAAATCTTTCTAAATAAAATCTTTCAATTGACTTGTTTTGTATGAAATTTGAATCGTTTGAATTTCGTACGATTCAGCAACTTCAAGCATTAAAATTGCACGAATGGATTTGAGCTTACCAAATGGACGAAGTTCAAACGCTTGAAATTTAAATTCCATCAAGCTCTAGTTAAATACCGAACATTTTTTACGAGGTTAATTTTGACTATTTGATTCATCACAGATATAAAAATTTTTGTCTCAATTTGATTTTGTTTTTCATTAGGTACGGCGTGCTTTAAATATAATATTCGGGGCCGAGTTGATAACCCTGACATCCTTGAAACTTTAAGCTTGCATGCTCCCAGTTTCTACATACGTGGTCGTAGCCAAGGCCAATCAATGTTCTTTGTCAGAACTTGTTTGTCACGTAGGTCATTTGAGTCGCCAGTCACAAGGGCTGTTCGGCTGATGAATGCACTGCCTGTTGAGGTGGACACTTCGGTAGTGAACTTGGTTCTTTTTTATATATTTTTTCTTTTTATGTAATTAATATGTTTCTGTTACTCCATACATTTGTTAATTCAATATTTATTTTATTTTTTTCAATTTTGTGTAATACTTTTTGTGTTATTTTTATTAATTGTCAAATGCATGGCGCATTGGCGTCAGCTGTAATGCCATGTACTCTGTTTAATTTTTTACAATAAATAAATAAAATAAATAAATAATTCTAAATTTTTCTTGGTTTTAGAAAATGAATCAATTAAATTTAGAAAAAATCCACACTAAAGTGTATTTAGAACTAAGAAAACGCTAAGAAAAATAGTTCCACACTTAACTCACACTGTAATCTATGAAGAAGTCACCAAGTTGTACAAACAATTCACCGTCCAATTGGTGAACGGCATAAGCTGTTTCTAAAGTAGATGACTTGATGTTTGACGTCCAATACCTTGAAAATAAATACAAACACATGTCAACCTAATAGAAATATTCATTTTACCACTTGTGAAATTTTGCTATTAACCTTTAAGAGCCCGAGCATTTTTGTGAAGCATCCGCGCAACCCATAGCTCATATAAAAATAATTGTATCTCACAAACAAGGCAAACCTTTGTATATGGGCAAAATAAAAGATTATTTATAATTTACAAACAAAGACCAGCACCGCAAGTCGAACGCATTCTAATTCTTAAGGTAAACAAATAAACGAATCCATTTTAGCTACAGCTATCTTGAAAAATGAATCGGTTCATCCCAAGGATATCAAAGATAAATTTCTAGGTATGGAAAAAAATCTGTATTCGCATTTATATACATATATTGTGTAGTGTGAATAAAGTTGATTTATCAATTGAGACGACCTAGATTCGGGTTCCCTCGTTAATTGAGAGAGAACCTCCGTCCGTCACTCGGGGAGAGGAATTTAGGGACAGGAAAGGGAGAATCAGGAAGCTCTTAATAAAAACGATCTCAGAATGTCAAATAGTGCGATTAGCACACACATATTTATTTAAATTTATTAAAGAATTTACACAAGAAGTTATATTGTAAGACACAAGAAGTTATATTATAAGCAGTGACGGTGGTGACGGTGTTCTGGGGGGTGCAATAGGAAGATTCAACTATTTTTCCGTACTACGGAAGAGAAACAGTTGATATTGCGAACATCTGAATTGAAAGTCCATGCTATAGAAGTGTTTTAAAATCCAATGAATAGGAAAGAACTCTTGCAAAAATGGTTGAATCTTCCTTTGCACCCCCCAACACCCCGTCACCAGCCGTCACTGATTATAAGACAAGAATGATTACACGATTGCGATTCGCGATACCGATATCAGGATTGAAAAACGACGCGGTTTTAGGATTTAGGAGGAGGAGATGGCGAGTCTGACAAATACTTGTCCAATACTTGAATTTATGGGAGGCGAACCATCGACCAAGTTATCAAGCTTTATATGGCTAACAAGCGCTTCTCAAAGCTCTAGTCTCTGACTGGGGGAGGATTGAGAGCAGGAAGGCTACTATCCAACACTTCAATTATGGGAGGCGAACCTTCGGCCAATTTAGAAGCTTTATAGTGCACACTCCAGGATCTGTCAACCCTGTCCGCTGGATATAACACAACACATATCCCAAAAGTCAACGATGTAGCGCAGATGTTTATATTGGTAATTAAATATGTTAAAAACAACTATCATAAATCAGTGTAATCCGATAGCGAAGTTCACCATAATCACTGGTCCCATACGGGACCGTAGGGCTTTAAAGGGTTAGTATAAATGTACTTACTCTATAGAATTGTATATTGCAATTCGGGAGTTTATCGAATAGCAAAATCCGACTTCAGAAATCGTTTTTTGTATGTTTACTTTGAAGTTGAACGAAGTCAAAAGTTGAGGAACGAACGGATGCTGAATGCTCTCTAGCAGCTGGCTGTATTTTTCTGGTGGTACCGCAGGGTGGTCGTCCAAGACGATGATGCTTGAACTCATCATGGTGGTATTGGAAAGCTCCAGTATGAACTCACGAAGCTTTTCTTTGTCGGTTACATTGAACTCGCTAGAAAAATATATGAGAGTTTCCAAAAAGCCACAATCAAAATTTTCAGTTCATAAAGGTGATAAGTAATATGAGCCTAAAAATGGTAAAAACCTCTGATAAATTATGGATATATGGTCACGAGACGGAATTTTTGTAAACATTTATGAAAAATAAGCACATTAAATGAAATGAATGTAAGGCTTACAATTATTTTTGAAATGTTTCGTCTTTAATTTTTAAATTTATTGTAATAGAAGATCCTAAAGAATACTTTGCAATAAGTATGAAATCGAGTTGTTTTAATTTACAGGATGAAAAATGCAACCAAAAACTACACAAATAATAATATTATACAGATAGAGACAGTCACATAAGTTAATTATTTGTTTAAAATAAAAAAAATAATTTTATTATAGGCTAACATAAAAAACAAATTCTTCTTTCAGAACTCATACAATAATCAATAATATTCTTCCGATTTATTCATTTTGATTCAACATTTTATAATAATCCACAAGAACTCAAAGAGTAAAGCCAAAACATAAAATTATAAGCCAGCATATATAAATTTTTTGAGCTTAGCTCGAGAGGATTGCGATTTTGTTCCGTGCCCATATATCCATAATTCACCAAACCTTTTTTTTACTTCGATTTTATGTAGAATTATTTTAACATTTTTACACTACGCGGAAGCTTACAACACAAATGAACCGAAAAAAATATTTAAGAGAAATAATGATTGAAATAATGTTATAAAAGGGATGGCTTTAGTTCACTGTAGACATATCGTTCGAGCCATTGAGAATTGATGTAAGCAAAGTAGCAAAATGATGAAACTTTTGTATTAGCTCTGAAGATACTTTTATTTTATAAAAAAATAATATCTCAGTATGTTTTTAATAATCTCACTTCACTTGTGGGATGCTTTCAGACCTTAAAGATATGGTACTGCATCTAACTTGGCTCATTTCACATTTCAGGGGTTCATATTGAGACGACCTTGATTCGGGTTCTCTCGTAAATGAGAAAGAACCTTCGTCCGATACTCGGGAAGAGGGATCGGAGTAGGAGAATCAAGATGCTCTTAATTAAAACCACGATCTCAAAATGTAAAACAGTGCGATTAGCACACACATATAATAAAACATAGTTGATAGTTATTTCGGCTCACGCCTTCGTCAAGACTACGAGTTCTGACTTCATGTACTGTGTGACAATAAGGCACACGTGTTTTGCCCATTTCTGAGGTATCATCACATCAGGCTTACGGGTCGTCTTAGGTGGGCGAAGCGATCCGGCGCGCTTTAAAAGCGGCAGAGTTTTAAAATATCAAACGGTCCTCGCCCATGCAAGTGTCATATGTGAGCGACGCGATACAGTCAGGACGGCATATGTCGTAAGTCGCCTCAAGTGCCTGACTCATGGCGCGCGCGAAACGCTTGAAAATATCAAACGGTCCAAGCTCACCAGAGCGTTAATTGCGTCTGACCGAGCGATGGCACATACGACCTTTAGTCCGCTACGTTTAAAATTAATTGGTTTTTACACGTCGCCGCAGCGCACCGCAGCGCTTCGTCTCGCCTACCTAAGACACGGGGTTACTATCGCACGTTTACTTAAGTTATGAAGAAAGAGCGTTTTATTTATGAAGAATAATATTTAAAATATTATACTAAATGAAATTTCACAAAAGTATCGCCGAATCCATCGAAAGTATACCCACATAATATTATCGGTTGCTTTACAGTCCAGTAATTCTACCAATTCTTATGTTTTAACTATCAACTATTGATAAAAATACCTATTTTGCTCATAGCTAGCATTTACAATTATTATGCTTAGCAAAAACAGTTTAGTTCTTTTAAAAATATATGATGGTCTGGTAAAAAACGCTGTTATTAAAACTATTTAATACTTTTATAGTGTATACATACGTATTTTTTAATCTTAACTGACCATTTATTTATTTAACTGGCCAAAACTTGAATTAGTTACTGACCCATTAAATACGTGCCTTTTATATTATTATATATAAGTTTATGGAATAAACCAATAATTTATAAAAAAAAATACCCGTACTAGGAATTGAGCATCGTAATCGTAAACAACACTCCACCACGAACCCAGCAAAATTGATATATTTATTATATAATCTTTTATTATGTACAAAGAATTTCGTGTTATCTATTATATTCATTCATTGACATAATATATAATGTAATACTTTATCCAATGGCTGTGTTATTTATTGGCTTATATCAAATTGGGATAGTGTAAATACTGACCCGATCCATCAAACGCTTAACTTATAAGCTGAATAAATAAAAAAATAACATTGCCAAACACATAGCCATGTAAAACAAGTTGCCGAATAAACACTGAACGTTGAAAAAACTTGTGTCAATTTCGGACATTATGGATAGCTCGTAAATATTCACATAGTTACAAGCCAAAAAAAATTGGCACGTTTTAACTTTTAAAAATTCTCAATTTTACCCATCCATCCCGATGGGCGAGACAGGTGACCCATACTGCAACTTTACCTCAAATATCTATCCTAATATCAGTGATACAATGTTTAAACTTTTGGTATGCTAGTATCATATTTTTTACACCTTTTGCAGAACAAAATATGAATTTTATCGACCAGTTGTGTCGCAACTAAATAAAAAAAAATATTAATCGATACACGCTGAGTTGTTATGAGTGCAACTGCTTTCTAAACATTGCCTTCCCGGTGGGTATCTTAAATATCCATCATAATATTAGTGATACAGTGTGTAAACTTTCGGTATTCTAAAATTATCGCTACAAATTGGCAGGATTTAATCTTCACTGCCCATGAGCGATAAAATAGCGTTATCGTGTGTGTGTTCATGATAAAATTATTTTTTAAATCATATTCACTGTATTTTATTTCGAATTTGGAACGACATGCCTATTATCAGTGGTTAGTCTGGTTAGTCAACCGCAAATTGAAATAAATATAACAAAGTAAAATAGTCATATTGGTTTTCGCGTATGATTTGTGTGAAAGAATATATTTTGGATTCTGCTTTTGTCTGTTTTATCCAGTTATAATCCATCACATCAGCGGATTCCAAACTGTATGATATTAGGCCTACTTTAACATTGCTTCCCGGTGGGCTAAACAGATGACCACTACTGCAACTTTATCTTAAACATCTATCTCAATATTAGTGATACAATGTGTAAACCTATGGTATTCTTAAATAATTGTTTTTTAATACGGTAAGAAAAATAACAATGTATTTTAGTTCTACATAAATTATTTTATATATTTGTTGATAGCTATTTCGGCTTACACCTTCGTCAGCACTATTTACGTCAGAATTTTTACTAGTTCTGACGAAGGCGTAAGCCGAAATAGCTATCAACAAATATATAAAATAATTTATGTAGAACTAAAACACATTGTTATTTTTCTTACCGTATTATAATGGAGTTCTACCAAGTAAATGCCTACTCAATCAATAAATTGTTTTTTACACCGTTTGCAGAAAAAATTATCATTTTTACCATGGCATTTAACAAGTTGCATCGCAATTAAGTAAGAAAAAAAATAAGTCCAATTATTATTGGCTGAAAGCCTTATATAACGTCACTTCAAATTGCCAGGATTGAAACTTCACTGCCCATAAGCGATAAAATAGCGTTATCATACCTATCTATAAAGCGCCTCATTCAGACATGGTCTCAAGTCGAATGAATGCTTTTTTTACATTAAACGGTGTAGATAAGCGCTCGCACTTAAAAGTTTGATGACGTCAGTCTTGCATGGACATTAAGGCGGTGGTGTCGTCTTTTTCGTGTGCGATTTATAATATGAATAATTATGGGAAAACTATCGATTTTATACATTTTTTTAGAATTATGTATTAAGATACGTTAAAGCAGTGATGCACAAATGCGGCCCGAAATGGATTTTTTGCGGCCCAAAATAACAAATACTTCGTCAAAAATTTTTTCTTTAAATATGATAAAAAATAGTATTCGATATGTGAACAATTTATGCAGAACAACGATCAATTGAGATCGAAATATCAGGAAGGCAATCTGCAGAGTTTTTTACAAATATCTCCCCGAAGAGCAGTTTCCTACCCTACGTAAAAAGGCTGCGCTTTGTGCAAGTCTTTTTGGAAGCACCTACATTTGCGAGCAAGCATTTTCCATATTAAAACTAAATATGTAAGTCTCAACACAGAAACCGCTTGAACAATGATAATTTCAGTTCTGTACTAATGATAGCAACCACAAACATTGAACCCGACATCAAAATACTTGCTGCCAGTATACAGTGTCAGAAATCTTTCTAAGTTCCATCGTGCAAATCTGCATGTAATGTGGAGCGGAGAAGGATCGAAGTTGCTGATAAAATTATTTAATTACTAAATTAAAAATAAAATTTATATCTCATCTAGTATAATAAATCAATATTCTTCTCCACTTTTACTCTTTGTGGCCCGCGAAATTTTTTAAATGGATAAATTGGCCCTACTCTCAAAAAGCTTGTGCACCACTGCGTGAAAGCATATAGAATCATTTTTTTATTGCAATCTATGCAAATAAAGCCATATCACTGGGTATTTTTTAGACCCCTCTTCGGTGGACGCGTTCTTTTTTGTGACCGACCACTTTTAAAAGCTGACGATGCAAGTCTTTATTCAATTGTGAGAGTCATCGAAAATTGATTACATTTATTTGAACAAATTCTTCATTAGTTTTACTTAAATCAACGAATCAGTTAAAATGCTCGCGACAAGTGTAGCTGGTCCTGATTTACATACTATGTGTAAGTGACACAAAAAGTGTGTATTATTAATGAAATTTTTAAGCCCCCCATCGTCCGACGCGTTCTTTTTTTGGGACCGTCTTTCGGAGGTTATTAAAAGAGACGGAAAAATGAATAGAAAAACTCCGCGAGCTTTTCAAATTGCGCAGTTTTTATTAGCCCGCACAGGAAGTAGGGATTTTAATTAGGTTAGAGATTTCCTTTTTAATTGTAATTTATAATTTATTCTCTCTCACCTGACAACCTTGTCCAGTTTTTCAACATCTAATTGCTTAAAGCAGATTGTGGCACCTGGTAAACTCGTATTCCACGACAGGTAATCCCTTTCCATCGATATAACTGTAGGGGAGAACTGAAAAGGCAGGTAAAATATTAAATTGATTGAGTAGGCATTTACTTGGTAGAACTCCATTATAATACGGAAAGAAAAATAACAATGAATTTTAGTTCTACATAAAATATTTTATATATTTTTTGACAGCTATTTCGGCTTACGCCTTCGTCAGAAATATAGAAAAATAGTTCTGACGAAGGCGTAAGCCGAAATAGTTATCAAAAAATATATAAAATAGTTTATGTAGAACTAAAATACATTGTTATTTTTCTTTCCGTATTAAAATATTAAACTATTGATATACTAAATATTTTAACGAACGAAATTTTACAGTCAATATTAAAATCAAGTACTTCATTTAATATTGTAATTGAGAAAAAATGAAAAAACGGATGCTTTTCACGCCAAACATGTTCTCTAAAGATACTCTTAAGGAGTTCTCTGTCAATACTTGGTGGAATGTATTATAAGTACTTATTTGATATTGTTTTATTAAGTTCAGGAACGGTTTTGCACACAATGAACATTATCATCTGACAATAATTCCAAAATACAGTGTTATTTAAACAAAATCTAAGCAAGAAAAATAAAGGTATGACTAACAATTGGTGAGCAAAAAAATAAGCATAATTAATATCAAATAGACTAAAGTTAAAATGCTAAAGGGGCAGCATTTTAACTTTAGCAAAACAAGCTTTTACATGACAAACCTATTTTATTTATTTAAGAAAAAGCAAATCATGGCATTACAGCTGACGCCAATGCGCCATGCATTTGACAAATATAAATACATGTATTTATATATATACATACAAAATAACCTAACCTAACAAAAAATGTCCCCAAATATTGATAAAATGTCCACAAAATATCTAGAAATAACCAAACCTAACTTAACCTAACCTAACCAACAAAAAAATTGAAAAAAACCTTGATAAGTGAAAGTTGTCCCCAAAATATTGAAATCAAAAATTAATTAAAAACAAGATGAAAACATTATAGTCATAAAAACAGAGAGATTTTTTTTAAATCATATTAGAAATTTTCAAAGATGTCAACCGAGTGAGTTCTGACAAAATCAACTTTTATTCATAAAATATAGTATTCGTCTGAACTGACTAACGTCAATATGAAATATGTCCACATCCGAAGCAAAGCCGTTTAAAATTGTTAAAACTATTCCCAGTGGCATTCCTATTGGCAGACTGGTTCTACCCCTTGGAAGAACAAACAACTCATGTTCACGATTTCTCAAAAAATTATCATGGACATTCAATTTAACTATTGAGTAACAATGATCATTCAGGTTTTCTTGTGATTTGAATGTTTATTTAATGATCATCACAAAAAAAAGGTTATGTTCATGTACATAAATAAACATTACAAAAATCACAAATTATAAGATTATTGCTCTCGCAATGTGAATAAGATTAAAGCACAGATATAAGAGTGAACAAATTACATTGGAAATTGGCAAAGATGTCAACCGAGTGAGTTCCAACAAAATCAACTATTAAGCATAAAAAATAGAACTCAGCTGAACTCACTCACGTCCATGTGAAACTGATATGTTCATATTATAACTCACTTGATAACGATGCCAAATATCTTTTGTTATTGCCAGCATTGAAAATGTAGCACAAATCACAGCGAATGTCCAAAATATTCTAAAGAAAATTAAATTATTTCGTACCGGAAACATTTATACATGGGATAGTTATTACAAATCATCAATAATAAACACATTGTTTTAATTTTTTATTTTGACACGACGACACCTTACTTTGAAAAGTTCTAACTGCTCTTAACACTGTTTTGAGATATGATCGTGTGAAATTTCGATTTATTAAAATTCACTTGTAACCAGGGCTGTAGAGTCGGAATCGGAGTCGTGGAGTCGGGCCTTTTTGGCCGGCGTCGGAGTCGGCGCGGCGTTTTGGCTGGAGTCGTACCCGGAGTCGGAAATTATGAAAAGTTTGAACTTTTTGTTTTTACATTTAATATGTCAAATTTGGCTTTTGGCCGCATTGATAGGGTTGATATTTAATTGAATACACATAAATAGGAGAATTAGGGAAAAAAGTGGCGATATTAACCATTTTTTAGTCGGAGTCGGAGTCGTGGTTTTGGTAAATGCTGGAGTCGGAGTCGGACTTTTTTTTTACCGACTCCACAGCCCTGCTTGTAACAATGAGCATGTAAAAATGTTTTAAATTACTAATTTTAATTGATTGAGTAGGCATTTACTTGGTAGAACTCCATTATAATACGGAAAGAAAAATAACAATGTATTTTAATTCTACATAAATTATTTTTAAATATTTGTTGATAGCTATTTCGGCTTACGCTGACATATATATTTGTTGATGGCTATTACGGCTTAGTTCTGACGAAGGCGTGTAGCCGAAATAGCTATCAACAAATATATAAAATAATTTATGTAGAACTAAAATACATTGTTATTTTTCTTTCCGTATTACTAATTTTAAGTTTATTTTTTCACAACTCTTGCTGAGAACTAACGATCTTAAAGATCTAATCATGGAAATAAAGATGACAATCTTAGAATTTTGCAAAATAAATTTAGTAAAAAAAGTATGCATTGAAACTCTGGAATTCTGCTAACTCCGTTATTCAATTTTAGATAATTCATGTATATGATTGAATGCGGTAAATACAAGCTTTTCCTACCAAAAGGTCATTTTAGGCCAACATTTCAATTAAAACCTTTTCAAAGGTATCGACGAGTCACTCATCAAATATTTAATCACTACAAACGAATGAACATCGATATTGTGATTCAAAATTATTGTTATATTCGATCGTGGCGCCACCAATTATTATGAGTTTATTTTGAATCAAACGAACGACACTTTGACAGTCGAGTGTTTTTTGAATCGAGTTGTAACCGATTTCATTTTTGAGCTAGCATATTAATATTTGGAATCCGGATATAAATTTTGCAGTGGCGGGACTGTGGTTAAGTCTTCAACGCCAGTGGCTTCCGTGACAGACCTCACGTGCTCGATTCTCAGAACAAACATAATTTATCAGGCATTGGTTATTTATTTAGCTGACGCCAATACGCCATGCATTTGACAAATTTAAAAACATTCATTTATATATACGTATGTATGTATGTATATATGTTACAGTGAAACTGTATTCTCAGTGAAAATGTATCAAGTAATAGATTTGTATGATAACATGATTTCACTGGTCACGATCATTGAAATTATTGGCCCAAGTCGATGATTTGCCGGCCTAAAATTTCGGTTTGCTTCAATGAAACAAAATCAGCAAGTAGTCCCTTTCATAAAAAGAGAACCAAAGACAAAACACAGACAAACATAGGGCTGAAGATGGAGCGGTCAAATTTTATTTCAATGACAGGTTAGAGAAGAATATATTTTGACTGAGAATACAGTTTCACTGTAACATATAAATAATGAAAATCACAAATTATAATCATAAGAACAGTGAAAAAAAAATAATAATCTAACATAAGAGTTCCGATAAAATCAACGGGTGTTTTTTGTTGTCCACAGATCTTTCCCACCCATCCGATCCTATAAGAAGGGCTTAGCGAGAACGATTAACTCACTAGTAGTTCTGTCCCAGCACCCTTAGCCGCATCTTTTCTATCCGTATTTTCAACAAACTAAGAAATGTTGAATGACTGATTAACCTAGCCATCCCTAACGGTATAGATTTGGTTCCAACAGCTACTTTACATTAAATATCTATCTTAATACTAGTGATACGATGTCTTAACTTTTGGTATTCTTAAATCATAGTTTTTGACACCTTTTGCAGAAAAAAATATGATATTTATTGGCTAGTTGCGACGTAATCGATTAAAAAAGAGAAGAAGTTGGAATTTTTCAGTCTTATTGTCAATGTTAGCTGGGAAGCGCTAACATAAAATTTCACGCCCATAACGATAAGAGAACTAAATCATAGTGAGTCATAGATAACATGGACGGAGTGTTTCATATCTGGCATAAATAAAAGGCGATAAGCGATAAGATAAGAGATAAGGTAATGTGACTTCATGCACGGTTATTAGCTTGTTAGTCCGCCATAGCCGTTGGAGTGGAAACGTCGTCGTTTTCATGCGCAACTTAAATATGAATAATTATAGAAAAAAAAGGGATTTTCAAATGATTTTTTTTTTCAGAAAGATGTATAAATATACGTCAAAGCATAATCAATCATTTTTTTATTGCAGTCTTTGCCAATAAGGGCAAAACACTGGGGTATTTTTTTTACCCCCCTTCGGCCTGAGAGTCATTTTTCGAGGATAGTCCTACGAAGGTTAACAGCAATATACTAGATTTAAATTATAATTATATTTGTTGGAGCAACTTGGAGCATATGTATTCCTCACTGAACATATGTTTTTCTACGAGAACTGCTTGTTAATCAGTAACTCAACCTCTTTATTTCAAAGTTAGTCTGGATTGAAAGGATACAAGGACTACGACAGGAAAAATTGTTAGGTTAGGTTAGGTTTTTTTGGGATCGAATGGTGGGAAGAGATATTCTACATCAAAAACTCCCATGCCTTTGAACAGAATCGATTTATCGACTGAAAAAATCTGTTTGTACCGGAAATCAAACCAAGGCGGTCCGACACGTAAATTAACGACGTTGACCACTGACTAGAGACTCCAATTCAAGTATCGAGTACTCGATACTCGAGTATACTCGTCCATTTTTCAAGTACTTGAAAATCGAGTAATTTGAAAAATACTCGAGTGATACTCGTAATATATATATGTAAATGAAGATTTAATTCAAAATTTTATTTCGTTTTAAGCAGCGGACAGAAAAACTAGATAGCACAATTTAATTGATTGTTAACTTTTAAGCTGAAAACCACAGCAACAGAGAGAGTTTCTTCTACTGCTGGAATAAAAAAACAAAACTTCGAACCAACTCAAAATTTGAGACGTTTAATTCTTTATTATTTTTGAATAAATGAAATAATGAAATCAAATTAGCTTGTCTATTTGTTTATAATGTTTTGATAGAAACAAATTTGGACAAATAATATATACTTTGGTGCATCTGAAGCAACTCGAATATACTCGAGTATTTTAAAATTTTACTACTCGATACTCGAGTAGTTGAGATGTCGAGTAATTGGAGTCCCCACCACTGACCCACTGAGCGGGTGAGATGATTTTTAACTTACTTTTCGAGTAAATGCGTATTGGGTGCACACAAATGCCTCAAGCCATGCAAAGAGCTATTGTTGCAGACATTTTCTGGAAACTGTCTCAGTGCTTTCGATTTCTTGTTTGCAAACGCAGAACATTTCGACCAAAAATAGAGCCTCCCGTTTTGCTGAAATGCGTTATTACTTCTCGAAGATAAATAGCCTTTCGAGGAGATTGGATGGGGTGTTTTGTTTGCTCCCATCCTCTTTCCGAAGGATTTCACCAAGCCTCTATAATATAAACAAAAATATTTATTTATTTATTGAATAAAAAAAATAATATAAAACCCTGCATTACAGATGACGCCAATGCGCTATGCATTTGAAAAATTAAATAAAAATATCACATAACATATTACACAAAATTTTTTAAAATATATCGATGGCTTAAAGAGTAATTTTGTTAACTCCACTTTTGGCTAAAAATGACTTAATAATGTCATCTTCTTGTATCATGCAATGTGCATGTCCTGTAAAATTTTTATAATCAAAACTTATTTGAGTGCATCGTAAAAACGTGTTAGGAAAATTTGATAACTCTATTGTCGTTCTAAAACCTACTCCACCATTTTCTATTGTCACCCGTCATTCATTTGTTGATTTTCAGCGGTGTTAAAAATAAATCGTTTGAAAGTCTGATTTGAAATTTTCCCTATCGGCTTGAAAATACCAAAATAATCAGTTTTTACCCTCTCCTTCTCAATTGTCAAAAACTGAGATAGCAAATTTACTCTTTAAGACAGGGGTCGGCAAACTTTTTTGGGAAAGGGCCAAATCTGAAATTTTTTTTGACTTGGCGGGCCAGGTACCAAAAAGAAAGATATTTACGTAGGTAATTCGATAAAAAAAAAGATAATTTTCTATTGGATATATTTTTATTGAAGATTTATACAATACAATAAATTAAAAAAGATATATTTCTTCATTTATAAATTTCGAATTTTTAAATTTTTTTATTAATGCGATGAATGCAATTGTTTTTTCTCAGATAAAATATTATCATGATTTATTTCAATGTTTGTACTTCATATCATTAAAATGGCTATCTAGTTATTTATCTGTATTATGATTTTACATATTTCATTTTTGAAAATGTTCTTTCACAATGGTATGTACTTCCAAATATGGAAATAAATCCTCGTGCAAATGACTTTAATTGACTGTATTCTTAAGTTTAGTTTAATTAAAGCACAAATTTCTTATAAATTTTTAATTTTGATTCATGTAAAAAAATCATGTGAACAAATATTAACTCGTGGGCCGGATTGAAAACAGGCGGCTGGCCTGATTTGGCCCGCGGGGCCGTAGTTTGCCGACACCTGCTTTAAGACGTCAATAAATGAAACAGAACAGAAACATACTAATTGCATAAAATGTAAAAAAATACAAACAAAGCATTAAGTTCACTGCCGAAAATGTCCACATCAACTGGCAGTGTATTCATCACTTTTAAGGTGTTCACTGTCAATACTTGGTGGAATGGCATTAGAATAAAAATAATAACTCCATATAAAATTTATCCCTGAACTCAACTGAATTATTTTGTTTGAAATTTGTTATTAGAGTGTAAAGCAGACGTCACCAGACTTTTTGAGAAATCGGGCCGGATTGAAATTTTTAAAAAATTGGCGGGCCGGATGACAAATAATTCCGTGTTGGAATCAAATAAGAATTTTAATTTTTATATACTAATATAATTATATTTATATTTAATTTTTAAAAAATATTTGGCACTACAGCTTGCGCCAATGCGCCAAATATTCTTAATTGTGAAAGTCATACGAGATTAACTCGATGATAAATAATGAATCAGTTGTGCACAAAATCAACGATAAATAACATATACCCCAAGATCTCTTTTTTCAATTGAAAAATATCTAACCTTGCCGAGAATTGAACTCGGGTCCCCCGATCGCTAACCCCGTGTCTTAGATAGACGAGACGAAGCGCTGCGGTGCACTTTGGCGACGTGTAAAAACCAATTAATTTTAAACGTAGCGGACTAAAGATCGTATGTGCCATCGCTCGGCCAGACGCAATTAACGCTCTGGTGAGCTTGGACCGTTTGATATTTTCAAGTGATTCGCGCGCGCCATGAGTCAGGCACTTGAGGCGACTTACGACATATGCTACCCTGACCGGATCGCGTCGTCCACATATGACACTTGCATGGGCGAGGACCGTTTGATATTTTAAAACTCTGCCGCTTTTAAAGCGCGCCGGATCACTTCGCCCACCTAAGACGACCCGTAAGACAAAGCTCTTGCCACTAGACAACAGGGACCGAATTATATAGTGTAAACAAATGTTAATTCTATTGGAATTTATAATAGAAAATATTTCTTATATTTTTGGGTTGATATGTTGTCGTATCTTATAGATACCAATTATTGATAAGTTGAAATATGTAAATAATTGTGAATTCACAACCAAATCATGAAATTTAAAATAAAACAAATCGTATTTGAATAATTTATTTTCAAAAATCGAGAATTTTTGGAGGGCAGGATGAAAATTTTTAGCGGGCCGTAGTTTGGTGACCGTTGCACTAGAGGACTTATTAAGCAATTTATACAAATACTTTGACTCTTATATTGAATCTAGAATTAATAGTTTTACTTTGTTTATTACATAACCAAATGAGTTAATAATAAAAATAATAACATCAGTTTCGCTCATGGCGAGCATTATCAACTGATAAGGAATACAATAAAACAGTGGTATTTATGCAAAAGTTAAGTATGAAAACAAGGTATGACAAACAATTGGTACAACAACTAAGCAAATAAATTAAAGCAAATTACAAGAAAAATAGACTAAAAATAAAATGTTGAAGACCTCTTAGCAATGCAAACTAACACATCAAAAATCAATTAAGTATGAATTATCATTGAAATTCATTCATTTCGATCCATTAAACCGAAGCTTATTGTATTTCTTCCTACTTTTATTTGTGATAATTTTTATTTTCCTTTTTTTTGATTTTAGTTTGTAAGAATTGATATGGCTTTTATTCTGTTACAGGAACTGACTCAATTGAACTCATTACCGGGATTTCCATCTAATTATGGTTGACAGACATGTAGATTTATTTATTTTTATTAAAAGCACTTAATTTTGGGCTTTTACTTTGTTAATGTCAATTCATACTTAATTGATTTTTGATGTGTTAGTTTGCATTGCTAAGAGGTCTTCAACATTTTATTTTTAGTCTATTTTTTTTGTAATTTGCTTAGTTGCTGTACCAATTGTTTGTCATACCTTGTTTTCATACTTAACTTTTGCATAAAAACCACTGTTTTATTGTATTCCTTATCAGTTGATAATGCTCGCCATGAGCGAAACCGGTCCTGATGAAATAAATCTCATGTGGAAAAAGTACTAAAAAAGTGTTATTATTTTTATTATAATGCCTTTCCACCAAGTATTGACAGTGAACACCTTAAAAGTATGAGTTAATGTTAAATGTAATTTTGAAGCTCAAAGTCAACATAAATTAACTACTCAAAATTATGTAAATTTATAATAGCCTTTTAATTACGTACCTTAGATTTAATTACTTCTTGTCTGAACAGATTTGATATATGTACGTGAGCGATTCCACGAATTTCTACCTGCGATTATGTTTGGTGCATAAATCCAGTTCACGAGGCAATGTAAATAATTCCAGTTACCAAGTGAGCATGTATCTATGCTTTGAAATCGGCGATGTGAATGCGTAACTTGAATCGGAGTGTTTCCTTATATATTATAATAATAAAATTACCCTAATTATTACTCTGATCAATCATACGATCAACAATGAAAATCGGATATACATATGGATAAAGGTCCGTTCACTCGAAAATTGGCTCTTGACGTAAAATATTTTTTATTCCTAAATTAATACAAAAAGTAATAAGTTGGTTTTTCTCACCACCACCCGTTGTAAAGGGTCTTTTTATAAGGACGCTTAGTTTTGAAATGTAAATAAAACAAGTTGTTTGTGAGATTTCGACTAAATTTTAATTTCATTTGTAAGTATATTTTACGGCATTAAATATGGAATATAGCATCAAATGTCTGCCAATATCCATTCATTATAAAATGGGCCATGTCGCTAAAGTTGACTTTTTTGACAAATTTGGGTAAACTTCCAACTGCTCCAGAACCCAATCAGGCGTTGTCTGTGATCGTTTACCTGAAGTTCCTTGGTTAGTTGGATTTTATACGCGTGCAGACATAAGGTCCGATTCAAAATTCGCCAAGTTGAAGTCGCAGAAAAGCCAAGTTCTTGTGAACAACGAGAAATAAGCTGCCTTGGGTTTTCCTGTACACTTTCACACACAGCAGCAATGTTTTCACCAGATATTGTATTTTGATGACGTACAGGTAGGTGTTGGCCGATTATTTACCAAACTGGTTGACTCAAATTTGGCCACTTAACAATGAATAATCTACTCAGCAGGACAAAGTAACATATTTTGAGCGTCCCTATTGAAATACCCTATATGTGCATCCCTTTTTGTAATAATTAATCCTGCATTGAGTATTATACTTGTATTATAAAAGGTTTTTGCTAAAATTAAAACGTTAATTAAAACCCACTCATGTAAATGTTTTAATATTTGATCAGAAAGTCTAGTTTCGACGTTTTCAACTAGATTTATATTATACCTACATTAAATGAAATGTTCTTCGATCCAATTAAATGTAATGCATGAAATACGGATTCTCATAAATGACCACAGACAGCAGCTGGATATTAGCGCCAATACTGCAGACCTATATCAAAGGAAAATCAAATACACGTTTATTAATAGATAGTACAGTTCCTTAATAATAAGGAAAATACACTTTTTGTTTATTACAGGGCTGTGGAGTCGGAGTCGGAGTCGTCACGACGATTTGGCCGGAGTCGTACTCAGAGTCGGAAATTTTGAAAAGTTAGAACTCTGCATTTTATATGCCAAATTTGGCTTTTGGTCGCATTGATAGAGTTGATATTTAATTGAATACCTTTAGATAGGAAAATTAGGGGAAAAAAGTGACGATATTGAACTTTTTTTAGTCGGAGTCGGAGTCGTGTTTTTGGTAAATTTCGGAGTCGGAGTCGTGGTTTTGGTAAATGTTGGAGTTGGAGTCAGAGTTGGACTTTTTTTTACCGACTCCACAGCCCTGGTTTATTATAAGAAAATATTTTGTTTATTCAGATGATTGTTATTTGTAATACTATACACACTGGTTAGTTTCTGATCGAAAAAGTATACAGTCAAACCTCCGAAAACACTACTCCGTATAACACGCTGGCGTCGCAAATCCCCCGATGGCACGTTCGCATTCCATTCTCGTTGCTATGTGACGTTGCTGCTTGGACGACTGATGTCGATAAAAAAATGGGTTCCGCTGTGACCGATGCACACACACAGCCAAACGGCTGGCTGTCTCTACGGTGCATACTCCCGCATACACTCAATCAACACGTGCCAGACAATACACGCACAGCGTTGCGACTTCCTGTTTGCTATATTTTGCGAGCGCTATGCATTGTATCACCTAGCAACCAAATATTTCGTTCATATTTTTTTTTTGCAAAACTAATATATAATCTTAGTTTGCAGTTTTCGCGGAAAAAGACCAATTCCTAATTTTGTATGAGATTCACGCCCCCGTTTACACTAGTTCATATAACACGTTCCTGACCATAGTGTTAGCGGGGGTTTTACTGTATTTAAATAACATAATCAATTAAGAATTTCGACTGAAGGTACTTAATGAAATTTCAATATCTATGAATGTTTCATATTTATAACATCCGGAGTGCAGTAAGAGGCAAATTTATGACTAGGTCTATGAAAAATGAACACTTTCAATGAAATAAGCGAAGAAGTATGTATTTGAACGCAGATTATGTTTTAAATTTCTTTTATATTTTTTTAGTTTGATTTCTTCACTGTTTTGTTTTTTTATGTCAGTGAAATTATTTATTTTTACTGAAGGTGATTGATGGAGTTTCAATATCAAATTTGAATTGTTTGAATTTTGTACTTTTCTATGAGTTTTGTCACCAACGACCTGGGTTTCGCCTTTCGGAATCTTCAGGTATTTCAAGTCTACGGATAAACTTGAACTGACCAAGTGCATCCGTCACTTCACTTCAGTTCAGTACATCGTAACGTCAGTTCAAGAACATCCGTGCACTTGAAATGCATGAAGATGCCGAAAGACAAAATCCGGGTCGGGTTGCGACAAAACTCATTGGAAAGTACAAAATTCAAACGATTCAAATATAACATAATCAATGTTTATCATTAAACCCTTGGGTAGCGATGCCGTAGTTATTGTAATTAATTACATAGCATTAAAACAAATACGACGATAGCCATGCATATCAGGGGTGGCCAAGATTTAACCACTACGGGCAACTTTTTTTGAAATTTTTGGCGGCGATCGACCCTTAAAAATAAATTGAATTTGTTATCATTGAAATAAAAGAGGATTCAGAGATATGTATGTACATTAGTACGCCAGACAGGCGGGCGAGTTGGAATAGCGACGCGATCGACACTTTGGCCACCCAAGATTTTTTTTAAGGTGTTCATTGTCAATACTTGGTGGAAAGGCATTATAATAAAAATAATAACACATTTTTAGTACTTTTTTCCACATGAGATTTATTTCATCAGGACCGGTTTCGCTCAAGGCGAGCATTATCAACTGATAAGGAATACAATACAACAGTGAAATTTATACAAAAGTTAAGAAAGGTATGACAAACAATTGGTAGAAAAATAAATTAAAGCAAATTACAACAAAAATAGACTAAAAATAAAATGTTGAAGACCTCTTAGCAATGCAAACTAACACATCAAAAATCAATTAAGTATGAATTATCATTAAAATTCATTCATTTCGATCCATTAAACCGAAGCTTATTGTATTTCTTCCTACTTTTATTTCTGATAATTTTTATTTTTTTACTAATGCGCTGAATGCAATTTTTTTTCAAATTACAAGAAAAATAGACTAAAAATTAAATGTTGAAGACCTCTTAGCAATGCAAACTAACACATCAAAAATCAATTAAGTATGAATTGACATTAACAAAGTAAAAGCCCAAAATTAATTGCATTTAATAAATGTAAATAAATCTACATGTCTGTCAACCATCAGTTGATAATGCTCCTCGCCATGAGCGAAACCGGTACTGATGAAATAAATCTCATGTGGAAAAAAGTACTAAAAATGTGTTATTATTTTTATCAAGATGTATATGTTTCCAAGAGTGTTAAAATTATTTACAACATTTTATTAATATTTTTTCGTTTCTAAAATCGCATACAAATAATGACAATTACGTGCTCAAATAAGGTTACTAGACGGCTTTTTATTTTATGTTTTATGATGGCCACGGGTTGAACATATCAATTCATCGACATTCAGACAGACTTATGTTCAACCAAGTGGGTATTGTATTACATTCATTGTGAATTAAAAACATAGCGATTCAAAATGAGGAAAAACATAAAAACTTCGCTGTTTTTATTCATTGTTGTTTATATAAATCAAACAAAGGAAAAAACTATGGAATAAACAATTTGGGCAATTGCCAATCGCATGTGCTAGTAAATAACACAATAATTATAATCAGCGACTATCTTTAAAAGCGATTAACAAAGAATAATAAACGTCCAGTAAATAACAATTTCCTCAGATTTTTAGGCTGAGAATATATTTGTTATTAATATTTCTTAACATTTTTCGAATGATAAAAACAATTTTAGTACTAATCAAATGATAATAATGCTCACGATGAGACGATGAGCGAAACCGATCCTGATTTAAATAAATCCAATCTGGAATACGTTTCTAAAAAAATGTTTATTGCGCAAATTGATTATAATGATTGTGATGAGCGAAACCGGTACCTGATCTTAATAAATCCAATGTTAAATCTTATATATAAAACCGAAACGGGGGATGTATGTCTGTAATTCCCTTTTGCATTGTTGTTGCAAGTTCAAACAAACGAATTGATTTCGCTCGCGAAAGTTTCGACGGTAAATTTGTTTCGTTATCAATGTGTGTGTAGAGACTCCAATTACTCGAGTAGCGAGTAGTACATTTTACAAAATACTCGAGTACTCGAGTAGTTTCATATGAACCAAAATATCTTATATATAAAACCGAAACGGCGTATGTATGTATGTGGTTCTGTAATTCCCTTTTGCATTGTTGGTCATTAAGTTGCCAGTTGTTTAAACTTGGCCCGTCTGAATTTACGCGCCGAGCTGAACATAACCCCAAACTGGTCCGAGCGAGGCCGGGTTCGAATGCTAGTATGTTCTATAAATGTGTAATTTTTTGTTTTAGCAAAATAGTAAGTTTATTCCCACCTAGATTAGCTTTTACTTCAAGAATACATCAAATCAATTTGTCATATTCAATAACTTATTATTACCATATAAAATTAAGAAAGTGGAACAGAGAAGAAGATGTATTGTGTACCCTGTCTAAAAGGTATATATACTTGATCTAATTTACGCTTAAAACATAGTTCTGACGAGGGCGTAAGCCGAAATAGCTATCAACAAATATATAATATATTTACTTTCCATGGTTTCGGCGGTAACTTTGTGGAAGTTTATTTTAGTATAAAATTTAAAATAACTTTGATTTTTCCGCGTATTGTGCTACTAACTGTCATACGTGTTTCGCCTCTTTCAGAGGCATCTTTAGACTTACTATCGCAAAGTTTGCTTATGTAATGAAGCAAGATTGATGCGAAACACGTGTCACAGTTAGCAGCACAATACGTGGAATAATCAAAGTTATTTTTAAATACTATTCCAAATATAATTTCAATAAATAAAAATTTCTCTAGAATTAAAATACATTGTTATTTTTCTCACCGTAAAAAAGTAAGTCACCTTATACAGATAAACAAGGTTAATTCTTTGTCAAAAAATGATAGACCAATGTTATTGACTGAAGTGAATAAAGCTACGATTTAGTTTTGATAGCTAAAGTTTGCACTGCAGAAAATCTATTTGTATTTACATTCCGTTCATTAAGTTCATGCGAAAAGTGGAAATTAAGGAAAAATTGAATAACTCTAAAGGGCATATTCCTAGAAATACATCTAACTATCGTCAAATTGGTGACCAGACCATTCGGCACAAGTCAAGTCAGCACATGGCACGTCGACACATGTCAAGTCGGCACACGACAAGTTGGCACATAGACAATTCAGCACCTAGACAACTTGACAAACCACTCCTATTTTTATTCGATCTCCGTCTAAATACTGCACGAAGGGGATGTTTTATGGAAGAAAACACCTTCTGGCACACTAGGAGAAGTAAATGCCTACATAATTACATAAAATTTGCATGCTAGATTATGAAAAATCATGTCGTTATTACAATCTAACATAGCCAGCCATATCCATATCCTGCTCCCAGTATAGAATTACGATGAATTGATCATAATTAATTAGCCCTTAGATAAATGCATTAGAACAATTAGAAATTAAAAGATATCATCAATCCAGTGAAAGTTTTAATGAGCAAACAAACATTAATCCAACATCAATACTCAGATCATTACAGATCGCTAATGCCATTTTACTAATATCATCTTGGTGTAAAACTAATGTACGTTCATTACCACTCGTAAAAACCCAGATCTGCTTTCATTTCCAGAAAAACATAATATCAATTCTTCACAATTCAAGCATTATTATGAAATAGCAGCCATCGACAATATATTATTTTTGTAGAGCTCAAATACATTTTTTCACTGTATTACAAAAAGGAAATTTTTGTCAAGATGACAAGGTGCCGAATTGTCTATGTGTCAACCTCTCGTGTGCAGACTTGTCATGTGTCGACGTGCCATGTGCCGACTTGACTTGTACCGAGTTATCACGGATTCCATCAAATTTTGTCATGTGGCTTTAGGATCATATAACGTCTAATTCTATGATTTTTGACTATTTTCCACTTTTTCCTAAAAAGTCATTAAAATTTTAACTATAGACAGCTTGGTTAAATCCATCTATGATAATTTATGAATCACATTTGAATTGTTTGAATTTTGTACTTTTTCACGAGCTTTTTTGCTAACGGCCTGCGTTTCAACATTCAAGATCTTCAGGCTTTTAAAATGCACGAATAAACTTGAACTAACGCGCAGTAAACAGTTTGTACCGCTTATATATAAAATAAATATAGAACACTAGATTTAACTGTTATAAATATAATCTATTTAAACGTATTCAATTTGATATATGTATAAAAAACAAAACATTTATTTATTGTAAAAAATTAAACAGAATACATGGCATTACAGCTGACGCCAATGCGCCATGCATTTGACAATTAATAAAAATAACACAAAAAGTATTACAGAAAATTGAAAAAAAAAAAAAAATATAGAATTAACAAATGTATGGAACAGAACAGAAACATATTAATTACATAAAAAGAAAAAATATAAAAACAAAGAACCAAGTTCACTACCGAAGATGTCCACATCAACAGGCAGTGCATTCATCAGCCGAACAGCCCTTGCGACTGACGACTCAAATGACCTACGTGACAAACAAGTTCTGACAAAGATCATTGATTGGCCTTGGCTACGACCACGTAGGTAGAAACTGGGAAGCATGCAAGCTTAAAGTTTTAAGGATGTCAGGGTTATCAACTCGGCCCCGAAGAAGAAGAGTAAAATGTTTCAACATTGAAATCGATCTGCGAGCTTCAAGAGAGTGAAACGAAAGCATTCCCAAAAGAAACTTGGTTGGATAATATTCCATTAAAGAATTATCAAAATGAAAAAGATTGAATTTTTTGAAATAATAATAACGCAGAAATTTTTTATGAACTCGCTCCAGTTGCGAAATATATTTATTTTCATATGGACCCCAAATAATAGATCCATATTCAAGCTTGCTTAAATCTAAGAAAATATACAGAGTACGAAACACAATAGGATTTTGAAATGGCTTACTTTGCCGAACTATGAATCCAAGAAGTTTACTAGCATGCAGGGTAATTGAAGAAATATGGAAGTGAATCGAGAAAGAAGAGTCAAATGTTATACCAAGATCAACAACTTTAGACAAACGCTGCAAATTTATATTTGGTATCTCATATTTATATTTGATCGGCAATTTTGAACGAGAAAAGGAAATCCAGAAACATTTCAAAATGTTGAACTCAAGTTTGTTTATTGTGGACCAATTCAGAATTGAGTTTAAATTATGCTGTAGTAAAATATATCTTTAATTTGCTCGCATGATTATTGAATGTACGCGCTTCTTTGGCAATAAATTCCAAAGCATATTTCAGAATCATTTAAATTAATTTTGTATATGCTTATTAATAAACATTAAGTATAATAAAATGACTTGAATATTATTTTGAATTATACAACTGACGCGACTTATTAATTTAATTAAGCTTTGGCTAGTATATAAAACAGACGACTCTTCCATGATATTTTCGTTTGAGCTCATTAGTGCCTAGATATCAGATTGTGATGACTCTTCATAGAAATAAATCTCATTTTTGAATATTTGATTTCTCAGCATTCGTCTGGTTGAATAAATAAAGTATGATCAATGTATTGTGTAAAAATTATTCAAGAGCATTTTAACGTATAATATAAAATATAAAACAATCCAGAATTGTATTATTGTTATCATAATAAGTTATCATGTTGGGAGTCCGCTCCCAATGGCTTAAAAAAAAATAAAGAAGCTTTTTTAACTTCATAAATACAACAATAATAGAGAATTACACGACTTAAATTTATGATCAGTTCGAAGTAGAGACTCCAATTACTCGACATCTTAACTGCTCGAGTAACGAGTAGTAAAATTTCAAAATACTCGAGTACTCGAGTATACTCGAGTAGTTTCAGATGTACCAAAATATATATTATTAATTCAAATTTGTGTACATAAATAGATGATAATTAAATAAATAAGCTTATTCTATTCAATTAATAAATTTATTTCAATATATGAAACATATATCAAAAGTAATAAAAAGTAAATTTAATTTTGTTTAATGTAGAAAAAACTTTCTCTGTTGCTGTGGACGTTGGCTTAAAAGTTAGCATTGAACTAAATAGTGCTACATAATTTTTTCTGTCCACTACTTAAAAAAAAAATAATTCAGAAATAAATCTTCATTTATAAAGTACGAGTATTACTCGAGTATTTTTAAAATTACTCGAGTATCGAGTTCTTGAAAAATGGATGAGTATATTCGAGTATCGCGTACTCGATACTTGAATTGGAGTCTCTAGTTCTAAGCTTTGTTTTTGTAATTCCCGCAGTAGAAAAAACTCTCGACGATTATTACCAAAACGAGTATTACCCGAGTATTTTTCAAAACACTCGAGTATCGAGATCTTGAAAAATGGACGAGTATACTCGAGTATCTAGTACTCGATACTCGAATTGGAGTCTCTAGTTCGAAGCTTTGTTTTTGTAATTCCCGCAGTAGAAAAAGCTCTCGACGATTATTACCAAAACGAGTATTATCCGAGTATTTTTCAAAACACTCGAGTATCGAGTTCTTGAAAAATGGACGAGTATACTCGAGTATCGAGTACTCGATACTCGAATTGGAGTCCCTAGTCGGGACCAAGGTCTAAAACCGGGACGTATGGTAAGCATATCTGTGATGATTTCTAAATTGTTATCATTTTGCCTAGACTAATATTGTTAACGTTACCCTGTCTTACTGTTCTCAATGATATAAAAGTAACCATGTTTTCTCATACATGTTTCAGTTAAAAATACGCGCAAAAAATCTATTTCATTAATTCAAACACTTTTTAGTTTCTACGTACTTATTTCAGTGGAATCGAATATATATGCAATGACGTGAACTGTAACAAAAACATATATTCAACTAGTATTGCTACCCGGCGTCGCTCGGACTAAGCGACCAATAATTATTTAATTTTATATCATTCGACAAAATTATATCACAAAATCTAACATCCAAAATAGAGTTAAAATAAAATCACAAACTTTATTTAATTTGATGACAGCCTCGCCCCATTCTCGTCCATTAAAATGTCCAAATTCAAGGAAAAAATCTAATTTGCTGTCAAATTATACCTTCACGTAAATAATAAACATTATTATTAATATTAAAGGCCGGGAAAAGTTCAGTAGAAGAGTAATTTATTACATTTTGACTAAATGTCTTCGCCGATAAAAATTCAAAGATATTTTCTTTCATATTCGTTTTTATGGCAACTTAATGACCAACAATGCAAAAGGGAATTACAGACCCACATACATACATACGCCGTTTCGGTTTTATATATAAGATTTATAAACCAATCAGTTTAAATTGACAAGATTGTACACTTTTACTGTAACACATTCGGTAATAAGGACTTATCATTTAAGCCTAGTGAATATTGATAATATTTTTTGTATTTTAAAATAATACCCACGAAGCGTATGGTGCTTTGGTTGTTCTGAAGTGTAAGCAACACCTCATTAGGCACAGCCTTCATAATCACAAGGTTGTATCAACCATATATCATTACCGAACCACCCTATTTATTATGTTTGCCAAGAGTACTCAACCTTTTTCAACGTGAAGCATTTTAATTCTACTAAGCTTTCATGACAAAATACGCATATGCATATAATATATATGTCGCAGCGAATCTATATTCTCAGTGAAAATATATTCTCACTAACATTACAGTGAGAGTATATTCTCAATAGCAAGAACATATTCTCACTGGCACTTGTTATTACATATAAAGGGTCTTTTAATAAGGACGCTTAGTTTTGAAATGTAAATAAAACAAGTTTTTTGTGAGATTTCGACTAAATTTTAATTTCATTTGTAAGTATATTTTACGGCATTAAATATGGAATAAAGCATCAAATGTCTGCCAATATCCATTCATTATAAAATGGGCCATGTCGCTAAAGTTGACTTTTTTGACAAATTTGGGTAAACTTCCAACTGCTCCAGAACCCAATCAGGCGTTGTCTGTGGTCGTTTACCTGAAGTTCCTCGGTTAGTTGAATTTTATACGGGTGCAGACATAAGGCTTGATTCAAAATCCGCCAAGTTGAAGTCCCAGAAAAGCCAAGTTCTTGTGAACAACGAGAAATAAGCTGCCTTGGGTTTTCCTGTACACTTTCACACACAGCAGCAATGTTTTCACCAGATATTGTATTTTCATGATGTACATGTAGGTGTTGGCCGATTATTTACCAAACAGGTTGACTCAAATTTGGCCACTAAACAATGAATAATCTACTCAGCAGGACAAAGTAACATATTTTGAGCGTCCCTATTGAAATACCCTTTATTACTGCTCAAACTCTCATTGAAATTAAATTTTACCACCACCTACTGTAAATTAATTATACTATGCCTATAACCTTTGTACAAGTGCAACAATATTTTATCAAAATGAGTGGTTTATCAGCGCATAAAATATGAAAAAAACATTGATTTTTATATAAAATACCTACTGTATGTTGATTTTATTATGCTTATAACCTTTGCGCAAGTGCAAGCAATAAGTTGACAATGTTTTATTGCAATCGGATGAACGGTATGGCAACGCATAAAGTACGAACAAACAAACATTGATTTAGATTAGTATTTTTAATCCAAAAGTAAAGTTTGAGCATCTGTGAGTTACATAAAATTCTCTCAATGTTATGGTATACAATAAACAGAGATTTTCTTTGAAATTTATTCATTTAATATTACACTAATAATGATTTATCTTACGTTTTATAATTTTTATTTAATATAATATAGAGTTCAGAAGAAATATTGCAGAGTTTTGTTTAACCATCTGGGAAAATAATCCATTAGAAGATAATGTGTTTTCTTGAGAACGTACCGATGAAAAAAATGGAAAATGCGAGTTAGTAAAATATTTTACTGGTTTTTCATCCGCAGTTTTGAGGTTGCATTCGTGGAAAATGTAGTTACTTTGTTTACCATTTTTCGAAGCACTCCATTTTCAAAGAAAATGTTCATCATGGACAACGTAAAAATACATTCAACGATAGAATTATCTAATAAATAAAAATCTATATCTGTTTATTTGCTTGTTCGCACTCTAAGCTCTGCCATACGGTTCATCCAATTGCAATGAAAACTTTGTTCATTTTTAGTGTAGACGCTCGCAAAGGTCTTTGTGTTACCAAATCGTTCATCCGATTGCGATAAAGCTTTGGTGATTTCTTGTATGGACGCCTATTAGTAATTACGTATATATATTAAAATTAATGTTTTTTTGTCCCGTATGCGATCCCGTACCGTTCATCCGATTACGATAGAGTTTCAGTGATTTGTTGTATGTTCGCCAACAAAGGCGCCAAACAGAAAAAGATAAAATATTGTGTATCCAAAAGCACTTCAGTAAACATAATTGAAACATAAACACTTTCTTTCTCTTTGAGTGGCATTGCAACGCTTGCCATCAAATTGACTGATTAAGATAAACTTTAAGCAAGAGGCAGTGAATTTATATTATCAGATTGAGTTGTTATCAATAGTTTTATGTTATTTGATAAAACTATTTAAATATTAAAAATCGGATCGGTCACTAAATCCTTTCAATTTGTGCTATATGTTTTTCTTCATCATTTTTTTAAAAAACAATGAAAAGTGGAACATATAAAATCTTGTTATTATTTTTTTAAATAACGAAACTATTAGCTTGAGTAGCCGACACCTTACATTGAAAAGGTTCTCACTGCTCTTGACCGTGTTTTGGGATATGCGCGATTGAATTTTTTTTTCTTTCCTATCTTTACTTTCCTGGTGAAACAATATGTGGAATCCGCTAGGCGGGCTCCTAGTTCCCTGACTATTTTTATTGCTTGGTGGATACAGACTATAGAATACATTTAATAGTGAGACGACCTGGTATTCTGTCTCGATCTGACTGGTACAGACTGCATCCTTCCAAGGCGTTCGGTGACGGAACTTAGGGACAGGATGAGAAGACAGGTATCTCTTATAAAGATATCAATCGGTATTATCTTGACCGCACTCTATCTGAGAGTGGGCTAGTTTATTTTCAAATCAGATTATATTGTCGATTTCAAACACAGATACATTGCAGTTACAACCACATTTTAAAAGCGTAAGACCAAAACGATTATATTGCGACCTCCTGCCTGCCGAGAGGCAGGAGCGACAATACTGTTGACTTCGGATGAACAATAACGACTGATAATATTTCGTTCTCAACAGGGTTTTTTTTTTCATTTCCGCTCCCTATTCGGAGAATATGGCCACCACACGGTGCCTCCAAGATTCTCTGTCTACCTCCAACCTCCTCGCATCTTCCCAGGTCATCTCGGCGTCCCTTAGCTCCCTTGAGTATATCCTATGGATGGTCATCAGAGGCCTTTCGCGGTGTCGGGATCCTTCAGGTTGATATAAGAGGCAGGCAGGATTCAGGCTCCCCTGGGGCATCCGCAGCACATGTCCAAGCCATGTCCATCGTCGCTTTTTAATTTTGGACGTAATAAGGGGCTAGTTTGTCCGCTCTCTTACCCCCGTGTTCCTGATAAAGTCAAACCACCGTACTCCTAATATTCACCGCAGGCATCTGTTTTCAAAGCACAGTATACGGTTACCCTGTGCTTTTGTGATGTGGCATGACTCGCAACCGTAAAGCAGCACAGTCAGTATGCATGCGTTGAATAAGTGGCACTTGGTTCTGACTGAGTACAACCGTGAGTCCCAGACTTTTACGCATTGAATTAAATGTTGCTCCAGCTATCCCTAATCGGATCGCGAGCTCATTACGCGGGTTGCCATCTCCCGTGATGTGCACTCCCAAGTACCTAAAACCATCGACTCTCTAGATTTTTGCCCCGCACTCATCAGTGAGTAGTCTGGATCTGGACAGGCGCTGTTGCAGAGCACTTTGGTTTTAGCTCGCGTTGACTTTGAGGCTAACGCGATACTAGTTGCTCTGCAGTCTATCCATTGTTTCCTGAATACCCGCAACTGATTTGTCAAAGATGACAGCGTCATCGGCATACTCGAGGTCACATAGTTTTAGGTTGGGTGCAACGGTCACGTGGAATTGACTTCCTCAGGATGAAGTCGAAGATTATTATAAAGAGGAACGGAGCTAGAACACAGCCCTGTCTGACGCCGGTAGTGATGCCAAACCATTCCGTAGTTACATCACCGATTCTTATGCAGCATTCACTGCCCTCGTGCAAATATTTGATGATAGCGATTATCTTGGGTGGGATTCCATATAGCTTTATACACTTAGTATTCCATATATTATTTATGCACTTTTTTAGCGTGCGAGCAGCTCTTCCGAGGTGAAACGGCGGCTCCTGAACTGAACGCGAGACGAAGTTTCTAGAAGTCGGTTACAAGATTTTATAACATTTTATATTAATCGTTTAGGTCTTATTATCATTGATTGAGGTGATAATGAGATCGTCCGAGAGAGTTCTGATACCCTACAACATCATGCGGTATCAATAGAAACTTTAAAATTTAAATTGAAGTGTCTTTTCATTAATTTATTTTGATTATTAAACTAAGTCAATGCATAATAATATTATAATTGACTACTTTAAATATGTACATACAAATTGAGCTTCGGTTATTACTCAGAAGAAGTCGGTTTCTTAATTAAATTTGCTTTTAAAATGAATATGTTTCTGATTGTTTGAGGTTTCCGCTACAATATTTTAATTGTGGCCCGAAGTCAGCAATCGCTTTGACGTCGCTTCGATTAAACTTTTAATGACGGTTTGTCTCACCACGGTGCTAAATTAGGCAGTTCTGGAACTGCGGATAAAGTGCTCAAAAGTGAACGGATTAACTGACTGAAAGTTAAATAAATTAAAAGGGACTCAGTATTTACATAACACATTACATTTAAGGTAAAATCGGTTCGCCATTTCAAGATTTACGCAGGTGTCATTTAATTACAAAATTAGCTCGGAAGCTGGAAATTTTAATGATGTTTTTGATTAATAAATCGAAAGAATCTTTATCGAGCATTTAAACCGACGATATTTACCAAGAAATTTTTTGTAAGTCAGTTGTTTAAGCATTTTTTGCAGAAAAGGAAATCACAGATTGCTGGTCATAAAGTTTGGTGAAACGCTAAGATCAATTTGTAAAGTTTCACATAGATCGGTCGAGCGGTTTAGTAGTCAATAGCGGAAATACAGACATACAAACATTCATTTTTATATATAGGGTCTTTTTATAAGGACGCTTAGTTTTGAAATGTAAATAAAACAAGTTGTTTGTGAGATTTTGACTAAATTTTAATTTCATTTGTAAGTATATTTTACGGCATTAAATATGGAATATAGCATCAAATGTCTGCCAATATCCATTCATAATAAAATGGGCCATGTCGCTAAAGTTGACTTTTTTGACAAATTTGGGTAAACTTCCAACTGCTCCAGAACCCAATCAGGCGTTGTCTGTGGTCGTTTACCTGAAGTTCCTTGGTTAGTTGGATTTTATACGGGTGCAGACATAAGGCCCGATTCAAAATTCGCCAAGTTGAAGTCGCAGAAAAGCCAAGTTCTTGTGAACAACGAGAAATAAACTGCCTTGGGGTTTTCCTGTACACTTTCACACACAGCAGCAATGTTTTCACCAGATATTGTATTTTGATGACGTACAGGTAAGGTGTTGGCCGATTATTTACCAAACTTGTTGACTCAAATTTGGCCACTAAACAATGAATAATCTACTCAGCAGGACAAAGTAACATATTTTGAGCGTCCCTATTGAAATACCCTTTATATAGAAGATGCATGATAGTCACAGAAAACTACTGAACATAAGATGCAAGTGATGTTAATTGACTATCAGGAAAATTACAAAAATGAGCTTTTTGCCATGGATAAAGAAAGGAAAGTTTATGGCATAAATTCCTGCGGGAGCTTTCAGCAGGTATTTGCCAGCCCTGTCAAGCGGTAATGTTTTTTCCAGTACCTGCGTTACAATGTGTAGGCTTATCTTGAGCTTACATGAAAAAATCAAAGCTCCAACACAATGGTCGTTTCCTTTCATAAAAGCACAATAAAAGGCATTCGTAGAGGGCTTAGCCACACTTTACCCAACGGTGTGACGTAGAGGTAAACACGGCCATTTAATTCCAACTTCTTTTTTGTGAACAAGATATCAAATAAAAACATATGCGCGTGAAATTGTGGCAATATTATCTTAGACGATTGATTTTACTTTTGTAAAGAAAATAGTGACAGTATTTATTTGTAAAGAGACAATCTACTACTTGAGACATTAAGCCGCCCCCATTTTGACGAAAAAAACTTTAAATCAAGGTCATTATTATATAAGTGTTCATTTTTTCATGCTTTCGATGACAAATACAACATTTTGTTATTATTATATAGCATGATAATAAATTAATAAAACATGGGAAAGCAGTGATGGGTGGAAGAAGGCAAATGAGTATTCTATTATTAAATGGAAGTCATTAATGATACATTGATCAAGTTGAAATCATTAACCTAGATTATAATATTTGTCATGAATCGACGAATATATTATAAATAGTAAACATGCTAAAAAAAAGTTGTAGTAAAAAACTCAGTTGAAAATGCTTGCCATGAGCGAAACCGGTCCTGATCTGATAAATTTTATGTGGAAAAAGTACTAAAAATGTTTTATTATTTTTATTATAATGCCATTTCACCAAGTATTGACAGTGAACACCTTAAAAGTGAGTAAATAAGTTGTTTAATTTTACGTGATTAATATGAAAACTTTGAAGTATCAAGTACTAACTGAACACCCATTATTACCATTTAAAAGAGTTGTAATCTTAATTTTGTCGGAAGACTGATGTTGGCAAGAGATATTTTTTCAGAATCTATGCTTTTTCCCGCCCATATAGAATGGGCATGTGATATTTGTGAAGGATGTGGGAATATACTCACCAATGTAAAATCATTTGGTATATCTTAGTTTCACTCACTTTTGACACTCCAAAAAAACAAATTTGAATCGTTTGAATTTTGTACTTTTCCAATGAGTTTTATCGCTAAAGACCATTTGAAATTCCTGAAGATGAGAAAAAGCGAATCCCTGGTTGTTAGAGACAACACACATGGAAAAGTATACAATTGAAATGATTCAAATTTGATATTGAAATTCCATCAAGTCCTTCAGTAAAAATCCTTAATTATACAATGAAAGAATTGATTATTCGTCATTACGACACCTAAATTTAAAAAAGGTTTTAACTGCTCTTGTCACTGTTTTGAGTACTTATTTTAAACATATTTGGTCACATCTCATGCTGAAAAATAATGATTTTAAAAATCTAATGATGAAAATCTTTTTAGAATTTTGTCAAATAAATTTAATCAAGTAAAAAAAGTGTACAGGTGCACTGCAATTCCGAAATTCTGCTAACTCCGTTATTCAACCATTGATAATTCTTAAAATTCATATCTATGATAGAATACGGTATATACAAGCAAAATGTCAATTAAAACTTTTTCAAAATTAAGGTAATGATTTTGTAAAATTAAATTTAAGGCGTTTGTATAACTATCATTAGTATATTAGTTTATAAAACTTAATATTTATTTTCCTCGCAAATTGACAATTATAATTTGAAAGCTTAAATACAAATAATCAAAAACACGCCAATAATAATAACCTGTTGAAATTTCGTCGATTCTCTGCAAACATTACAAGTCGTAATTTCCCAATGAATAAATGAATGAAAAATAATAAAGCTCCCAGATTTCTCTTAGCGTTCCACGCTATTGATTTTATTATTTTCTGTAACGATGCTTTTGTAAATAGCCTACGTCTCCCAGTTTCTAAGCATTATATGAGATTTCAACAACCCCATCGTGACGTGATAAAGTTATAGAACCGCCATTTGTCGAAGCCTCTTATCCCGACGTAGGGAGTACCGCGGTAGCGTTAACTGAGAGTTTGATGGGAGATTCCATGGGAGCGCCATCAAAACTGTGTATAAAGATAACTGTTCCTTTATCTGGCCCCTTTATGGTCAAGCATATGCGAGGTAACTACTGAGTATAATGTGTATTATAATGCCATGAACGTGAGTGAACGTTTGCAGTAATGTTTACTTAACCCTTTGCGCTACTCAATATATTATTTTGTTCCTTACAGCAGCACCTAAATAAATTTGTCACACAATTTCAATCATTATTACTTTAAAATAGTTTTATCGGTTCATTTTTGTCAGAAGTTCTTAACCTTATTGCGATTCCAAGCACATTTGAGATTGAGGAGAATAGTGACGGGCGCAGTCCAGATTTCAGTAAAACAAAAAGTACCTAGTACATATTTATTAATTTTGATCATTATTTCCTAGGGGAACCTTTACATATGTTACTATTTTTTTATTCATCCATATTTGTTTTTAAAATAACCACATAGTTACATGAAAATAAAAACTTCTCTACAATCTCGCTAAAATTTGGGTTTTTTCGTTATTTGAAACATTGTTAAGGGCACACGATAATGGTACCCACAAGGACGGGGTTAAGAACCTCTGATTTATGTTGTAAGCTTCCACGTAGTGTTAAAATGTCAAGATAATTCCACATACAGACGAAGTAAAAACGTGATTGAACTTAAAAGACCAATATAAAAGTTTCACTATTTTAGACTTAACTCACTTCACCTTTTAAGGGCTCATATAACTACGATATCTTGAGAACCTGAGAATTTGGATGTGGCTTTTTACCCACCTTAATATATTTGTACAGTGAGTTCAATGTAACGGACAAAGAAAAACTTCGTGAGTTGATACTGGAGCTTTCGAATACCACTATGATGAGCTCAAGCATCATCGTCTTGGATGACCACCCTGCGGTACCGTCAGAAAAATACAGCCAGCTGCTAGAGAACATTCAACATCCGTTCGTTCCATGAGCTTTTCGACTTAGTTCAACTTCAAAGTCAACATATAAAAAACAATTACCTAAGTCGGATTTTGCTATTAGATAAACTCACGAATCGCAAAATACAATTTGATGTAGTAAGTACATTTATATTAACCCTTTGCATTCCTCAATATATTGTTATGATCCTTCCAGCAACTCCTAAATAGATTTGAGATTCATATCACAGGGTTTGCGTATTATTTAGCATGGTAAAACGAATAACCGAATTATTAATCGTGTTTCATACTTTAAAGCTACGCTAAAATGTATACTGGAAAAAACCGTGGGTGTAGGGACATGCGGACGAAACTCCAAAAACAACGAACTGAGATAAATGGAAAAACAGTTTTTAATGATAAACTTTGTTCTTATGGATTTGCAGGAAAGCCGAGCAATATCTGGTAAACCCCTCTTCGTACAAGTTTCTTGTATCTTATAGAACTGCATTTGAGCATGACAATGAATGCTATATTTAACTCAAAACAGCCATTTTTGTAGTTTCGCCCGTATGTCCCTACACCCACAAAATGAGCCATGTGAAGGATACTTACTTACATAACAAATCCATAATCCAATAAATACTGATTTCGAGATAAGAATAATTTAAAAATAATTTTACAATGTCGAGCTAGAATGGAGTTCCAGGAGTTAGCCCTCGAAAGACGGCCCCTGAAAAATAGTGTATGATCCAAATGGGAGTCTAAAAATACCCCAGTGTAAAAAAATGTTATATAATCTTATATATACAAACCGAAACGGCGTATGTATGTATGTCTGTAATTCCCTTTTGCATTGTTGTTGCAAGTTGCCATAAAAACGAATATGAAAGAAAATATGTTTGAATTTTTATCGGCGAAGACATTTAGTCAAAATGTAATAAATTAGTCTTCTACCAACTTTTCCCGGCTTTTATTATTAAAAATAATGTTTATTATTTACGTGAAGGTATTATTTGACATTTCTTTGACAGCAAATTAGATTTTTTCTTTGAATTTGGACATTTTAATGGGCGAGAATGGGGCTGTCATCAAATTAAATAAAGTTTGTGATTTTATTTTAACTCTATTTTGGATGTCAGATTTTGTGATATAATTATGTTGAAAGATATAACATTAAATAATTATTGGTCGCTTAGTTCGAGCGACGCCGGGTAGCAATACTTGTATTACATATATCTATTTTCCTAAAATTATTCTCGAGTGAATGAACAAGCAGTTCGTGTTTGTGTTCATGACAGACTGGCATAACAAAACTGTGAGCGTGAGTGCTCATCTATCATCGAGGCGCGTTTGAGATAAGATAACGTTATATTATCACGTGAAGTTTTAATCCTGGCAGTTTGTAGCGACGATATAAATAGTTTGTGCCCAATAATAATACGACTAATTTTATTTTTTCTTCAATTAAGACAAAACTAGTCGATAAAAATCTTTTTTTTACTGCAAAAAGTGTAAAAAAACAATGATCTAAGAATAACAAAAGTTTTCACATTGTATCACGAGTAGATATATACTTAAGAGAAAGTGGCAGTGGTGGTAAACTGTCTTAACCACCGAGAAGGCAATGTTAAGTGAGCAGTAAGCACTCTTAATAATTCAGAGTCTATCGGTTCATAATCGAACCAACAACATAATTTGAAAGGAGCTGTTCATAAAGTGTATTTTACTGTTTGTTGTTATTCCAAGGCATGCGTTGAGCCTAATGAAGTGAATGGACAAGGATAGTGTAAGATGTGGCTAAGCCAAAGAGGGATGTAAAGTGTATATGTCAAAAGCTTTTGATTTCAAAATTGTGATATCTATAAAATATTTTACACATGAAAAAATTAAAAAACATTTTTCGTACTAATTCCAAAATTAATAAATTAAGATCAGAGCCGGTTTAGCTCTTCGCGAGAATTCCAACTGATATTAAAATACACTTTTACAAAGAAAATTATTGTAGCTGTTTATGTATTTTCTTGATGTTGAAAATAATCATTTGAAAAGGGATGTATTTATTTATTCAAGAAAATACAAATCATGACATAACCAGCTGACGCCAATGCACATACATAACTGAATATACTTGCAAAAATCACTAATTATTTTTGTATTAGTGTATAGTAGAGAGAAAAATTTAATACCGAGTGAGTTCCGAAAAAAAACAACTTTTATTCATAAAAAATAGTATTCGTCTGAACTGACTCACGTCAATATGAAATATCTCAACATCCATCAAGCAATGCCGTTTAAAATTGCTAAAGCTCTTTCTAGTGGCATCCCCATTGGCAGACTGATTCTTTCCCTTGGAAGAACAAAACTCATGTTCACGATTCGTAAAAAAATATTAGGAATATTCAATTTAACATTCTCAAGATTAGTGGAATTCTCATTTTTGCCTCGCATAAGCCATATAAGTTTAAAAATGAGTCTGCATAAGGACTTAAATATAAAAACAAATTTTTGTGTTTATAGACCGTCGATAGCGTCCTTTAACTGTTTATTCGAGTTTTTTTTTTGTAAGATAAACTTCATTTAAAAACTGGACTAAATATCGAAGTATGTACATATATGTTAAAGTGAAACTGTATTCTCAGTGAAAATGTATCAAGTAATAGATTTGTAAAGGGTATTTCAATAGGGACGCTCAAAATATGTTACTTTGTCCTGCTGAGTAGATTATTCATTGTTTAGAAGCCAAATTTAAGTCAACCAGTTTGGTAGTCAATCGGCCAACACCTACCTGTACGTCATCAAAATACAATATCTTCACGAAACATTGCTGCTGTGTGTGAAAGTGTACAGGAAAACCTAAGGCAGCTTATTTCTCGTTGTTCACAAGAACTTGGCTTTTCTGCGACTACAACTTGGTGAATTTTGAATCGGGCCTTATGTCTGCACCCGTATAAAATACAACTTACCAAGGAACTTCAGGTAAACGACCACAGACAACGCCTGATTGGATTCTGGAGCAGTTGGAAGTTTACCCAAATTTGTCAAAAAAGTCAACTTTAGCGACATGGCCCATTTTATAATGAATGGATATTGGCGAAATTTGATGCTATATTCCATATTTAATGCTGTAAAATATACTTTACAAATGAAATTAAAATTTAGTCGAAATCCTCACGACAACTTGTTTTATTTACATTTCAAAAACTACAACTCTTATAAAAGATTCCCTTTATAAAAACATGATTTTACAGGTCACGATAATTGAAGTTATTTTCCCAAGTCGATGATTTGCCGGCCAAAACTTTTGGTTTGCTTCAATGAAACAAAATCAGCAATTAGTCTCTTTCATCAGAAGAGAACACAGACAAAAATAGGGCTGAAGATAGGGCGGTCAAATTTAATTTCAATGACAGCTTGGAGAAGAATACATTTCCACTGAGAATACAGTTTCACTGTTTACATATACACAGACTGCAGTAGCTGTCTTGTTTTGTAGCCGCTTGAGAATCTGGGATAATAGTTACCTGATCGTTCGTGTGAATTCAATTATTGTGCCTTACTCGATTTTGAACTTGAACGTGTGTGCTAACAACTAACTTTAAAGAATTTAGAATTTTTAAGAATTTTTAAATTTTAAAATAAAAAATATTTGGCATTACAGCTTACGCCAATGCGCCAAATATTCATAATAGTGAAAGTCATACGAGATTAACTCGATGATAAATAATGAATCAGTTGTGCACAAAATCAACGATAAATAACATACACCCAGCCCAAGATCTCTTTTTTCAATTGAAAAATCTAATCTTTCGGAGAATTGAACTCGGGTCCCCTGATCGCTAAGACAAAGCTCTTGCCACTAGACCACAGGGACCGACTTCCTTTGTGTCAGCTTGCATCAGTTCGTTAATTGAAAATAATTTGTGTCGAGCTTGTCATGTCAACACCTTTCTTTGAAAAGGTTCAAACTGCTCTTAACACTGTTTTGAGATATGAGTGTTGGAAGTTTCGATTGATTAAAATTCACTTGTAACAATGATCAAGTAAAAATGTTTCAAATTACTTACTTTAACCATATTTTTCACAATTCATACCGAGAAATAATGATATCATGATGGAAATAATGATGACAGTCTTAGAAATTTGTCGAATAAATTAAGTAAAAAAGTGTGCAACTCCGTAATTCTGCTGACTCCGTCATTCAACCATAGATAATTCTGAAATTCATATACATATGTGATTGAATGCGGTTAATACAAGCTCGACCAACAGGTCATTTGAGGCAAACATGTCGGCAAATTATGGGTTTATGGTCACGGGACAGAATTCTAATCCTCTCGAGCTAAGCTCAAAAAATTTATACATGCTGGCTTGTAATTTTATTTTTTGACTTTAATCTTCGAGTTCTAGTAAATTTTTATAAAATTTGGGATCAAAATAATTAAATCTGAAGAATAATACTGATTATTGTATGAGTTCTGAAAGAAGAATTTGTTTTTTAATATAAGCCTATAATAAAATTATTCTTTTTATTTTATACAAATAATAAACTTATGTGACTGTCTCTGTCTGTATAATATAATTATTTGTGTATTTTGTGGTTGCATTTTTGCTCCTGTAAATTAAAACAACCCGATTTCATACTTATTGCGAAGTATTCTTTAAGATCTTCTATTATAATAAATTTAAAAATTAAAGACGAAACATTTCAAAAAAAATCGTAAGCCTTACATTCACTTCATTTCATGTGCTTATTTTTCATAAATCTTTACAAAAATTCTGTCCCGTGACCATATATTCATAATTTACCAAAATGTCAATAAGAATTTTTTTAAGTATGATAACTATGTTACAGGTCAGTGATATTTGGAGTTAATTAAGTTCTTTTCTTGATCGCACACTTAGCGTAGCAAAAAAATCATACAACATCGTTCTTTGTCATATTTTGTACCAAAAATGTTTCGTGCAAAAAAGTGTGAGAAATTTCAGCGTGAAGTAGCTAGCTTTATGAAGTAGTTTAAAATAGTACATTGTATTATGTACATGCTGCCAAAAAAAAACACCGTATCCTCAAGTTTAGTTTCAGATAAGGCTGGTCCAGCAAAACGCTTAATCTATAAATTATGTTCTCCTCAGAGAGTTGCGACGACCGTTTTGAGAAGGGAAAATGTTACCGTCAAAGGGGGTGAATAGAGACACTTCTTTCCATAATTTTAATCAGACTAGTAATGTAGAAATACTCCACCGAGTAAATAAAAAAGGTTTAAAGATGAATAGTCTAGAATTTTTAGAAATAAATAAAACTCTTAATAAAAAAGATATATTATTAAATAATATTCTTAACAGGACAGGATGCTCGCCTTTATTAACATTATTCCCCATCAATAGAGTAATCACCCAACCTAACTGATTGATTGCAGCTCATTAGTTTATAGTTTATTAGTTTGTAATGTTTAACGTCATTAGAAATATATTTGTTTGCTTTGTTTCTATTTTATAACCCTCTCTTGCGTCCCTTAAAAAGGAAAAATCTCAATCTAATTGATTGATTGATTGCACCTTATTAGTATCATTAGGTTATTGCATTGTTTTGATTCTATCACCCCCTTCCTTGATTCCTTTAGAAGGAAAGAAACCCGTAATCCATTTTGTAATTTCATAATTTAAAATGTTAAAATGTAAGAATTTATCTTGCTTCATTACTTAAGCAAACTTTGCGATAGTAAGTCTGAAGATGCCTCTGAAAGAGGCGAAAAACGTGTCACAGTTAGTTACACAATACGTGGAATAATCAAAGTTATTTTAAATTTTATATTAAAATGAACTTCCACAAAGTTACCGCCAGAACCATCGAAAATATTAAAACACTTCTTTCCCTTCACGACTATGTATCTTCATACCTGCGCCACATATGTAATTCAAATATGAATGGCTTGAAACTTGTTCCTATGGTCCTACTACTAGGGACTCTAATTATTCGACATCTCGAGTAACGAGTACTAGCATTTTTAAAAAGTCGAGTACTCGAGTATACTTGAGTAGTTTCAGATAAACTAAAAGATATATTATTTGTTCAAATTTGTTTATATCAATAGATGATAAACAAATAAATAAGCTTATTTTATTTCAATAATGCATTAATTTAAATTTATGAAACCTATATATCAAAAATTATAGATAATTAAACGTCTCAAATTTTCATTTGATTCGAAGTTTTGCTTTTTTACTCCCGCAGTAGAAAAAATTCTCTCTGTTGCTGTCTACATTGGTTTAAAAGTTTACAATCAATTAAATAGTGCTATCTAGTTTTTCTGTCCGCTGCTCAAAACAAAATAAAATTTGCAAATACACCTTCATTTATAAATTACGAGTAATTTTCAAATAACTCGAGTATCGAGTACTTGAAACATGGACGAGTATACTCGAGTATCGAGTTCTCGATACTCGAATTGGAGTCTCTACCTACTACACATTCATGTCAATATTTTTTAAATATTCACTATCGTTATTAAGACGTGGGCCTTCACTGTAACCCATTAATCTCTTATCTGCAGAATTATGACGAGAAGGCATCAGAAAATTTATATAGACCGAGAGCTATTCTTCTCGATGACCCTCCCTAGATAGAGACGAAATAGTAAGCTGACTTCTTCAACTGTAGCGATCGCGCCTTCCTGGCGGCAGCGATGGGAGGGTAATGCAAACAAAATAAAAACCTTAAGAGACGAAGGAGACTAGAAGAATTTTGGCGCTAACACGCCTTAGAACTTGATGCTCCGTCAAATTGGTATGCAAAAAAAAGACACAGTCAATTATGTTCGATGTCTCTATTCACATTGAATTGGAGTGAATAGAGACGAGAGAGGTTAAATAGTGACTTGGCAGGTGAATAGAGACAAAAATGCAGTTTGTAATGATTTGAATATATGAACTTATATTATATACGAGACTCTATTCATTCTGTTTTACGGTACTTATTAACCAAAAAAACATGATTGATTTTAATTTTCGTGCAATAAAAGAAAAGTTTATAAGGGGTCAGTAAGGATGCACAGGCATCGAACTTAAGCACGTTTGTTTCAGTTTTGGCCAATCATTTAGTTGAATTGGTTTTTGTCATTCGAGAGAGTATTATAGTCATTGTAAAGAATTATGTATAAATAGTAAAAAAATACATTGGATACTTAGTAAAGTTGTGCTAAAGTTCAATCATTGTTTTGGTCTCTATTTACCCCGCAGTCTCTATTCACCCCGTTTTACGGTACCTCATGAGCGGAAAAAATCCCTAATCAGAACGCCTGTCAAACCCGACGTGGGTGTTAAATTATGAATATCGTAAAGGCTCTAATGTTGTAATATGATTTTTTTAATATGAGCCAAACGTTTGACGTGGCGTATTGAAGGAGTGAGTAGAAAAAAATATTACGGTAATGCGAATTTCATTTCATAAATCTTTCACGTCTCGTGTGATTCAGTGACGAAAATATTTGGATAAAGTTAGTTTTGAAACAACCACGTAGCAAATAATTTTTATAATCTTTCATTTCAAACACTCTCACATTTTTTTCATGATAGAAACTATCCGATAAATTCTTTGACATTTTTTTTTCACGATTTCGAGAATTTATTTTTACAAAGGGATATCACTTTTAGGGTGCTCACTGTCAATCAGGGCTGTGGATTCGGAGCTTTTTGGCCGGAGTCGGAGTCGTCGTGGCGTTTTGGCCGGAGTCGTACTTGGAGTCGGAAATTTTGAACTTTTTATTTTTGCATATATTATGTCAAATTTGGCTATAGGGCGGATTGTAAGGGTTGATTTTTTTTTTATATTCACATAAAAAGGAAAATTAGGGGAAAAAAGTGACGGTATCAAACATTTTTTAGCCGGAGTCGGAGTTGTGTTTTTGTTTTACCGACTCCACAGCCCTGCTGTCAATACTTGGCGAATACAATTTCGAGAATTTATTTTTACAAAGGGATATCACTTTTAGGGTTCTCACTGTCAATCAGGGCTGTGGATTCGGAGCTTTTTGGCCGGTGTCGGAGTCGTCGTGGCGTTTTGGCCGGAGTCGTACTTGGAGTTGGAAATTTTGAACTTTTTATTTTTGCATATATTATGTCAAATTTGGCTAGGGCGGATTGTTAGGGTTGATTTTTTTTTTATTCACATAAAAAGGAAAGTTAGGGAGAAAAGGTGACGGTATCAAACATTTTTTAGCCGTAGTCGGAGTTGTGTTTTTGTTTTACCGACTCCACAGCCCTGCTGTCAATACCTGGTGGAATGGCATGGTAGTAAAAATTGGTTTTGGAGTTTTTGAAAATTCATAAAATGACAATTTTAAGTTAAGCCGATAGAGGAATTGAATAAAGAAACTATATTAATACATCAAGAGTTGTAAATGTTGTTTTGGATTAAAAGAAAAACTTGATTTAATATGTAAGTGGCCAATAATTGTAGTTGGCCCACAATAGAAGGCTTTACCTAGGGACTCCAATTACTCGACATCTCAACTACTCGAGTATCGAGTAGTACATTTTAAAAATACTCGAGTTGTTTCATATGTACCAAAATATATATTATTAATTCAAATTGCTGTTTATTAATAAGTAAATAAGCTTATTTTATTTCATTAATACATTTATTTGTAATTATGATTTCAAAAATAATAAAAGAATTAAAGGTTTCAAATATTAATTTGGTTCGAATTTTTTGTGTTTTTTTGTCCCGCATTATAAAAAACTCTTTCATGATGTGGATGCCGGTTTAAAAGTTAAAAATCAATTAAACAGAAATAAAAAAGGTTTAAAGATGAATAGTCTAGAATTTTTAGAAATAAATAAAACTCTTAATAGAAAAGATATATTATTAAATAATATTCTTAACAGGACAGGATGCTCGCCTTTATTAACATTATTCCCCATAAATAGAGTAATCACCCAACCTAACTGATTGATTGCAGCTCATTAGTTTATAGTTTATTAGTTTGTAATGTTTAACGTCATTAGAAATATATTTGTTTGCTTTGTTTCGATTCTATAACCCTCTCTTGCGCCCCTAAAAAGGAAAAATCCCAATCTAATTGATTGATTGATTGCACCTTATTAGTATCATTATGTTATTGCATTGTTTTGACTCTATCACCCCCTTCCTTGTTTCCTTTAGAAGGAAAAAAACCCGTAATCCATTTTGTAATTTCATAATTTAAAATGTTAAAATGTTAGAATTTATCTTGCTTCATTACTTAAGCAAACTTTGCGATAGTAAGTCTGAAGATGCATCTGAAAGAGGCGAAACACGTGTCAGTTACACAATACGTGGAATAATCAAAGTTATTTTAAATTTTATATTAAAATGAACTTACACAAAGTTACCGCCGAAACCATCGAAAATATTAGTGCTATCTAGTTTTTCTGCCCGCTGTTTAAGACTTAATGATATTCGGAAATAAACCTTCATTTATAAATAACGTGTATTACTAAGTATTTTTCAAATTACTCGAGTAACGAGTACATGAAAAATGGACGAGTATACTCGAGTATCTAGCTTTACCCCATGACTGGTTTTAATAGTGAAGCCAGAAGCTTAGTGTCTTAAATTAAAGCAATAGCATTGCCATCTTTCGGATTGCTTACACTTCATAACATTGGACTTAAAATTTAGCATACAAATAAAAAAATATGCCGCTCCAACCACTTCGGGAGAACCTATAGCACATATAAATAAGATGTTCTTCTTCATTTGTCTACATTTTCGTGGGCAGACAAAAGGGTTGGTTTTTGAGAATAAAATACTATTGGAATACATAGCTGAAGGGTACCAGATTATGCAGGTCTCGCTTGGCCCTCCCAGGGGTGATTTGAACCACCATAATAACATCTGAAACATTTACATAAGTACTCTCGCTTTGTTTTCTCATATTTTGAAAGTCTGACCAAGGGCGTTTCTTCGTTATGCTGGCTATACTGAATCAGTGGTGGATTCAGAAATTTTCCCAGCGGGTGGCCATTCAATTTGCAAATAAACATGATACATTAAAAACTATATATGTTACAGTGAAACTGTATTCTCAGTGAAAATAAATTCTTCTGCAAGCTGTCGTTGAAAGTAAATTTTACCGCCCAATCTTCAGCCCAATGTTTGTCTGTGTTTTTCTTGCTGACTTTTGTTTCATTGAAGCAAACCAAAATTTTGGGCCAGCAAATCATCGACTTGGGCCAATAAGTTCAATGATCGTGACCAGTGAAATCATGCTGTCATACAAATCTATTACTTGATACATTTTCACTGAGAATACAGTTTTACTGTAATATATACACACAGTCTCTTTTTACGCGAATTTTTCAGGTGGAAGAAATGATGACCCTGCGCTTAAAGAAGTGATCACCCCGAACAAAATCATGTGACTTAATCCTTAGCCAGATTTTCATACATCGTGAAGAAGAAAAACCCCTTTTAGCGGAGGCAACGTTGATTGACAAATTTAATAACATTTGTAGCAAAACCTCACCATTAGGATATACCTAATTATGATTTTATCACATGTTGTATATATAGTTGTGAATCTAAGGGGTCGCAAAAAAAAGAGAACTGCAACACATTTAGTTAAATAAAAATCATTTGAAAACTAATATTTTGAATGGAATAAATTCACCTCAGGGGCGGGGGAGGGGGAGGAGAGCATGTCCCCATGCCCTCCTCCCCTTGGATCCGCCAATGGTACTGATATGGCCGTGCTATGGAAACAAATGCCTGCGTAATCTTACTGTTTTTTTTTTGGAAAGAAAATGTGTATTTTATTCCAATTGAGGTATCATTTTCAAATCTATCTACTATCAAAAGAATGGAATTATTTAAAAATTGAAACGCCATAGCTTTATTCCTGTTAATCAAATAATACAGATACGGAAAGAAAAATAACAATGTATTTTAATTCTACCTAAATGTAAATTTATGTAGAATTAAAATACATTGTTATTTTTCTTTCCGTATTATAATGGAGTTCTACCAAGTAAATGCCTACTCAATCAATAAATAATACAGACTTTAAGTTACCAGTCCTGTAGCCAGGTTGTTGGTTGAATGGCTAAGGATTCAAATAACCGCTTTTTAAATGATATATTAAATTGATTATGCATTCCCTCTATATTTCAACTATAACTTAATTATTGTTCGTACTATATCCATTATTTGTTGCGAAAAAAACGGCTGTCTCTTACTTCGCTTTTTTGTGTTTATTATTGATTATTGGTGGAAAATCACTGTATTAAAATATATAAAACAATACTTTTGGTACTAATTCAAGTCATTTATTTGAGAAACAGGATTTTTTTCGTCGTCAGAAGATCGGATATTAAATTAAAATTATTCCTCATATTGTGTGATTATTGGTGACACGTTTTCCGAGGCACTCTTTCAGAGGTATTATCAGACTTGCTGAGTTAGGATTTTTTTTCTTTTTCAAGACTAATGACGTTAACTTTTAAGATTACGATATGGAATGTTAATCTTTCCCCATTTTATAATTTATCACTGCAGAATATTAGATTCACTTTCACGTTATTTCTAAACCAACCGTGCAATATTTAGTCTTATGAAAGTAATGATACATCTGAAAAAGATGAAACACTTGTCAGTTCGTGGGTGTAGGGACATACGGGCGAAACTACAAAAATAACGAACTGAGATAAATGGCAAAACAGTTTTCAATGTAAAGCTTTGTTCTTACGGATTTGCAGGAAAAACGAACAATATCTGGTAAACCGCTCTTCGTACAAGTTTCATATCTTATAGAACTGCATTTGATCATGACAATGTCATATTTAACTCAAAACATCCAGTTTTGCCCGTATGTCCCTACACCCACGACTTGAAGTCACACAATACGTGGAATAATTTGTTGAAGGTAATCTTTTTATTATCCTAACTTGAAATCACTAATTTCAGAAATTAATTATTCATATAAATTATTCAGTTTTTGTTGAGGTAATTGATTACGAATCTTTTCAAGTAGTACTAATATATAAAATAATTATTTAATATAACGTATTGAAAACTATAAAATATTATTTAGTTAAATTAAGTCTTATTTCTTGCCAAGAATTATGAAAACACTTAAAAAATTACAATCATTGGAATCTATTCATGAGACTGCTTAGAAAGAACTGACATTTTAACCGGATTGATGCCACAGACGTCTTAAGACACGAACTTTTCCGTGAACGGCACCCGCCAATCATACAAAAAATGACGCATTTATACTCTCGCTTTAAGCGGTATTTCACTAACTAAAATCAATTGTAACTGATGAGTCGTAAATATTTTGATTTTCTTATTATGGATAAATGACGGCACAATCGCAATGTAATCGGAAAGTTTTTACAAATAAACATTTAAAAAAGTTTTATATAAAGAACGTTTTATTTTTATAATAAAATTCGGGGCGTGCGAGGTACCGCCATATATGCACATGCTGGCAGTTAAAAGATTAAAAATTAAAAGTACGTTTTTATAGATTTATTCATTTTCCTAGAAAATATTATTAAATTTATCCATGGATATTACAGTAATATGTAGCGGTGGCAGACCTTTGACGGGCAGTAAAATTCGTATTATTTCGGAGATAATTCGACTGCCGAAAAACGTCTTAAAATATCGAATAGGTGATGAAAAAAACGCTTCTCCAGTCGAAAACTGCGTCGTAAAAAAAACGATGAAAAAATTACATGCCCAAACAAACGAAGTGTGGCTGCATAAAGCGATAGCAAATAGTAGGGTGACCAACTTTAAATGTGAATCAATCATTTAAATTTATTTTGATGCATTAATAATCGATCTGGATATATATATGAGCGCTTGAGAGATGAAGTGAGCTCAGTCAAAAAATGGAGAAACTTTTCATTTGGACTTTTAAGTTACGTCAATTTTTTACTTCGTTTTTCTTCGTGAAACTATCATAAAATTTTAGCATGACGTGGAATCTTACTATATAAATGAACAAAAAATATATCCTTCAAGAAGTGAAGTGAGCCAAGTGACAAAAAATTGACAAAAAGTGAAAAAAACTCCACTTGTAGGATACTTTAAGACCTGAAGAATTTGACTGTGCATCTATCTAGCTATTTCTTAAAATCTCACTTGACTCACTTCACTTCTCAGGGGCTCGTATCAGCCATGCATATCTATGATATTCTGTATGAAAAAGATACATTTTTTAAAAAAGAAAATATTCTATAAAGGCAACAGTTTGTCAAAATAGAACAAAAAGTATGCACAGATTTCACAGAATTTTTAGATGAAAAAAAAATCCGTCAAAAACCTGACAGATTCAAAATGTACAAATAAATGCAGATATAGCTTATTTTTTTTTGTTTCATTTCTTAAACTTATTCCACATAAAATTCATCAGGATCAGGACCGGTTTTTCTCATCGCAAGCATTATCAACTGATAAAAATAACTTCAAAAAACGAGACGAAGCGAGAGACTAGCTTTTCTCTCGTCTTACCTTTATCCTTTCTATTCCTAAGTGGTTGCGCAACTGAGCTACAACAAGTTGTGGTAGAAACCTTCTGTACAGATAAGATTTATTATAAGGACCATCTTGGTATTGACTTGACCTTATAAGCATAAGCAATTGTTAAAAAATAACAACGATTGATATTTCTTTATATACTAGCTGTACCCTGCGCGCGTTGCTACGCCAGCAACTAAAATAAATTTGAAGGAAAGACATTACACAAATATTCAATTCAATTTGAGTCAATTTATTGATTTCGTTCATTTTGAAAAAAAATTGACATTGCAGCTTTTTTTGGGGGTGTAGGTTGGGGGGTGGTTTGGGGGAAGGGTTGGTAAGTTAGAAACCATTGCGAAAGAGTACTCAATAAATTTGTAAAGTTTCACATCGATCGGTCGAGCGGTTTAGTAGTCCATATATATAGATATAGATAGATAGATAAGTAAAAATATATTTATTTTTTTATTTCACAAATTTTTTATCAGTATGTATAAATACTAAATTAATACAGCTGTCGTCATTTGTAACTAGCTGTCAGCGACAAGTCGTGCGAGTTCGGAAAAAAGTTAATTTATGTTGTAAAGTTTGGCAGATTGCCCTGTATTGTAAAAAAATTTAAATTATTATCAATTTGAAAAAATCGTTTTTTTTTTATAAATTCATTTTAACAATCGCGAGAAATTTCAATGTCAAGAGTACAAAGTAAATAAAGGAATCTTTTAGAAAGTACCGTCGAGAGATTCTCAGAAATAATTACTCAAACTAAGGCTGCAATAAAAATAAGCCACAGACCGCTAAAACAAAGAAATTATTTGAAACAAAATAAAAAATATGATACCTCGAGAGAGCATTTTACAAAAATATTTTTGTAGCGACGAAATATTAACATTTCCGTCTCGGTAGGTAAAGCAGCTTTCCACGACTGCCACTTTATCTTAAATAACTATATATACAAAGTTCAAGTCCTAGTGACATTTGTTAGCTTAACATCAAATTAAATAAAAACTCACTGCCTTGAAAAAATGTGTCTGCATTAAATTTCATTTAAAAATACGATATTTATTCAAAAAGAAACTCGTTGTAGCGTTTGCGTGCCTGCATGCCGTGGCTCTGGTGGTTAGAACAATCTCGCGTACCTGCACGCCGTGGCGTATGAACGGTTAAAGTATTTTAACATTTCCGTCTCAGTGGGTAAGACAGCTTACCACCACTGCCACTTTATTTTAAATATCTATCTTAATATAAGTGATATAATGTGTAAACTTTTGGTATTCCTTAATCATTAATTTTTACACCCTTTGCAGTAAAAATTGGTGTCTGTAAAGTCGGTTTACGGACGATAGTTTAACGTGACAACGTCATAAGAAAACATTGATGAAATGATTGCATACTTTTATGAATAAAATGGAATCATTTTTATTGAATTATCATTATTTTGTATGGATACGATATTGTGTATATTTGTTATACGTTATTTCGGATTACACGTTATTTTTTAAGGGCCGTCTTTCGAAGCTTAAAAGAATTATTTTTGTAGAGATGGAATATAAAATCACTGTAGTTTTCGAGAGGGAGTTTGTTCATCAGATCGTATGGACTAAAATAGAGTCAACCTTAATTTAAAATATTAAATAGCTTCGATTATTCCACGTATTGTGTTACTAATTTTGATACGTATTTCGCTTTTTTCAGAAACATCTTCAGACTTACTATCGCAAATTTAAAAAAAAAAAAAAATGACGAACTACAAAAATGGAGCTTGAGATTTTTCCTTGACACGGGAAGCATGGAGGGAATGATAGAAACAAAACAAACAATTCAAAACAAAATTGTATACTAATGAGATGCAATCAATTGGAAATAAATTTGGCAGTGGAGAGCAACCTGTCTTATCTGAATCCATCCATAAGTATTAATTGTTGTTTGTTTGTTTCTATGCACTAGAGACTCCAATTCGAGTATCGAGTACTCGATACTCGAGTATACTCGTCCATTTTCCAAGTACTCGATACTCGAGTATTTTGAAAAATACTCGAGTAATACTCGTTTTAGTAATAATCGTCGAAGTTTTTTCTACTGCGAGAATTATAAAGAAAAACATCAAACCAATTTAAAATTTGGGTCGCTTAATTCTCTATTATTGTTGAAATATATGTTGCATAAATGGAAATAAATGTATTAGTAATATTCAATAAGTTTCTTTAATTATTTTTCATTTATAAATATACACAAATTCGAATTAAAAATATATATTTTCGTACATTTGAAACTACTCGAGTATACTCGTGTACTCGAGTATTTTGATATTTTACTACTCGATACTCGAGTAGTTGAAAAGTCGAGTAATTGGAGTCTCTACTATGCACCCACCTCTCAGCGACCTATAAAAAGAAAAAGTACCAAACCCCATTTTGTAATTTATCGTCGTAGAATATTAGAATCATTTTTATTTTATTACTTGACTGAAGATGCCTATGAAAGAAGCAAAACACGAATAGTTACACAACGCGCACTTATAATGGTTTTATTTTCCATGGCACATTCGAGTTCGAAAGGTATTCTATAAATTGGTTAGGTTTACTTTACCCTAATCAAAGTCCTCTACTTTTTAAATATAGTTTGATATAAAGTCAATACCAGGACTATTCACAGTTGAATAAATTCATATTTTGACAAAACAATTTTCCACGAAATACTGAATCGTATAATTTTGATAAAAGCAAATTCTACCACTCAAACGTTCATACAATTGACTACACATAATTAGAATTGTGAACTGATAATCTAAAAATGTATGTTAATAAATGACATGTTAGATAGTACAAATATATTATAGTGGGCTTTTAACGAATCTTGTTTCTTCGATAATTGAAGCTGATCTCATGAACTGTATTCACCATGGATTACTCAATTTGTAAGGATATTGGCGTATTGTGAAATGTATTACAACTTAAAAGACTGCAAATAGATAATACTGGGCAAGGTTTCCACGCTAACGTACCTCCTAGAACTTCTATGTCGAATCTAGCTTGACTCGAATAGGTGAAGTGCAACTTTTATGTCGAGTGCTGCTCGCCATCATACTACTTGGTTGGATTTTTCTTTTAATAAATTTTAAATTATCTAATGTGGAATATTTTTCGGTTTTTCGTTTGACCGTACTAATAAATTCTCTTACCCTTTGTAATATAAATCTCAAATCTATTGAAGAGGTGTTGGAGGCTTGTCTTGGCTTGTATAGTATTTTATTTAACGGGGACTTAAATTACATTTCAGTTTCTTAATTATAATGGCAACTGATTTTAAATAACAATGCGGTTTTACAATATGAAAGCAGGAATGTAGGAAAACAATAATATATTGAGGAGCGCAAAGGGTTAGGACTAGACACTCGAACTCAAGTATCGAGTACTCGATACTCGATAATGAATGTTGAAGAATACTGGAGTAATATTCGATGTAGTAATAATCATCGAGAGTTTTGTTCTACTGCGGGAAATATAAAAACAAAACTTAACCAATTTAAAATTAGAGATGATTAATTCTTTATTATTGTTGAAATATAAGTTGTTTAAATTGAAATAAATGTATTAATGAAATTAAATGAGCTTCTTTATTTATTTATCTTCAATTAATATGCAAAAAATCTAAATAATAATACATATTCTGAAACTACTCGAGTACTTGAGATGTCGAGTAATTGAGTCGCTTTAAAACCGGTTCTCTTTAAAATACAAAAATAGAGATGATTTCATTGTCACCAGTTCTTTTCTTTTAAATTTGTTGAAATTAACACATAGGTTCCCAAACTTTTTCGTTTTCAAAAAAATAAACTTTAAATAAAAGTTTTAAGATACTAATTAAAAAACCACGAAAATATTTTTTAAATTTTATTTCAAATTATGTATGTTGAATAATTAATTTAATGAGATGGTTGAAATTGCATGTTGTTAACCAGTCTCAAAATTCGCGGATGAGTTTTGGTTAACGCCAACCTCATGTAATTTTCAACATTTAATTGGTTTCTTACTTTTGTTTTTAAATAATATATATGTTTTGGTAAATATGAAAATCACAAAATATATTTTGTAGAATACGTGACAGTCACACGTTGAATTTTGCTTGAGATATTTAACCGTTACCCGCAAACTCTGCGCCACATGTTTCAACCAACTGTGAGAGAATAGCGTACCAGGATTACACTTATTTTATTTTTAAAAATATATATGGGATGCAAAAATAAAAATTGCAAAACTTGTGAACCTATGTAAAATACTTGAACTGGAAAGATATTGTATATTATATCGATTTTTCGAAATTGATGTATTATTTTGAAAGAAAATCGCGGCCCTCCATGTATGGCCATACTAACTCTTCCCGGCATAGAATCAGTTAAGGGGATGCAAAGAAATTTAAACTAAAAATCTAAATATTTACTGTAAAAATTATATTTTGATTTGAGTATAGTTTTATGGTCACCCTGTTCCAGTACCCCAGACGTCTTCATATATTTTATTTCCTTCAATAAAACGCCGGGTAAGCTTTTTATTCGAATTCTGGGACTCGATAATATTTGCAGAGGCCCGAAAGACCCACAGCCGCACCTGCAGACGTTAGTTTCGGGACCCCCGCTCCCTACTTTGAGGAGTAAGAAAACTTTTACGAGGCATCAGCGAGCAATCTTTCGAGGAATAATATCCCTCCATGGGATTGCGAAAACACTAACATAGCAATAATATCTACGTAAAATATAGTGAAAGTTATTTGAATTTATCGTATTGAATCTTCTTCGCAACTCCGTCTGTACATAATACATAATTCATGGTTTTTCAGTAGATTTCGTTGGTAATTCAATTTTATTTATCTTTTCGACACCTTACTTTAAAAAGGTTATAACCAGGGCTGTGGAGTCGGTCTAAAAAAGTCCGTCTCCGACTCCGACTCCAACATTGACCAAAAATACGACCTTGACCAAAAAAAGTTTCCTATTTATGTGTATTCAATTAAATATCAACCCTATCAATGCGGCCAAAAGTCAAATTTGACATATTAAATGCAAAAATAAAATGTTCAAACTTTTCGAAATTTCTGACTCCGAGTACGACTCCGACTCCACAGCCCTGGTTATAACTGATCTTAAACCTGTTTGAGATACAATAAGCGTAAGAAGTTTGCATTGATATTATGTTATTCAAAAGACAAAATTCACTTAATACTATGAACAAGTAGATATTTTTATATTTATATAGTTTTTCAAGACTCAAACCATTCTCTTAATTTGATGAACTAAAAAAAAAAAGTAAACATGAGTTGTTTGTTACGAGTCTGCCAATGGGGATGCCACTAGAAAAATCTATAGTTATTTTAAGCGGCATTGCTTCGGATGTCGATAAAATTCATATAAACGATTGAGTGAGTTCAGACGAATACTATCTATCTATCTATATATATAAAAATGAATGTCTGTGTGTATGTCCGCTATGGACTACTAAACCGCTCGACCGATCGATGTGAAACTATACAAATTTATTGAGTACACTCCCGCAATGGTTTCTGGCTTACCAACCCCTCCCCCAACCACCCCCCAACCTCCGCCCACAATTTTGTTTTTTTAAACTTCATGAATTTTTCGAGTTCATACCTTCGAAGGTTTTTGGCATACCCGCCCCATAAGCCCCTCAAACCCCACCCCATACACCCTCAAACCCCCCTCCAATCCACCCTTCAATTGCTGGCGTAGCAACGCGCGCAGGGTACAGCCAGTTTTTTTATAAATGAAAGTTGATTTTGTCGGAACTCACTCGTTTGACTTCTTTGAAAATTTTCAATGTGATTTTACTTATTTTTTCTCTCTACTACACAACAGTAATAATTTGTGATTATTGTTATTTTTATACAGGTTTATATGTATAAATATATGTACATATATATACATACATGTATATATTGACACCGCCTTATGTGGTAGGTCATCAGAACTCTCTCGAACGATCTATTTTACACCTCAGTCAATGAGTTTAAGTCGATATCAGGAAATAAATTCATTCTTATAATAATCTATATTGAAATCTATAGCGATTCAATATAGAGTTATTTCAATTACTCTTATCTCTTGACGCCCGACAGTGCATTTGCTTCATAAAAAGTTCGTTAGGCGATAAATAATCCCTTATCGGCGGGCGCACGTGTTAACGATTTTTGAAACGGCCATTGCTTTTTCTTTCCAAAGTAACCGATTGTTTTCAAACAGCAGTGAGAGATTGGACTGCATTGAGAATGCGCACGCCTAATCCTCTCCCTAAGAATTAAATTCGAGTCGAATTCCTGATATCTTCTTCGCTATCGTAATATTTGTGTGTTGTATAACGTCTGTGTAAATCCTAAACAGTTAAATAATGGATGCTAACCGCACCCACATAACGCTTTGAGATCGTCTTTTCTTTATAAGAGTACCATGTTTCTCCTACTCCGTCCCCAAAATCCCTCTCCTGAGTGTCGGATAGGAGGCTCCTTCTCGAAGTTAGTCTCAATATATATGTCAAATGAATGGCGCATTGGCGTCAACTGTAATGCCATGAATTGTATTTTCTTAAATAAAAATAAATAAAGTGATGATTATATTGTAAGAGCCTTCTCAAATAAATTTAAGAAAAAAATGTCCAGATAAAACTCCATTATTAACCAAAAGATATCTCATATCCAACACATATCGTCGGCTTAATTCTTCCATCATCGTCTTAGTTAGTTTATCCTGAGTTCAGGAGACAGTTAAAACAGAATATTTCAACAAAAAGAAAAAAAATTTCAAATTTTTTTTTGGAGGAGATTGAAGGAGGATGTTTTGCTGGAGATTTTGTAGGAGTGTCCGGAAGGTTGAGTATTTATTCTGTATATTGAAATATTCAGGTTTAGTTTTCTCCTAAGCACTTAGGGTAAAGTAGGCTCAGAAGAATTAGGTCAAGGGTATTGGAGAAGGAAATTTTGTAAGAGAGTAAGCGAACGATATGCTACCGTATCGGACCTCCTGGGTTCGATTCCCGGTACGAGCGCATTTTTTCAGTCGATAAATCAATTGTACTCAGAGGCAAAGGATATTTGTGTTTTTAAATTCCTTCTCACCTTTCCGATCACAAAGCGCGTATGTATAGTGATAGCGATTAGCTAATCACTAGTCCTGTTCTAGTCGTCGTATCCTTTCCATCCTTCCTCTCTTCGAAAGTGAGAGGTTGAGCAACTAAGCAATAAGCAGTTCTCGTAGAAAATAATATATGTTGAGATAAACTCTATTAGTTGAGAGGAGACATGGTTAAAAAAAAATGTCCTTGAATATGATTCATGCAATTTTTTCGACCACAAAGTCATTTTTGGCCAACATTTCAGTAAGAACCTTTTCAAAATAAGGTAACGCTTTATACAAGTTCTGAAAACAGTGCGATGATGAAAAAACTATCAACCATATAAAAAAATTCTTGTGACTCGTTTTTCTTATCTCCCTTTTGAACAAAAAAGTCTTATTTCGTGTTTGTGTGTGATATTACGCTCCGGTTAATGTGTCCATGGCAACGTTAGATAAACGAAAAACAAGTGCGAATGAAATTAAAGTGTTTGAACAAATTCAAAACGTGGCCGTGAACGGCTTTAGTTTTTCCAAAATCACTTTCAAGGATTCTTGTTTGTTAGGTAGTACATTTAAGAAATAAAACAAATGGGTAGTAAAATAGTTCCACGTATTCGAATTATAAAGGGTATTTCAATAGGGACGCTCAAAATATGTTACTTTGTCCTGCTGAGTAGATTATTCATTGTTTAGTGGCCAAATTTGAGTCAACCAGTTTGGTAAATAATCGGCCAAAACCTACCTGTACGTCATCAAAATACAATATCTGGTGAAAACATTGCTGCTGTGTGTGAAAGTGTACAGGAAAACCCAAGGCAGCTTATTTCTCGTTGTTTGCAAGAACTTGGCTTTTCTGCGACTTCAACTTGGCGAATTTTGAATCAGGCCTTATGTCTGCACCCGTATAAAATCCAACTAACCAAGGAACTTCAGGTAAACGACCACAGACAACGCCTGATTGGGTTCTGGAGCAGTTGGAAGTTTACCCAAATTTGTCAAAAAAGTCAACTTTAGCGACATGGCCCATTTTATAATGAATGGATATTGGCAGACATTTGATGCTATATTCCATATTTAATGCCGTAAAATATACTTACAAATGAAATTAAAATTTAGTCGAAATCTCACAAACAACTTGTTTTATTTACATTTCAAAACTAAGCGTCCCTATAAAAAGACCCTTTATATGTGAAATTAATACCTAGCTTAAATGTGTTTTATTTATTACAATTTTACAATGTGAGATACTTAACTGGTTGAATGCCAGTAATGTATAAATATGGTCTACAATTCCGTGACCGCAGTGCCGGCCATGGAAAACACTAGTCCCTTTTTAGCCGTTATACTTCTATCCCTACTCTTATTAAAAAAGAATGGCTAAGTTATTCAGTAATAAGCAGTTTTTGTACAAAAGATTCTGCTGTTATAAACATTATTATAATTTGATCCAAAATGGACACGTATATAGTTCAAAAATTCATAGTCGCGTTAAACAATCGATGAACTTATTATTTGATATTCTATATTATAGCACGAACATATAAACCTAATAGTGGTCCCACCATGCTTCATTCGATATGTGCTATATGCATCGTTATTATCACAGTTCTAAGAAAAAAAAATCATTAATTAATAACAAAGATGTTTACATATTTTTTAGGAAGCAAATTAAATCAATTTCCGGTCAGAATTTAAGTGAAAATGAAATTCAATATATTTGGTCAGAATGAAAACATTAGCGGTCTAAATAAAATTATTGGTGGTAAGGTTAGGCTATGACTAAAAAAAATACAGACCATGAGTCAGCATAAATGTAACTAAATAATGTAAAATATTTAAAATGAGACCATTCTACATCAATCCTAACCATCAATTATTTATTCTGCCCTCTGTATTCTGACCGATACATTATGACAATTTAATATAAAATAAAGCCTGGGGTATTTTTAGTCCTGCATTTCAGAACACACGCTATTTTACATTTACCGTCTTTCGGGAGTTAATTTAATTTAATACCATTACGAATGCATTTGGATTAATTGCATGTATACTAATATTATGTATCTTTATGCAGATTCATCGAGATACCAGCGCGCTGTGCAAGGAATTCACCGGATACGCAACAGCTGATGTTTAAGACGTCTCGAGCGGCGGAGGCGTCACTTCAGACGTCGGGTCGAGGCGTCGCCTGCACCACCGTTTCCAACAGCGCCGCCGGATCCAATCACGACATCTAAATTAGGAATGTTCTGGATCGGAAATGCATACATCGTGTGCCACGAACTCGCTTGACATTTATTTTACTAACATAATTGTAATATACAAACATTCACATCGTTGGCTTAATTCTAACATCGTCCAAGTCAGTTTACCCTAAGTGTAATCACTTACTGCTTTCGTGATTGGAAGGTCAGTATATAAATTACGATTTATATGAAACTAGCGAGTACCCGTCACGTGATGCAATGCTACCCAAAGAAAGAAAGTATTTTAGTTCTGTTCATTGAAGTGCTTTTAGAAATACAAAACTTTTCTGTCTGATTTTCCAACGCGTGAGCTGGCCGCATCCAGTTGTTCATGTGAGAAGTATGGATTTTTCAAATATATTCCACACACTTGTAGTGATTGTAGCTATGCTTTTTTGATGGTCATTGCAAATACGAGTCGCGGCGGAGACTGCAACCGTTTTTATTCGAATGGCATATCGGTCGAAATCATTGGGATGCGTGGCAACAGCACATCTTCTCCCTTAAATTGTAGCTTCGATGCTATTTTTCATTATATTTTCCACTGATAGGCTCAAAGTCCTGGTGATTTGCTATTTCGGAGAAGAACGAATCATATGCCAATTTTCGTTAAGTTAAAACGTGCGGTGGCATGTCTGGCTAATCAAGTGACTTTAAGATTTTTTAAAGCAGAAAGGTCTGTGGGTGTCAATCATCAAAGCTTTATCGCAATCGCATGAACGCATAAAGAAGAAAATAGTCAAAGTAATATATTAATCGCATACTTTTTTAATAACCATATCCGACAAACGGTAGTTTTGTAACTAAAATTCTCATTAGGAGTCGAAATGATTCAAATTGCTGGCAAATATTGTAAAAAAGTAGACGAAAAATTGGTTTTTATGGGGACATTTATTCGAAGCATCAATTCTATTTCATACAGTAGTGGATCCAGATACTGTCTCAGGGGGTGTCCTTCAATTTGAAAATAAGCATGATACATAAATAATACATTAATAATAAATAAAAAATATACAAACACCCAGTTCCTTTTTTACGCGATTTCGATTTTACGTGATTTTTTTTTCGATATTATTGATGACCTTGCGTTTAAAAAAGTGATGACCCGAACAAAATCATGTGATTTAATTGATGACTCCTGAACATTATCATCGAATATTTTATTTCAATTCATGAATACAAAGAAGTACAGTACAGTTCAGTTAATAAATACCAGAGGAAAATCGCAAATATTATAAAATTAAGTCATTTATTCGTTTTTTTGACGTTACAAAGCCAGACCCTACAGTCTTTTCAAACTCAAACGATTCTTTAGCCAGGTTTTCATACATGAGGCAACGTTGATTGTCAAACTTAAAACAATTCATAGCAAAACCTCACAATTAGGATATGATTATTATGAATTTTTTCACATGTCGTATAGCTATCAAACTAAAGGGTCGTGAAAGAAAAGAGAACTACCACTTACTTATTTATTGAAATAAAAATCATTTGATGCGAAACACGTGTCACAAGTAGTAATACAATGCGTGGAATGATCGAAGTTATTTTGAATCGAATAAATTCTCCTCAGTAGAAAGGCCATAGCCCGCCAATGATTACATATTGAGAGTATGCTAATGCCAAAGTTCGCCACCGAAGCACCCATGTAACGGATCGTGAATATGAGAATGCACTTAGGGTGGCGATCGTGCCCACACTATTATTACGTACTTGTAGGCACTATCTTGCCAACCATTAATATTGCTATAAATTGATAAACCTAATGAAGACTGCATTTGGTCTAGAGTCTAGACGTTTAAGTGATTTAATACGAGGTTGCCAGCTGGAGTACCTTGTTGACATCGCTTTGTTTGGGGTTATATAGAGTTCGCCTCTGTCATTGTTTTAATTGCACATTTGTCATCGAGAGGGCTGGACTTGACATTAAAATATTAATTATCATATTTAAAAAGCTGTTTTACAGTTCAAATGTTGATATTCCTAACATAACGATACATTGCTGAATTAATCTTATATTAACCAAAAGAAAAGGACGATCGCGAACAATTTAAAGTCACAAAAACTATAACATATTTCACTTGTTAAGTGTTCACTGTAAACATAAATAAATTATAATAAAAATGAAAACACATTTTTGAGTACTTATTTCACAATGAATTTATTGATATCATGACCGGTTTCGTTCATCACAAACATTTTTAGCTGGTAAGAAATACAGCGTTATTTATAGTTTTTTTTTTTAAATACTGGTTCTGATAAAAATGTGTTTACATCAGGTCTGTAAAGTCGTTAAAAAAAATTAAGACTCAATTTATTTAAAAAAAGAACTAGCCGGTTCCCAGCGAGCGTTGCAATACCAATCAGAGAAAGAAAGTGTTTGTGTTTATTGACGTGCTTTTGGATGCACAATATTTTAGATAAATAGATTCACTCTCATTGATCGGTATCGATGACATTTACCGTTTGTCTTTTGCCGATTGTCTATGGTACGACACATGCACCACCTACTGAAAGTTAATTGTACAATGCATAACATTTGCATAAGTGCAACAATAAGTTCTCAAAATGAGCGGTATAGCAGCGCATCAAATATGAAAAATTATTGATTTTTATACAATGGACCTACTGATAGTTAATTAAGCCAAAACATCCGCGAAAGAGCAAGAAAAAAGTTTGTCAACGTTTCATTGCGATGGAATGAATGGTATGGCAGCGCATATGGTTTTCAAAATTCCGAGTATTTTCAGAGATACAGCTACTTTAGTGACGTAGTATCTAACGGGTCTGGACGGAGCGAAGCTTCGCCCAAAACTTTAAACACGTTTATCTCGAAACTACTTTTTTCAAAATAGTTGCTTTGATATCTCAAGTTTTACTGATTTACATGAAATTTGGTGTGAACCTTCTTAATACATCCAGTTTGGCGCATATTAAGATTATATAAAATAAACAATTTTTACTTTTTTAAAAAAATTCGGTTGTCTCAAAAAAACGATTTTGTTTTCAAACCTCTGCCATTTTGCGAAAAATAAATATTTTTACATTTCTCTAATATGCGCGAAAATTACATCTTTACCAATTAAGGGTATATTTTTTAATTATATTTTATGAGACTAGAAAAGTTGGAATCATGGCAACTATGGAGCGTAATTTTTTTAAAACCCTCTACTTTACCAGCCTGTAACTTTTTAGGTTATTAGTTTTTGATTTGAATACAATTTTTTTATATTTTAAAAATATTGATAAATATCTGATAAAAAAATGGACGTTAAATTAATATTAATTTTTTTTCTATAGCACTTGCAAAAACACCTAAAATATCAGCCTCTAGACCGGAATACTGCCTTAAGTAATTACTGAACCAATCAATTTATTGCCATAGTAAGTTCGAAGATGCCTCTGAAAGAGGCGAAACACGTGTCACAGACATATTTGAAATTTTATATTAAAACAAATATTGATTTTTATATATTAGATAAACTCACAGTGAAAGAAAAAATATGTATTATTTGCATAGCAATATTATTTTGGAACTGTTTTTGTACGGCTAAATATAAATTTGAATTCTGATTTCTTACCTTTTCATGGGTATTAAGGGAGAGATCTATCAGCATCGAAACCAGATAAATCGCCGGTTTTCCATACAGTGCCGACGCCCGGGGCTCGCGCAGTTCCCCCCCGATGTGAATTGCAAAGCATCTTCAATTGAACGCTTACCTTTCAAGCGAATATTTTATTCAAATGCTCCAGACCCGCTTAACAATTCTGGTACCCCAAGCGGCGAGAACACTTCTGCGGAAATAGACTTGGGGGTAGTTTTCGCTCGGCATGTCGACACCTTACTTTGAATAGGTTGTAACTGCTATTTACCGCTCGTACGCCACGGCGCGATATCAGTCTTACCACCAGGGTAGAGACTCCAATTCGATCTCATTCGCGAGATTACTCGAGTATTTTGAAAAATACTAGAGTAATACTCGGAATTTAAAAGGTATGATTTATTTCATAATGCTTAACTGACTCCAATATTGATCAAAAACACGACTCCGACTCCGACTAAGAAAAGTTTAATTTCGTCACTTTTTTTTTACTAATTTTCCTAATGTGTGTTTTATCAAATATCAACTAACCAATCCTTCCAATAGCCAAATTTGACATATTATATACATAAAATAAAAAATTAAAACATTTGAAAATTTCCGACTCCGAGTACAACTCGAAATATTTCGAGGAAATATTTGCAAATGAATGGGATTGTGAAGGGTGCGCAGATTTATATTGCCGCGACTGTATATGCTTGAATGCGTTTCATGCAACCTTTTCCGAACAAAATTTCAATTAGAACCTTTTCAAAGTGAGGTAACAAAGTGTTTACCATTACGTCGCACACAGTTGGCATTTGATTACGCTCTGATCGCGCTTTAAATGCAGTTGCGGGAAAACTAAAATCTTCTCATTGCTCTATGAAATAATTATTTGAAACATAATTAGCTCGCAAATGAAATCAGTTTTGTCTCACTGCTCTCGACGAGGGATTTTAATACTGGTAATACCGGAACCGAAATAAGGGTTGATTTACGACGAATTTTTTCTTATGACTATTTCTCTAACAAGCGTTTAGTTTGAGGGAGCTTTATTTTTCCAGCAGTTCTACATATTTGCACAAAGATACGATTAACCTTCGAAAGACGGTCCTTGAAAAATAACTCGTGATCCAAAGGGGGGTTTAAAAATACCCCAATGGCATTGATTTATTGGCATAGATTGCATTAAAAAATTCTTTAAATTATGTTTTAACGTATCTTTATACATCGTTCTAAAAAAATATATAAAAAATCGATAGTTTTCTTACGACTATTCATATTTTAAGTCGCGCATGAAAGAGACAATCTGCTCGAATTGATGTTCATTACAGACTGGCGTTATCAAAATCATGAAGGCGAGCGCTTATCTACACTTTTTAATGTAAAAAGCATCAATTTGATTTGAAGATAACGTTATCTTATCGCAGTATGGGCAGAGAAGATTGAATCTTGACAATTTGTAGCGACGATATAAATGGTTTTCGGCCAATAATAATCAGACTTATTTTCTTTTTTATTCGATTGCGACGAAACTAGTCAATTAAAATCATATTTTTTTCTGCAAGAGGTGTAAAAAACAATGATTTAAGAATACCAAAAGTTTACACATTGCATCACCGATATTAAGAAAGATATTAAAGATATAGTGACAGTGGTGGTTAACTGTCTCACCCACCGGGAATGCAATGTTAACATAAATGGACTCATTCGAATTTTTTAATTTTATTCACAAAGTGATAAATGGAATATATATCTTTTTTAATAAGCTGTTTATGCTCATGGTAAAGCGTTAGTGCAGGGGTGGCTAAACTTTTACCACTACGAGCGACTTTTTTTAAAATTTTTGGCGGCGATCGACTCTCAAAATAAATTGAATGTATCATAATTAAGTATTTCGACTGAGGGTGCATGATGGAATTTCAATATCAAATTTAAATTTTTTAAATTTTGTACTTTTCCATGAGTTTTGTCGCTAACGACCCGGGTTTCGCCTTTCGGCATCTTAAGGCATTCCAAGTGCACGGATGTACTTGAACTGACGCGTAATTACAAGTTGTATCGTTTATATACAAAAATATAAGTAGATCACTAAGTTAAAAGGTTATTAAAATGTAAATTAGCGAAATTTGAATGAATACAAGTTTCAATGAATTAAGTGGGTTTGTTATAATTATGGGGATTTTTGAAAATATTAATGACCAGATAATAACATAAGAATATTGGACTATTTTACCAAGAAATCTTAGAGATTAATCGAGCTCAGCTCAACAGTTTGCCAATTTTGAACGAGCAACTTTATTTGCCTAATTCACCATTGTTGTACCCTTTTAAATAATTGTCATTTATTAATAACTGTCATTTATTTATAATTCAAGCACTTGCTATCATTAAATATCAATTCACTTACTATCATTAAATATTAATTCAAAGGCTTGAAATCAATCAACTCATTAATGATATGGTCGGATAAAACCCTAGATTTATTTTAAATATTCTTATGTGATTGATTTCAAGCCTTTGAATTAATATTTAATGATAGTAAGTGAATTGATATTTAATGATAGCAAGTGCTTGAATTATAAATAAATGACAGTTATTAATAAATGACAATTATTTAAAAGGGTACAACAATGGCGAATTAGTCAAATAAAGTTGCTCGTTCAAAATTGGCAAACTGTTGAGCTGAGCTCGATTAATCTCTAAGATTTCTTGGTAAAATAGTCCAATATTCTTATGTTATTATCTGGTCATTAATATTTTCAAAAATCCCCATAATTATAACAAACCCACTTAATTCATTGAAACTTGTATTCATTCAAATTTCGCTAATTTACATTTTAATAACCTTTTAACTTAGTGATCTACTTATATTTTTGTATATAAACGATACAAACTGTTTACTATGCGTCAGTTCAAGTACATCCGTGCACTTGGAATGCCTGAAGATGCCGAAAGGCGAAACCCGGGTCGTTAGCGACAAAACTCATGGAAAAGTACAAAATTCAAAAAATTCAAATTTGAATGTATCATGATTGAAATAAAAAGGATTCAGAGATTGGCCACCCTGGTGTAGATGGTAGCCCTGTTTTTTAACGGACCTAAAATCTGCGACCCTAAGAGACAATTCGCATTCTACCTATGTAGAGCATAATCATAAATCAGGTAAAGGAAGTCGGGCAAAATAATTATAATTTGCCGTTTTAAACATTTCGCTTTGTTAAGTCAAAACAATTTGAACGCAACGAACCGCGGAGAGTGCTGGATTGAAAGTAAGCAAAATTTTACAGCACACGACACACCTACATATATATTGTACAATAATTTTGGCGAGTTAATTATCATTTTATTCTATCAACTTTTTATGTTAAATAAGGCCCAAAACATTAATCCGCACGTTCGTTTCGTACCTGGTTATGAAACGTTTAGGAAGCGAAGATTTACAATCGCGCGAATATATGAATAAATTATGAGTTTAATTCCGCATGAAATGTCATAATTAAAAAAAAATTAGTACCGTAAAACGGGGTCTATATTGACACTTTTTACCCTACACGACTATCTATCTTCATACCTGCATCACATAATTTAAATATGAATGTCTTGAAACTTGTTTCTATGGTCCTACTACACATTCATTCATTTTTTAATTATTCACTATCGTTATTAAGACACAGTCAATTTTGTTCGATTTCTCTATTCATATTGAATCGGGGTGAATAGAGACGAAAGAGGGTAAATTGAGACTTGCCAGGTTAATAGAGGCAAAAATACAGATTGTAATGATTGGAATATATAAACCTCTACTCTGTACGAGTCTCTTTTCATTACATTTTACGGTACTTACTAAACCAAAAAAAACATGACTGATTTTAATTTTCGTGCAATAAAACAGAAGTTTTTATGGGGTCAAAAAGTAAGGATGCACAGGCATCGAACAAAAGCACGTCTGTTTCAATTTCAGCCAATCATTTAGTTGGTTTGGTGTTGTCATTCGAGAGATAGTATTATAGGGATTGTAAAGAATAAAATATAAATACTATAAAATAGATTGGATACTTAGTAAAGTTGTGCTAAAGTTCAATCCTTGTTTTTGTCTTTATTCACCTCGTTTACCGGTACCCTAAAATGTCCCGAAAAATTCACGCATTGTTATTTTTATATTGTACTAGCTGTACCCTGCGCGCGTTCCTACGCCAGCAACTAAAATAAATTTGAAGGAAAGACATTACACAAATATTCAATTCAATTTGCATGTATTCAATACTCGAGAAATATGTAAAAATTTTGGGGGGATAGGGGGTTTTTTGGCTGGGTGGGGTTTGGGGGGCGTATGGGGGGGTATGCCAGAAACCTTTGAAGGAGTGAACTCGAAAAATTCGTAAAGTTTAAAAAAAAAATGGGGGGAGGGGTTAGTAGGCCAGAAACCATTGCGGGAGTGTCAATAAATTTGTAAAGTTTAACATCGATCAATCGAGCGGTTTAGTAGTCCAAAGCGGAAATACAGACAGACAAACATTCATTTATATATATATGTATAGATAGATAATTTGTATAGCTAGTTTGCTAAATAGCACTTATTTTAATTTAGGATTTCGACTGATGATGCGTGATAGAATTTCAATATCAAAATTTGAATCGTTCACTATGAGTTTTGTCGCTAACGACCCGGGTTCGCCTTTTAATATTTGTCAGTTCAGGTTCATTCGTGCACTTTAAAAACCTGAAGATGTCGAAAGGCGAAACGTTGCCGACAAAGCTTATGAAATTACAATATTCTAAACGATTCCAATTCTTATTTCGATGTTTCATATAACGTTTATTTTATATTTTCGATTGCACACAAAAGTTCAAATATGACTATAAACCAGATCTTTTGTACTTCAATCTACATAATTGAGCGCAACTGAGCTAAAAACCAATAATAATGGATATTACGCACATAAATATTATGCCAGTCCTTGGTGCAGTTGTCAACGTCGTTGGTTTCCGTGGCGGACCGCCCGGGTTCGAGTCCCTGTACGAGCTGTCAATCTAACTATTATGTTCGAGGCGATCGGTCTTCGTCAATTGGTGTGTTGTCAAAAATGCCTTCCCACTGTTGTGATCCTCAAAAAAATGTGGCGCTTAGCGAAAGCGATTAGCTAACCACTAGTCTTGTCCTAGTCCTCGTATCATTCCAATCCCTACTCTCTTCGAAAAGGGGGATTTGCAAACTGACTAAAAAACCGTTTTCGTTATAATAAAAAACATGTAAAGATAAACTCCATGAGTCCATGCGAAGTTGGGAGCGGACATAACTGAATGATAATCTTGTCATATAGAAACCGGGATACACACCGAAATAATAATGATTAAATACTTTAATTTATTTATTCATCAATTAAAGATGTACTCTGTTGATAATTATATTAATGATACTGTAGATCAGTCATAATTAACCCTTTTTTCAACGATTTTGCTGAACATTCATGTATTTTGAATAATAATTAAAAAAATAGTATCCAAAATCACAAATCGTTTACTTAAAAATAAATGGTAATTTTGATATTGAGGCAAACTTTTTAACTATCTTCGTTAAATCAGGTTCATGATTACAACAGGCTACTCTTAATACATCATCATGATGTATTAAGCATCACGAAGCCGGCTTGAGAATGGATCGATTGTTTGGGCCCCAAGAGGTGCGAAATATGTTCTTATGGTGGAGAGGGTTCAGAAGTTTTGAGAATTCTCTATTTGAGAACATACGGATACTACCCATGGCTTTATCCAACCGATTTTCTTTTAGGCATGCTTACGTTCAATAGTTTGAATACTCGAAAAGAAATGTACCTGGCCAAATATTTCTTTCGTCATCCGAGGCCAAAATGAGAATTACACCATTCTTGAGAATGTTAAAGTCCCAAATAATATTTTGAGGAATCGTGAATATGAGTTGTTTGTTGTTCCAAAGAGTAGAACCAGTTTGCCAATGGGGATGCCACTGGGAAGAGCTTTAGTGATTTTTAACGAAATTGCTTCGGATGTCGACATATTTCACATGGACGTGAGTGAGTTCAGACGAGTACTGTTTTTCATGTATTATAGTTGATTTTGTCGGAACTCACTCAGTTGACTGCTTTGAATCATTCTAATGTGATGTTAATAATAATTTTTCCTCTGTTTTTTTTTTATGAATATTTTAGTTTTCATCTTATTTTTAATTTTAATTAATTTGTGATTTTTATTATATATTTATATGTATATAAATGCATGTATTTATATTTGTCAAATGCATGGCGCATTGGCGTCACCTGTAATGCCATGATTTGCTTTTCACCGATTTCTATTTGCGCTCTTCGCATATTTCATATTAGAATATGACGATTCACAGAGATGCGTAGATAAGAATAGTGTAAAAAGAAGCCGGGCACATTTTTGTACAGTTTTTGAGACGAATTGCAAGCCAATATTGAAAACAACAAAAGTATTTGGTGACCATAATTATTTTGGGCCGCACATTAGATCTGATTGGGCCGCAGGTTGAGTATGGCTGCTGTAGAATGTCATAATATTAAAAACAGTAAAACATTCTTTGTACTTTTCAGTTGAAATTGCTCTAAATATTGAAATTAGTACAAACTGTTTACTACTTTTTATTTTATTTGTATGAAGTGGCTAAGCCGAGTCTGTGGTCGAGTATCAAGGACAATGGTCTTGATTACGGAGCTCATAGACTCGAGTTTTTTACTTAATAAATATCTTAATAAAAAAATAATAACTCATCTTTGGAACCTATTCCACATACAATTTCAGGACCAATTATAAACTAATTAATCTGTTCATCAGTCGATAATACTCGCGATGAGCAAAACCGGTCCTGGTAATAATAAATGTAATGTGGAAAAAGTAAAATAAATATCGTATTATTTTTTAATATTATGCCATTCCATCAAGCACTGACAAGTGAACACCTTAAAAGTGATCAATATCTGAACATTTGACCGAAGGCTTGAATATGTCCAAAAAAAGTAGCGAAGCAAGTGCAATAAACTAACCAATTGCCCCGTACTATAGATGTGCCATCATAACTTGGCCGCCGTTCAAATTTGGAACTAAAACTGTCCCCATGTAGTAGATACATTTAAAAGCCTTCGAAGTTATATTGTTTTAGTAAAAATATATTTCCATGAAGATTTTTGTTTCATGTATAGCTTGCATATAAAAATATAAGATGACCTGCGGTACATGTGATTTAGTATATATGGGGCAGACCGGGAGAAAATCCTAACCCGTGCAAATGAACATGTTAGATCCTTTAACAATGGAAAAACTGATTCACAATATGCAAACCACCTCATAGAACAATCACATAATCCGAATTCGGTCCCGATTTCCTTAAATTCCTGTAATAAAGGCCTTAAGCTAAATGCATTGGAACAGCTAGAAATTAATAGGTATAATCAATCCAATGAAATTCTTAACGACCAGATTACTTCTAAAGCTTCACCTCTTCTTAAACCTTTGCAATAAACTTAAAACAATTTAAAAATTAAAATAGATACACTTAAGACTTTGCGGATTTTAAGTGGTTTCACACGATAAAAATAACCCACACTATATTTTCGCACCATTACTTTAAACCAATAAATTAAACTTATTTAAATTCTTCCATGGTTTGTATGGTTTGAAAAGAAAGAAAGGATGTACGGGGCACCCTGTCTAGCATAGGTATATAAGCTATCTCTAATACACGTTTAAGCATAGTTATGACGAAGGGGTAAGCCGAAATACCTATCAACAAATATATAAAATAATTTATGTAGAACTTAAATACATTGTTATTTTTCTTACCGTATTATAATGGAGTTCTACCAAGTAAATGCCTACTCAATCAATCAATCAATATATAAAAATGTGTTGGTAAATAAACAAATTTGATCCAGTATTGCAAACATTTTACGCAATGGTAGCGCCCTCACAAGCGGTCATGTTATAATGGTACTTCTATAGCGTTATCCTTTCTATCCTTATGATTTTATAAAAAGAGAGGTTGAGCAACCGAGTAAAAAATAAGTTCTCAGTAGTAAAAACTTTTGTTGAGATAAGCTAAAAAAAGTGTCAAATTCAGTTCCTTAGTAAACTGGTGTAAATTTACATTATCGAGTTATGGATAATGTTGGATTCGCAATTTTTCCTCTTTTTTTTTGATAGAATAAGTTCGTATCTTGAATTCGAATGGCAAAGAAAAGGCACTTTATTCTGCGAATCACGTTCGAGAAAACGGTCGATAGAAACACATTCTTTTTTTAAATAAATAAAAATTCAATTAAATAAATTCTAGTTTTACAGAACATCAATAATTATTGAGACGACCAGGGTTTCTTCCTCAATCTGACAGCAACAGACAGCATCATTCCAAAGCGTTCGATGACGGAACTTAGGGTCAGGATGGGAAGAAAGGTATCTCTTGTAAAGATTTCAATCGGTATGTATTTTCTTGGCTGAAACTCTATCCTAGAGTCTGCTAGTTTATTTTCTTTTGAATTAGATTGTCGATTACAAAACACAGATACAATTGCAGTTGAAAACGTAAGACCAAAACGATTATATTGCGACCTCCTGCCTGCCGACAGGCAGGAGCGAAAACGACTGTTGACTTCGGATGAACGATAACGACTGAGAAAAATTGGCTTTAGACAGGCATATTTATACCCTACGATTCTAGTGTGCAAAAGAGCTCAACCAATCGACGCGAAGCCGTACGCCTGAACTGAACGAGAGACGTCGTTTCTAGAAGTCGGTTACAAGATTTTTGTGAATTTATACTCGTTATATTAATCGTTTAGGTCTTATTATCATTGATTGAGGTGATAATAAGATCGTTCGAGAGAGTCCTGATGACCTACAATATCAGACGGTATCATTATGAACAGTGTATGTATATATTTACTTCAATACTGAGAAACCGAGTAACAAGAAGCTTTCGTAGAAAAAAATATTCTGCGATAAGCTCCGTGAGGAGTTCATATACGCCACGTTGGGAGAAGACATGGGTTTGGAAAAAAATAGAAAAATATAAAAATAAACATGGCCCCCTTTTGAGACACAAAATTACACACGGCCTCCCTGGAAATTTCCTTTTTTTAAATTAAATAAAATCATCACAAAGTCATAGATGAGATTTATTTTAAGATGATTTTATCAAAAACTTTTGGTATTAAACAAATTAAATACGTATTTTCATCGTGTGGTAACGGATTTTTTAATTTCTTCAAGGCTATAAATATTAATACTTCATACCGTCATTTGCTTCTCAGGGCTCCCCTCTTCCACAAGCTTAGCTGCCTCCTGGGGCCCCTAAGGGGCCTGAAGGCTCACTTTGCCCCTACCTATGGCCTTAATCAATGATTTTTTCATGCCTTTTCAGTTTTTTGATGATTGTGTTGTACATAAGTTTTATGACACAGAGAATAGGATAACTTATAAAAAAAAAATATGGCGAATAATTCACTATGGATCGCTGCTAAAAATGACATAATAATCAGACGAGAAATTCGGTGAAGCATAATTTAAACTCAGGTTAACCAGCGAAGAGATATCGTTTCATTAGATGAGTAATATGCAAAGTTATTCCTTCATTATTCGCGTTGTAACAAGCGACCTAGGAATTTTCATAAACGTTTATACCTAGAACCGGTAACATTGTAAGATATTTTCGTTTCATTAATATTCAATTAAATTGAATTTAGATTAATTTTTAATTGGATATTTCGCCGTCTTCTTTGTACCCCGCCCGTATTAAATTCTTACTCTTGTTTGCAACCAAACTAGAACGGTATTTCGGGAACACCTAATAGTAATTAAATTTTAATATTTATGTGTTTGTATGAATGAATGGATAAGCAAAAGGCAAGCTTTGTATAAATTTAAACAAGTAATTTGCTTCACCTGCAAAAAGTTTTCTACAATTTTATTTTTGAATATCGAAACAAGGCGTTATAATTTAAGCAGCACATACTTATATTTAATTACTGTTACAAAACATTAATAAAGGGTATTTCAATAGGGACGCTCAAAATATGTTACTTTGTCCTGCTGAGTAGATTATTCATTGTTTAGTGGCCAAATTTGAGTCAACCAGTTTGGTAAATAATCAGCCAACACCTACCTGTACGTCATCAAAATACAATATCTGGTGAAAACATTGCTGCTGTGTGTGAAAGTGTACAGGAAAACCCAAGGCAGCTTATTTCTCGTTGTTCACAAGAACTTGGCTTTTCTGCGACTTCAACTTGGCGAATTTTGAATCGGGCCTTATGTCTGCACCCGTATAAAATCCAACTAACCAAGGAACTTCAGGTAAACGACCATAGACAACGCCTGATTGGGTTCTAGAGCAGCGACATGGCCCATTTTATAATGAATGGATATTGGCAGACATTTGATGCTATATTCCATATTTAATGCCGTAAAATATACTTACAAATGAAATTAAAATTTAGTCGAAATCTCACAAACAACTTGTTTTATTTACATTTCAAAACTAAGCGTCCTTATAAAAAGACCCTTTATAAATAAAATATCTTTGCATTGTTACATTAAATAAATAATGCCAAATAGAGAATGAAAGTGTTTGTGTTTTAATTGTGTATGGCTGTACTGATTCAAAAACCTTCGCTTAGGTATCCACACAACAAATCATCAAAGTTTTATCGCAATCGGATGAATGTTAGAAGAAATGCATACGGGAAATACAAACAATTTATACGTATAGAAAGATAGAAATAATAATATTGATAGGTGTACGCCAGAAAGTTTCGCGGAATTGTACTCGAGAAATTTGTAAAAATTCGATATCAATTTTTGTTTGGCAGGATGGGGTTTGGGGGCCGTATGGGGGCGTATGCCAGAAACCTTCGAAGCAGTGAACTCGAAAACTTCGTAAAGTTTAAAAAAAAAATTGGGGGCTGTAGGTTGGGGGATGGTTGGGGGGAAGGGTTGGTAGACCAGAAACCATTGCGGGAGTGTAATCAATAAATTTGTAAGTTTCATATCGATCGGTCGAGCGGTTTAGTAGTCCATAGCGGAAATACAGACAGACAAACATTCATATACATACATAGATGATAGCTCCTTATAAAGACATACATTTTTCAATTCGACATAACATGATTTTAGAGTGGGTTAAAATTTAAACATTATTTTCAAAGAAATATAAACGTGAATAATTTGTACCTAATTGGCTTAAGATTTCGCAGCTGGTTTGTATCAAGCTTTTTTGCTCATAAAATTCACCAATGTCTTCGAATACATTTTGCGATCGAGCGATGATAAACAAAAAAAAAATATTCGCCAATGTATGAAGCCGGTTCTGTAATAACGAAATATGAAACAAAAATACAGCGCTGTTAATAAGTCTGATTTCGTCGACATCTAATAAGAAACATCGGAAAAACTTATAGATTGTCTTATTATTCCGAGAAAAACAAAAGGAACAACAAAATTAGTGGCTTGATTTCAAATATAAATCTCCGTAAGAGCATTATCTTTGTTTTCCCGAGATATTATTGACTGAAATAATTCATCATTCAAAAAATAAACAAATTACGTAATTTATATACAGGTACATTTAACTTTCGAAAGACGGTCGCTGAAAAATAACGTGTGATCGGAAGAGGGGTCTAAAAAAACCAGGGCTGTGGAGTCGGTAAAAAAAAGTTCGGCTACGACTGCAGCATTTACCAAAACCACGACTCCGACTCCAACATTGACCAAAGACTAAAAAAAGTTAATATCGTCACTTTTTTTGCCTTATTTTCCTATTTATGTGTATTCAATTAAATATCAACCCAACCAATCCGGCCCAAAAGCCAAATTTGACATATTATTTGCAAAAATAAAAACGTCAATCTTTTTAAAATTTTCGACCCCGAGTACGACTTCGGCCTAATCACCGTGACGACTCCGACTCCGACTCCACAGCCATGGAAAATACCACAGTGGTATGGCTTTATTGGCATAGATTTTGCATTCAAAAATGTTATATTATGTATGGTTTAAGGTATCTTTATTAATCTTTCTAAACAAAAAATATATTAAAAATCGATAGTTTTCCTCATAAATATTCATATTTTGAGTCGCGCATAAAACGACAAGCTGTTCGCGTTGATATTCATGACAGACTGGTGTTATCAAAACTATGAGCGTGAGTGTTTATCTACGCCTTTTAATGTTAAAAGCATCAATTTGATTTGAGACGTACGTTTGAACGAGGCACATTTGAGATAAGATTACGTTTTCTTAACGTGTATGGGCGGTGAAGTTTGAATCCAGAAAATTTGTAGCGACGATATAAATGGTTTTCGGCCAATTATAATCAGACATATTTTCATTTTTATTTATAAAAAACGTGTTGATAAAAATCAAAGATTCTTTTTGCAAACTGTGTAAAACTTAATGATTTAAGAATATCAAAAGTTTACACATTGCATCACTAATATTAAGATAGATATTTTAAATAATGTGGCAGTGGTGGTCGACCGTCTCACCCACTAGCCAGAAAAGTTAACGAAACATATTTCGTTTGAATTAAGCCTAGGCTAAGCTGAAATCAATAAAGTCAGAATGTATCGAGGGGGATAGAAAAATGAACGGTTTAATTATCATTCCGCAATAAGATGCTCCTCCGTGGTCTGGTAGCAAGAGCTAGTGATCAGGTGGATATGAGTTCAAGTTTCGGTAAGGTCAATATTTTTCAATTTAAAAAGAGACCACTTAGTGGAATGGCCTTATAATAAAAATAATAACATATTTTTAGTACTTATTCCACATGAATTTATTTATTATTTTATAACAGTAAACTTGACGAATTTAATCAATTTGATAAAGACAAGACCAGGTATGATAAACAAATGGTGTAAGAAATAGTTTAGTATTTATATGTATTGTACATCTTCTTCGTAGCTATGGAAACTGCTTTTTACTCTGTCAAATAAGTAAGTTTTTTTAGAGCGTGGATAAAAAACAGAATATAACCAGTAAGCTAACCACTTTCTCTAGGCTTTGTTTTAAAATAGGAATTAGAATTCTATTGGTAGACGAAAACAGTTTGCCGATAAAACAATCGGTATATCAAAAGTAAAAATAATAACACATATTTAGTTCTCATTCCAAATTGCATTTTATTGAGAAATGGACCGGCTTCTCTCATAGCGAGCACTTTCAACTAAACAGTGAACATCTTAACCTTTTAAAGCTCTACGGTCCCATATGGGACCAGTGATTATGGTGCACTTCGCTATAGGATTACACTGATTTATGATAATAGTTTTCAACGTATGAATATTAGCTTTCATAAATAATGTCATTGAGATACCGATCCATAATTTTATTTTCGGTTTCGTTAAATATTTTTGTCATAATAAGGAATACAACAATCTTCGTTACAAGGTTAACTCTTGGGATATGCGTTGTGTTTTATCCGGCAGACCGTAATAAATCAGCTGTATTCACACCATACAATATATTTCAATGTATTTATAGATTTTTTCCATACCTAGAAATTTATCATTTGAGGTGACCGATTCTTCTTTGAAGATAGCTGTAGCTAAAATGGATTCGTTTATTTGTTTACCTAGAGAAATAAAAAGCTGCGGTGTAGGTCTTTGTTCGTAAATTATTTTTCTATCTTTTATTTTGCTAATGCCTTTTATTTTACATTCATCGGCTGACTTGTTTTAGAGGTATTATTATTTTTATAAATGATATATTGCAAAAAATGCTCGGGCGTTTAAAAGTTGAAAACTATTAAGTTGTGCTCCTTGAGATTTGAATCTGTTAACACTGAAAAAAAAAACCAACGACGTTGACGATTGGGCTACATACTCGATCAAAATGCTAACGACTAATTTGTCATGCTTAATATAGTTCGATTATTCATTTCGCGTGTACAAAGTCACTTATGCTTAATGATGCAAAGTGGTATATTATTGCGGATGATTTAAAGCAAGGGTGGCCAACGCGGGGCCCGCGGAGCATATGCAAACATTTTTTTCTTTTAGTGTACATAAAACTAATTTTCTATAAAAGTAAATTTCTCAAAAATAAGCCTGTATCGTCAAACTATGACTAGGCGTTTCGACGACATTAGAAACCATATTAAAGATAATTGGAGATGATAATCCAAGTTCATATGTTATGTTCTAGCACCTAATGGCGATTTTTATCAGGGGTGTTGATGGTTATCTGTACAAAATAGAAGAATTAGCGGCACTGTATCCACTTAAGGACACAACCTGTTCAAGAGCTTTTACAGAACACGAATCGCTGATGAGCATTTGGAAAACTGTTTGTGTGTAGCAACAACATCAATAGTTATGAACATTAATGAACTTAGTTCTGACAAACAAAATCAGACGACTCACTAAAATTTATTATATTTTTTTTTATTGCGTAACTCTAATATGATAAATATGTTTGACTCTCATTTTTGTAATATCTTCTTAAAAAAACTATATATTTCCTGTTTGCTATCAATAAAAAAAAATATTTTGTTGTGTGGCCCGATAGGAAATCTCATTTCTAAAATTTGGCCCGGCTGCTGAAAAGGTTGGCCACCCATGATTTAAAGCGAAGTGTTTAACGGCTCAGCCACGTAACAACCAGAATCATTTGTCTGAATAACTTCCGGCTGGTAGGATGCACCAACAATCCTTTGGGGGATGAAATAATTTGGCCTTAGTCCAAATAGGCCAAAGCTGCGAGACCCTGGCACAGTACACTGACAGTGCCAATCTTACGCAAATATATTTGGCCAAGTAAAAACTGCAAAAATGTTTACTGATGTATTTACGCGAATAACTTGGAAAACAGCTCCTTCTTTTCATTTCATGCAAGATTCAATAAAAATCTAGGGTTGATAATTTCACTTGATTTGCCAGTCATGCCGCCTTATGATAAAATCATTGAAACATTTCATCATTGCGAAATTGGCGTACCTATCATTCTTCTCCGATATATAAATCGACCAAGACTTTGCAACGGTACCAGGCCTTGATTGAAAAAGATAATGAAAAATTTCATCGAATACTTTCGATAGATTCAGCGGTAACTTTGTGGAAGTTCATTTCAATACAAAATTTAAAATAAACTTGATTATTCCACGTATTGTGCTATTAACTGTGGCACGTGTTTTTTTAAATTTTACATTAACTTCATCGAAGCTACAATTTTAAATGGAAAATTCAAACGAGAAGACGTTATGTTGCTACGCATCCCAATGATTCCGATTGATATGCCATTCGACTTTAAATGTTTGCAGTTTATGTTGCGACTAGCATTTTCAATGAGCATCAACAAAGCACAAAGAAAATCTCTACACATGTGTGGATAACAATTATAAAATTCATGCTTTTCACCTGGACAGTTGTGAGTGGCCTACTTTCGCGTTGGAAAATATTCTGATTTATACGTTAACACACCAGATAGAAAAAAAAAAAAATACCCTTTTAATAAATAAACATTTCAATAAACATAATTAAGACACAAAAAAATCTTTCTTTGGTTGGCATTGAGAATCATACCAGGTACTCGATAGTATTAATTATAATTATTTTATCTTTTTCCGATGAGTTTGGGAGAACTTATCCAATTTATCTGCATACACTTTTCACGGCATCACTATCAGATCTCTTACCTGCAGAATTATGACGAGAAGGCATAAGAGAATAGCTACAGACCGAGAGCTATTCTTTTCGATGACCTTCCATAGATAAAAACGAAATATTAAGCTGATTTCTTAAACTGTAGCGATCGCGCCCTCCTGTCAGCGATGGAAAAAGAATGCAATATTTATATTTAAAAAAAACTAAGCTTAGAGATAAAGGAGACGGGAAGACCTTTGAAGCTAACGTGCCTTAGAACTTGAAGCCGCATCAAATAAGTAGATATCAGAAAAATAACCTTTCTTGTGTTTTCATTTGAATTTTTCATTCGAATGCTGTCGTTTCAAATAACTTTTGTCTGTTTACTTATCATAAGAACTTTTAAGGTGTTCACTGTCAATACTTGGTGGAAAGGCAGTATAATAAAAATAATAACACATTTTTAGTACTTTTTCCACATGAGATTTATTTCATCAGGACCGGTTTCACTCATGGCGAGAATTATCAACTGATAAGGAATACAATAAAATAGTGGTATTCATGCAAAAGTTAAGTATGAAAACAAGGTATGACAAACAATTGGTAAAACAACTAACGCATATCCCAAGAGTTAACCTTGTAACGAAGATGTTTGTTTTCCTTATTATGACAAAAGTATTTACCCACTTACTCTCACTCTCTCTTATTTTCACACTCGAAAACGCATCTTAAAATTTTAAACAGATATCAAAAAAACAAATAAATCATAATTTGTTAAACTGATAATCTCTCTAAATTCTTCACGCTACAAATTACAAATCTGGTAAAGTAGCAGTTAATATTATGGATGCGAGGTTTTATCAATGGCGACTTAGCACTCGGGTCACGTTTTAGTGCTAAACTTCCACATAGAACGGAACTAAAGTGACTTTGCAGTCGGTACTTACTTATTTTTGGCTGCACTGCAAGTACCGCATATCTTAACTCGGGTTATACAAATAATAATTCAAAAGAAACCGCGAATACCGTTTGTTTGCCGGGTTCATTTAAAAATGCCTGAACGCTTTTATTTCAAAACATTTTTTAGTATGCCTTGTTGTTTGAACAGTGATCGGCAACTTGTTTACAAACGAATGGCATGTTAATGACAAAGCAAACATTATTTAAATAAACTTGAGTTTTATTGTCACGCTCGGTATGACAAACTATAGTGGTATCTTGAGATACGAGCTTCATTCGTTCCGTAACCTTGCTAGTATCTCAAAGATTTTTTTTCCATTGAAATTAATTGATATGCCATTAATCTGTTCCAGCCCCCAAAATAAGGCGTTATGGAGCAGTTGTACAGCGCCATCTATGTATTGCGCTGAAATGGAACGAAGTATGTTTTTACAGTACAAAGGTCCATATCGCTTGACAGTCGAAGTAGAATCCAATACCAACACAGAATTACATATACGGATTTGCCACCAATACATTCATATGTAGCGGTACCACTGTATCAGCATTTTTCTCGTTTTTCTATATACATATAAATGATTCCGACCGAGGGTGCTCGATGGAATTTCAATATCAAATTTGAATTGTTTAAATTTTGTACTTTTCCATGAGTTTTATCGCTAACGACCCGATGTACTTGAACTGACGCGTAGTAAACCGTTTGTATCGTTTATATATCATTAAACCATAAATTTTGGCCTGGGTCGTTAGCGACAAAGCTCATGAAAAGTAAAAAATTCAAATTTGTTATTGAAATTCCATCAAGCACCATCAGTCTAAATCCTTAATTATATCAACATTGCTAGTACGGTAAGATTGACTGAACTCTACAGTAAATTAGTGTTGAAGTTTCGTGTTGTTAGCCAAAATTTATGGTTTAATAATATATGGGGGGTATCACCAAAACCAAAAGTATCATTCAATGAAGGATACGGTCTTACTAACTGAATATAACCGAAAAAGTCAGTATAGAAGTCACCGCTGTTGAAGGATATTGATCCTTTTTAGCATTTAAGATGCTTTGACACTTATAATACAAATAGAACAAATTTTTTTCTACATCATACATTATTATTTAATTTATTGCTTCAATAAGAATTATTTTAACATACCATTTACAATACAGCTTGAAAAAATTTGTTTTGGTAAGTCAATTCAACAGCCGTGCCGGTATTTAATAACAACCATTAGTATCATAGGTGATACCCGAGGCCCGAAGAGGTTTATGAACATAAGCAACACTTTTAAGGTACTTGGTGGAATGGCATTGTAATAACAATAATAAATCAGGACCGGTTTCGCTCATAGAGAATATTGCAAGCATGTAGTGACATTGCAAGCATTATCAATTGATTGGTTAGTAAAGTTTATTAAATTGGCTTTAAATACCTTATTTTCATTGCAAAACTCCAGCTGTCTTCGTGAATTAATTTCGTATGGTTCATAAAAAATCTTGATGTCCAAGTCTTATTCCGTGACTTGGCAATCGAGTGGACGGAAGCTCAGCGTCGTTAACCACTGCGCTATGGGGGTATAATGGCGGCATTTTATTTCGTCCAGTAATTATCCAAGCGGTAGATGAACGCTGCTCGCGGTGGTATATGATATTTTTTCCTGAAAATGTTTGCGAAGCGGATTTATATTTCTCATTATAATGAGCAGTCATTTCCGGTAGATGTACGGGCCGGATTGTTTATGTAAGCTGTTCGTGAAAGTAATCAATTATTACTCGCGAAGCACCGGGGCCAATTTCTAAAGACGATATAAAATAATTACAGTGACGAGCAGGGTTTTCAATCCCAAGATCCCGAAATTTAAACAAATTATTATATAAAAAAAAACGTACTAATTCGTGAACTTGAATGTGTCACTTTGAAACACCAAATGCTCGTGGAAAATAAATTATTTTCTTCGTTACGCATTGATGACAGCACCAAAAATACAAAATTATTGAAATGAATTTAGGGTACGAAAAAATTCTTGTTACAAAACTAGACCTCATTTATGGTGATTAATAATGCTTTAATGAGTGCATATCCGCTCCCAAATTGGAGCATATGGACTCCTCACGGAGTTTATCTCAACACTTGTTTTTCTACGAAAACTGCTTGTGACTCAGTTGCTCAACCTCTCTTTATCGAAAAAAGTAGGGATGGAAAAGATACGAGGACAAGGACAGGACTAGTGATTTGCTAATCACTGCCACTATGCGTCACTCTTTAGGATCGGAAAGGTGGGAAGGGATTTTCAGCAAAATAAACACGCATGCCTTTTTGCCTCGTGTAACAGATTTATCGACTGCGAAAATTCCTTCGTATCGGGAATCGAAACCCGGTGGTCCGGCACGCAAGCTAATAACGTTGATAGTGCGCCACGGACTGGAAAGTGCCGAATACATACAATTCTAAAATGTGTCTCATAATCCTGGATGGTGATGGATGTATCTTCAATTAAATCTAATTTATTTCCTTGAATCTGCCGTCATTTAACAACAAAAGCAATGTGAAATTTAAAAATATCACAAATCGAAAAATTCAAAAAAAAAGTAGATAACCGGGAATATTTTTATTTCAATCGGTTATCAGATCGCATTCGAATGAGACCGATACCCGTCGATAAAATATAATGTATTTGTTTTTAACAATAAATTAATATGGTGATAAATCTGAAAAATACCGGCCATAAAAAATATTTCAAAATCCCGTAACCAGTATCGGAATCCCAGCATTGGACCCGAAGCCCCGGGATCAAAATATTGTCCCGGGATTGGAAACCCTAGTGACGAGGCTTTGAAAAATGCGTACAAGTCTAAATTTAAGACAATATTTATTTAAAAAAGGTGAAGAAGAATTTCGCCAATAATAAAATAAGCAATTACATATTAACCGTGTTGAGAAAAAGCTGTAAACTTGGCATATTTCACAGCAACAGTAAAAAACACACGACGACATAATATAGTTATTTTTGTTAAATTGTCTTTTAGTTTTGGCAATAGACAACATGGAGCTACTTCCATAAATTTTTGGCACGATTTGCGAATGTTCGACAATCCGAGAGACCTGGGCATTATTGAGACACTATTTTAAAATTCAATAAACGGCCAGAGAAAATTAAGAGATTTCAAAAAGTCTTTCAATTCTATTCAATTATACTGCTTTTATTTGAGTAAATTTGTCTCTTTAGTTCAATGCTATTATACTTTACTGAAAATGTAAATACTCTGGCTAAACGTTCGATAATTTTTTGTAACATTAAAATATCAGAAAGGCAAGATGGGAAAATTCTTTAAAATGCCAACCATATGGTATTTTTTGAGACAACCATCAGGATGCTAATCACGTAATATGAGACGAACCGGAGATAAATTCCGAGCGATTAGAGCTGTTCGTCCTTAAACTAGCTAAATAGACTGCGCTGTCTTGAGCTCAACCTAGCCATCCCGAACAGTATAGATTTTGTCCCAACAGCTACTTTACCTTAACTATCTATCTTAATACTAAGGATACGATGCTTAAACTTTTGGTATTCTTAAATCATAGTTTTTTCATCTCTTGCAGAAAGACAGTATGATATTTATTGGCTAGTTTCGCCGTAATCGATTAAAAAAGAGAATAAGTCGGAATTTTTCAGTCTATTTCTCGATGTTAGCAATTGCTGGGAAGCGCTAACATAAAATTTCACGCCCATAAGCGATAAGAGAACGTAACCACAGTGAGTCATAGATAACATGGACGGAGTGTTTCATATCTGGCAGCAATAAAAGGCGATAAGCGATAAGATTAGAGATAATGTGACTTCGTGCACGGTTATTGGCTTGTTAGTCCGCCATATCCGTTGGACTGGAAACGTCGTCCTTTTCATGCGCGACTTAAATATGAATAATTATAGGAAAAATAGGGATTTTTATATGATTTTTTTTACCAGAAAGGTGTACAAATGAACGTCAAAGCATATTCAATCATTTTTTTATTGCAGTCTATGCCAATAAGGCCAAAACACTGGGGTATTTTTTCACCCCCCTTTGGCCTGAGAGTCATTTTTCAAGGATAGTCCTAATTAATTTTCACGGGGAATGGAGGATTCTTGATATATCTTTAGATTCACAGTAAGATTGTTTATTATTGTTGAGTAAAATTATATAACATCGCATTGCAGCTGACGCTAATGCACCGTGCATTTCACAAATGTAATAAAGAAAGCACATAGAGTATTACAACACATAACAACCATTCAACAGGGAATAGCATAAGAGACACAACATTACATTCACATATAAAATAACAGAGCAAAACTAGAAAACAGAGTTCACTTCAGAAAGTGTCCACCTCAATAAGCAGTGCATTGGTCACCCGAACAGCCCTTGTGGCTGGAGACTCAAATAACATACCCGACAAATAAGTTTTGATGTTAAATAAAATGCCTTTGGTATGGAATAACTGGGAGAATGCAAGTTCACGCAGTGTTGAAAGTGACCTACGAGTTTCAAGATAAATACTTACTCAAAATTACTACATCGACTGGAAATTATATATATATATACAGTGGCGGCTGGTGAAAGGTTGCAAAAGTTCTTTCCTATTCATTGGATTTTAAAACCCTCTATAACATGGACTTTCAATTCAGATGTTCGCAATACCAACGGAGTGCCAGTCTTATGAATTTTTGGCTATCCGTAGTACGGAAAAATAGTTGAATTTTTTTTGTACTCCCTAATACTCTGTCGCCAGCCGCCACTGACTGGGAGTATGCAAGTTCATTAAGTGTTGAAAATGACCTACGAGTTTCAAGATAAATACTTACATAAAATTACTACATCGACTAGAACTTATATAAATATATGTATATGTATATAAAGGTTATTTCAATAGGGACGCTCAAAATATGTTACTTTGTCCTGCTGAGTAGATTATTCATTGTTTAGTGGCCAAATTTGAGTCAACCAGTTTGGTAAATAATCGGCCTGTACGTCATCAAAATACAATATCTGGTGAAAACATTGCTGCTGTGTGTGAAATTGTACAGTAAAACCCAAGGCAGCTTATTTCTCGTTGTTCACAAGAACTTGGCTTTTCTGCGACTTCAACTTGGCGAATTTTGAATCGGGCCTTATGTCTGCACCCGTATAAAATCCAACTAACCAAGGAACTTCAGGTAAACGACCGCAGACAACGCCTGATTGGGTTCTGGAGCAGTTGGAAGTTTACCCAAATTTGTCAAAAAAGTCAACTTTAGCGACATGGCCCATTTTATAATGAATGGATATTGGCAGACATTTGATGCTATATTCCATATTTAATGCCGTAAAATATACTTACAAATGAAATTAAAATTTAGTCGAAATCTCACAAACAACTTGTTTTATTTACATTTCAAAACTAAGCGTCCTTATAAAAAGACCCTTTATATAAATGCAAACTTATGGCAAAATACATCCTTATTTTATTATCCTCTTCAACCAAAAATTTAGATTCTCATAATGTACTGACAGAACAAAAAAAGCGGCATGCTAGTCTAAACTTCCGAATCCCTGAAAAAATAGAAAAATATTAGAAATTTTACTAATTTTGTCGATAGCTTGATAAATTTTAGTATATTTTGAGTAGCATATTAATACTAGATCCATGATTTATTGTGAACATATAAATATTTAAATTTGTATAAAAGATGTCCAGTTCATTTATCATGACTCATGGTTAGTAAAATTGGTGCTTTCTGGTATGATTTTAAGAGATAAAACCTAACGTTCGACAAGTTCAATATTAAATAATGATCGAAGTCCTCAATTGAATTGAGAAACTCTTAGAAATAGGTGTATGTAATATCTTTTACATTGAGTCAATCTCGAATAACTACAAAAAGGGTTTATATCATATTATTTATCCTTTTCAATATATTATGCAAATGAGTTATGATGAAAAAAAGGTTCACTTTTCGTGGAACTCAATTATTCCTTTATACGCTGTGTAAAGAATATTATCTCAAATAAAAGGTGATATTTTCTAAGAATCTTAATTCGTCCAGCAGAAATGTGCGTAGCTGTTACACGCAGGTTCCTCTTTTGCTTGGCAATATTCACATTTTCCTATTACATTCCGTTTCGCAAAACACACTACCCCCAAAGAAAAATACCCCTTGATAAATTACACTACCTATAGCTAGAACATAGATATATGTCTCAGCAACGGATGTATAAATACCCTCATATTAAAAAGAATGTAAGCTTTGAAGCCATTATTGAACTTATTCCGAAATTTATAAGTTTTTTTTTGCTTACAATAACTTACACGAAACTATTAGGAAAAATACTCGATTTCATATGTGGTAACATCTCGTTACCTACCTTTGACAAGGTTCTTATCGTCATTTTTGACTTAAATGACAGTTTGCTCGGAAAAGCTTGTATTTACCGCATTCTATCATATGTACATATATATGAATTTCAGAGTTAGCAGAATTATAGAGTTGCACTGCATCTGCCAACTTTATTTACTCAATTTATTTGTCAGAGTTTTAAGGTCATCATTATTACCATCATTAGATCTTTAAGATCATTATTTTTCAGCAAGAGTTAAGAAAAAAAAATCTTAAAATAAGTAATTTGAAACATTTTTACTTGCTCATTGTTACAACTGAATTTCATTCAATCGAAACTTCAAACGCTCATATCTCAAAACAATGTCAAAAGCAGTTAAAACCTTTTAAAAGTTAAATGTCGTAATGACGAATAATCAGTTCTTTCATTGTATAATTAAGGACTTAAACTGAAGGTTTTTGATGGAATTTCAATATTAAATTTGAATCATTTGAATTGTATACTTTTCCATGTGCGTTGTCTCTAACAACCAAGGATTCGCTTAAATTCAAAAAAGGTGTCAATCTATGATAATTTAAGAATAAATTGAATTATTTAAAAAAACGCAGTTGATATAATTTCAAATATTGACTGACGGTGCTTGGTTTGAAATGTCAACCCCACGAGACTCTGGCCGTTAGTGACAAGGCTTGTGTACACAATTTAATGAACCAAAAGAAGCGTATTTGATTTTCTGCGGTAATATTTTAAATGCTTTCAAGGTCTTGTTAGATAAATATTAAATGATACACCCATTTAAAAAATTATTTTTTTATAAATTCCAGTTATTAACATAGTCTGTTTGCGAGACGTGGCACAAATACTGTTTTGCAAACTGCAAAATGACTATGTATTCCCGATAATAAGATATCACTAGGTATTGTATTTAGTTGAACCTATTTATAGTAGAGGATTCCGACAATTGTCTGAAGCTTATATATCAACCATCAATATAAACCTATTTTCGTGTAGCTAAATATATAAAGGATCTTTTTATAAGGACGCTTAGTTTTGAAATGTAAATAAAACAAGTTGTTTGTGAGATTTCGACTAAATTTTTATTTCATTTGTAAGTATATTTTACGGCATTAAATATGGAATATAGCATCAAATGTCTGCCAATATCCATTCATTATAAAATGGGCCATGTCGCTAAAGTTGACTTTTTTGACAAATTTGGGTAAACTTCCAACTGCTCCAGAACCCAATCAGGCGTTGTCTGTGGTCGTTTACCTGAAGTTCCTTGGTAAGTTGGATTTTATACGGGTGCAGACATAAGGCCTGATTCAAAATTCGCCAAATTGAAGTCGCAGAAAAGCCAAGTTCTTGCGAACAACGAGAAATAAGCTGCATTGGGTTTTCCTGTACACTTTCACACACAGCAGCAATGTTTTCACCAGATATTGTATTTTGATGACGTACAAGTAGGTGTTGGCCGATTATTTACCAAACTGGTTGACTCAAATTTGGCCACTAAACAATGAATAATCTACTCAGCAGGACAAAGTAACATATTTTGAGCGTCCCTATTGAAATACCCTTTATATAGATCTATTTCAATAGCATCAAAATGGAGCTTTATAAATAGCTGTTAATTCAATCAATAAATAGAATGAATAAGATCAAAATAGTAAAGTGTCAGGTTTTTAATTTATTGAATTTATTATTATTCTCGAAACAAAGTAAAATCGAATTTTTGTTCAACTATTTATAATACAACCAGAGATGAGATGGTCACAACTGAAAAGAGTTATGGTTGAAGGATACTACATGAATAATGAGTGGAATAAAATTTTAGAAACCAATTACAATAAATTTTAATTCAGATAGAATCTGATTTCTATTTGTTGTATTCAAATACAAATATTTACATTTGATAATTTTTCGTCGTCTTGCTGTTGTAATAAATGAAAAAAAAACATTTATTACAGGTGAAATCGAGCTAGTTCCTTTAAATGGTTGAATAAATATCTTGACCGTGGTGTCGGAGTCGTCGTGGGGTTTTGGCCGTAGGAAAATGTCAAATTTGGCTATTGGCCAGATTGGTTGGTTGATATATTATTGAATACACATAAAAAGGAAAAATAGGCAAAAAAATGTGACGAAATTAAATATTTTTGTTGTTGGAGTCGGAGTCGTAATTTTTTGCAACGACTCCACAGCCCTGATGAAAACGTTGGTATTGGTTAAGTCATTAGGATGGTAAGGTATGCACTAAACAATTTATTTTAACTATCGTAAAACTTTTTTCTAAATTTTCAACACGCATAATAAATACTTTTTAACTATTAAGAAGTTTGCCATTAAAAAATGACTTGAGGGAATTAAGCACGGTATAATACGCTTAATGTCCCTGCAAAACCTTATCCCGGGAGTTTTCTGGGCTTAAACATCCCGCGAAAGCCTGCGTCTCAGATAGATTAATTATTCACCGGATGGTTGATATAAATCAAAAGAATGTCATTCTTGTTTTCCAGACTTATTTACTTGCTTAAATTGCAAATTGAAAAAAAAATCTATATGGCTGGCTTGCACATCTAGTATTTGTTTTTGGAATTAAGATATCAAAACGAAATAAGTACAAAATCTTTTTTTTTTACCCGATTTGAAGATAAAATCAGAAATTGAATTACGTCTAGTTCATGGTAGAAAAATAGTTTTATGGACAGTCCACATTTAAGCAGACATGTTTAAATTTCATTTTGATTTTTCTGCTCCGTAAAACATAATTTAATTATAATCATTTTACCGTGTTGTCACTTTAGAAAATTACACTTACAATTCTCGGATGGTTTTGGGAAATTGCCCTGGTCCTTAATCTTTTTCCGAAAAAAAAAGAAATGTCACTATTTTATGTACTGTGCAATAAATTTAATAAAAGAGTACAGGTTGCCTCGAGCGATGCGTGGTGTTTTCTTTCAAATGAAAAGAAAATTGCCATTCGACCAAAACTTTTCATTTCAAAAGAATTTTCGTACTTATGAAAAAAAAAGCAAGGAAATTAATTAGTCGTCATAGCAACAAAGTAATTTCATTTAGTGACGCAAGCAGTAAGTCTTTTCAAATCGTATAATAACCTTTAAACGCCCGAGAATTTTTACGAAATATCCGTAGATCTTATAAAAATAATTATAGCTCTAAAAGATGTGGGTAAAATAAAAAAGCATTAGCAAAATAAAAAATCGCTTATAATATACGAATGAAGACCAGCACCGCAACTTGTTTGCTTTCTTATTCTCTAGGTTAAAAAATGAATGAATCCATTTTTAGCTATAGGTCCTTTGGAAAAAGAATTAGATAAATTTCTAGGTAAGGAAAAAAAATCTGTATCCACATTAAAATATATTGCATGGTGTGAATAAAACTGATTAATTACCGTCCACTGGATATAGCACAACGCATAACCTAAGTTTCAACCTTGTAACACAGATTATTATGTTTCTCATTAAGACAAAAATATTTAACGAAACCGAAAATAAAATTATGGGTATCTCAAATACATTATTTATGAAAGCTGGTATTCATATGCTGAAAACTATTATCATAAATCAGTGTAATCCGATAGCAAAGTGCACCATAATAACTGGCCGTGGAGCTTTACAAGGTTAAGTGAATAATCTTATCAAGTTCAATCACTTCATACACTCTTTAATTAAGATTTTCTAGTCAACATTTTCCTAGAAATATCGTAATATTAGTAATATTATTAAAACATTATTCATGCAATAAAAAATTATATTTTAGAATTTTTTTATAAGAATTTATAGCATTAGCATGGCCGGCCAGTAATAGAAATTGTATGTGTTTTTGGAATTAGTTATTGGCCACCATCATAATAACCTTTTACAAAAATATTTTAATGCATAAAAATAATTATTTTATAACTTCACTAAAGACGAATAATTCTGTTCAATCAGAATCTAAATTAATTAACTTACAAACGTGTATGATGCTTTAAGACTGAAGTCCAATCCTTATGATATTTACAAGAGATCATTTGCTTCACGGTGAAACTCCGGCTGTCTGATAAAAATGCGTTTTTGGAGTTGTTTGGGATTTCATAAAATGACAATTTAATGTTTAAGCGATAGAGGAATAATAAAGGAACTATATTAATAAACCAAAATTGAAGATGTTGTTTTGGTTTATAAAAAAACTAGATTTTATATTGACACCGCCTTATGTGGTAGGTCATCAGAACTCTCTCGAACGATCTATTTTTCACCTCAGTCTATGAGTTTAAGTCGATATCAGGAAATAAATTCATTCTTATAATAATCTATATTGAAATCTATAGCGATGCAATGTAGAGTTACTTCAATTTCTCTTATCTCTTGACGCCCGACAATGCATGTGCTTCATAAAAAGTTCGTAAGGCGATAAATAATCCCTTATCGGCGGGCGCACGTGTTAAAGATTTTTGAAACGGCCATTGTTTTTTCTTTCTAAAGTAACCGTTTATTTTCATACAGCAGTGAGTGATTGGACGGCATTGAGAATGCACGCGCCTAATCCTCTCCCTAAGAATTAAATTCGAGTCAAATTCCTGATATCTTCTTCGCTATCGTAATATTTGTGTGTTGTATAACGTCTGTGTAAATCCTTAACGATTAAATAATGGGTGCTAACGCACCGACATAACGCTTTGAAATCGTGTTTTGTTTTAAAGAGTTCCATGTTTTTCCTACTCCGTTCACAAAATCCCTCTTCCTGAGTGTCGGATAGGAGGCTCCTTCTCGATTTACGAGGGAGCCGGAATAAAGCTCTTCTCAATATGTAAGTGGGCAATAATTGTAGCTGGCCCACAATAGGAGGCTTTACCCTACATACGTAAATTTGTATTGTATTAAGTTGATTTTTTAAAAATTGCATTGGCGCTTATTAATTCCACAATTATCCCCACTAAGTTAAAACCTAGATAAGCTTTCACTTTGAGAAATGCATAAAATCAATGTGTCATATTTAATAACTTATTATTACCATATACAACTACAACGGTGGAAGAGACAAGAACATGTATTGTGTACGCTGTCTACAACGGTAAATAAGGATGAGTAAATGCAGACTTAAACATAGTTCTGACGATGGCGTAAGCCAACATAGGTATTAAATAGTTTATGTAGAGTTAAAGTACATTGTTATTTGAATTGATGGAATTTTGTACTTTTCCATGAGTTTTGTCGCTTACGACCTGGGTTTCGCCTTTCGGCATTTTCAGGCAATTGAAGTGCACGGATTTACTTGAACGGACATGTATTAACCTTCGTAGGACTATCCTTGAAAAATTACTCTCAGGCCGAAGGGGGTTAAAAAAAGACCCCAGTGTTTTGGCCTTATTGGCATAGACTGCAACAAAAAAATGATTGCTTATGCTTTGGCGTATATTTAAACATCTTTCTATGAAGAAAATCATATAAAAATCCGAATTTTTCCTATAATTATTCATATTTAAGTCACGCATGAAAACGACGACGTTTCCACTCCAACAGCTATGGTGGACTCACAATGGAACCGGTGAATAAAAAGCCAATAACCATGCACGAATTCACATTACCTTATCTCTTATCGCCTTTTATTGTTGCCAGATATGAAACACTCCGTCCATGTTATCTATGACTTGCAATGGTCACGTTTTATTATCGCTTATGGGCGTGAAATTTTACGTTACCGCTTCCCAGCAATTGCTAACATTGACAATTTGACTGAAAAATTCCGACTTTTTCTCTTTTTTAATCGATTACGGTGCAACTAGCCAATAAATATCAAATTTGTTTTCTGCAAAAGATGACAAAAACTATGATTTAAGAAAACCAAAAGTTTAGACATCGTATCACTAGTATTAAGATAGATATTTTAGGTAAAGTAGCTGTTGGGACAAAATCTATACCGTTAGGGATGGCTAGGTTAAACAGTTTGTTTCGTTTATATACAAAAATAAAAGTACGTAGATCCCAAACATTTTACTGATTAAAAAGTCGGATAGAAACTTACATTTATTTAAGATATTCCTATAATAACATATCTGGTCATTAGTATTTGCGATACTACATTTAAAAAATCCGATAATTATAATAAACCCACTTAATTCATTGAAACTCGTTGACATCAATTATTTGTTTCACCGTACTATAAGTAAAGTGAATGCCAACTCAATCAATGAAACCATTATTCAGTCCTTAACTGTAGAATATAAAATTTAAAATAACTTTGATTATTCCACGAATTGTGCTTCTAACTGTGACACGTGTTTCGCCTCTTTAAAAGGCATCTTCAGACTTACTATGGCAAAGTTTGCTTATGTGACTTAAGCAAACTTTGCAATAGTAAGTCTGAAGATGCCTTTGAAAGATGCGAAACACGTGTCACAGTTAGTAGCACAATACGTGGAATAATTAAAGTTATTTTAAATTTTATATTAAAACTAGTTGTACTCTGCGCGCGTTGCTACGCCAGCAATTTTAGGGGGGATTGGGGGGGTGGGATGGGGGAGAGGGTGTACGCCAGAAAGTTTCGCGGAATTGTACTCGAGAAATTTGTAAAATATCGATATCATTTTTTGGGGGGTTGTTTGGCTAGGTGGGGTTTGAGGGGCGTATGGGGCGGGTATGCCAAAAACCTTCGAAGGTATGAACTCGAAAAATTCATGAAGTTTAAAAAATAAATTGGTGGTGGAGGTTGGGGAGTGGTTGGGGGGAGGGGTTGGTAGGCCAGAAACCATTGCGAGAGTGTACTCAATTAATTTGTAAAGTTTCACATCGATCAGTCGAGCGGTTTAGTAGTCCATAGCGGACATACATACAGACATTCATTTTTATATATATAGATAGATGAACTTCCACAAAGCTACCACCGAAAGCATCGAAAGTACCTTACTGTAGACCCCAAAACATTACACTAGAAACTAACACGCAAAAAAATAAAGTCGCAAAAAACGAAATCTGCCACTTATCAAATTTCATTTAATATCGGTTGTAAATTGTTTTTTTTTCCATACCATCATTACACATGCCATTGTAAAGATAAACTGACCAAGCGATGGCAGGGGTCGAGGGTGAGCTATCGTGACAGGTGCCAACAAAAGGAACGAGGATCCACCATGCCAACCCCTGGTCTTTTTCCAATACAGCTTTCTGACCACCGGAAAGTTATCTTTATTTTTTACGTGTTCATGACACATTATCATATCAATGTTGCCATTACTCTCAATTCAGTATATTTTTATTTCAGTCGAATGAACTGAATAACTTTCAAACATAATATTTAGGTAAATAATATTCAATTCGATTTCTTTTTTTGGTTTTTGACTTGGTTGCACTCAAATTAATAGATTGAACAACATATATCTGGTTTATAGTAATATTTTAACTTTGGTGTGCAATAGAAATATAAAATAAATGTTATATGAAACATCGAAAAAAGAATTTTTATCGTTTGAATCTTGTACTTTTCAAGAGTTTTGTCGGCAATATTTTGCCTTTTGAAATCTTCAAGTTTTTTAACCTAGCCATCCCTAACGGTATAGATTTTGTCCCAACAGCTACTTTACCTAAAATATCTATCTTAATACTAATGATACGATGTCTAAACTTTTAGTATTCTTAAATCATACTTTTTTACACCTTTTGCAGAATAAAATATGATATTTATTGGCTAGTTGCGCCATTATCGATTAAAAAAGAGAAGAAGTCGGAATTTGTCAGTCTAATTGTCAATGTAGCTGGGAAGCGCTAAGGTTATCAGTTTATCACCGAATCTATCAACACAATAAGTAATTTCATAAACATCATTTACTAATTGACAATTGTATATTTTGTCTACCATAACATTATAACCTAGTAAATTTATATAATATATTACATAAACGGAAGAATACTCACACGATCGTGTGAAGTTGACATCTTTTAACATAAAAATATATCACATTTTCATCCAAACCTTTTCACAATTAAGTAAACATTATTGACAACAGAAACAGAATTGAAATAGACCTACGCAAAAAATTGTCGACTTCTTTTGTTTTGAAAAAATAAAACAGAACAATTTCAAATTAGTTCCATATTCGAAATTTGAAATATCTACCCACTGACAGATGTGTAGATTTTTTTGATTGTTTTTATAGATGAAAATATGTATTTTTACCCATAAAAAACCACCAACACAATATTATTTTAGTATTCAACGTTAGAAGATACTACAAATATATATAAAAATATAACTGGATACGTTTATAATTTAAAAAAATAGTGAATAAAAACGTTCGTGGATGTAAGTCTGTTATAGGAAGCAATCGTATTTTTTTTCGTAGAAATATACTAAATATGCTCTATAAAGAAAACATAACATTATTGAGAGTATAAATATTCGTTTTTAAATAAATATAGCCCAATAGTAAAAAAATAATTAATGCGGAAAGTCTGGGACTCACGGCTGTACTCGATCAGAACCAAGTGCCACTTATTCAACGCATGCATACCGACTGTGCCGCTTTACAGTTGCGAGTCATGGCACATCACAAAAGCACAGGGTAACCGTATACTGTGCTTCGAAAACAGATGCCTGCGGCGAATACTAGGAGTACAGTGGTTTGACTTTGTCAGGAATACGGAGGTAAGAGAGTGGACAAACCAGCCCCTTATTACGTCTAAAATTAAAAGGCGACGATGGACCTGGCTTGGACATGTGCTGCGGATGCCCCAGGGGAGCCTGAATCCTGCCTGCCTCTTCTATCAACCTGATGGATCCCGACGCCGCGGAAGGCCTCTGATGACCATCCATAGGATGTACTCAGGGGAGTTAAGGGACGCCGGGATGACCTGGGAAGATGCCAGGAGGTTGGCGGGAGACAAAGAATCTTAGAGACACCGTGTGGCGGCCTTATGCTCTGAATAGGGAAAAAAAAAATAGTAATAAGACATTTCGTTAAGACTTTTTAAAGACCTAGAAATAAAAATATTCTTGCGAATGAGTCTCTTGTTTTTAAGTAATCGCTCTCGCTATGCGTCGCTTTTTGGTATAGGAAAGGTGGGAAAGGATTTTCAACAGCACAAACACCCATGCCTTCGAACAAAATCGATTTATTGACTGAACAAGTCTGCTCCTACCGAGAATCAAACCCAGGCAGTTCAGCACGCAAGTCAACGACGTTTATCACTGCTTCACAGACCTAGCACATTTGATACTATACGATTCAACTATTCAATAATGGTTTGATATCAATTACGTTTAATTTATTGGGTAAGTAATTGTAAAAATAAATCACTGTAGGTCTTTGAAATTAAATGTGACATCTTAAATAAATATATAATTATACATTTTACTTTGAAGTAAGGGATTCCAGCTATTCGTAATCATCCACTATTCGAATATCGAATAGTTAAACTGAAACTATTTTTATTATGTATATTATATGTTTTAATATTTTCGATGGTTTCGGCGGTAACTTTGTGGAAGTTCATTTTAATATAAAATAACTTTGATTATTCCACGTATTGTGTAACTAACTGTGACACGTGTTTCGCCTCTTTCAGAGGCATCTTCAGACTTACTATCGCAAAGTTTGCTTGAGTAAAAGACTCAGAAAGAGCTTGAGTAAAAGACTAAAAGAAAAGAAAGAGAAGACGGTCGTTCCCTGTCGTTGTCGGTCCCTGTGGTCTAGTGACCAGAGCTTTGTCCTAGCGATCTCGGGACTCCGGTTTCAATTCCCGGCAAGGTCAGATATTTTTTCAATTGAAAAAAAAGAGATCTTGGGCTGGGTGTATGTTATTTATCGTTGATTTTGTGCACAACTGATTTATTACTTATCATCGAGTTAATCTCGTATGACTTTCACAATTAAGAATATTTGGCGCATTGGCGTAAGCTGTAATGCCAAATATTTTTTTTTTTTATTTAAAAAATTCAAGATGCCTCTGAAAGAGGCGAAACACCTGTCATAGTTAGTTACACAATACGTGGAATAATCAAAGTTATTTTTAATTTATATTATATGTTTTAATCAATACACCGAATAGTACATAAAAAACAAGTCCATTTTTAATAAAAGTAATTTTTTCAAATTTCAAAAATGCATATTTATAAAATGACAATAAATGTTTTATTATTTCAAATTTACAAACAAAATATTTTTAAAATTATAAATGAAAAAATATATTTATATAAACAAGGAAAAACCGGCTACTTTTGCTTGTCGTAAAAGTATTATCAATTTCCATTTCATTACAATATTTAAAATTTGCAGCTACATCGGATCACTCCAACGGTATTTCTTTAATGATTGAAATTACGGCATTAAAATATTCGTTAAGCCCTGAGTTCTAACCGATTCACCAGTCGCAAGTATTGTTATAAGATATTCATAGCACCCGAGTTGGGTAAAGGTAAAAAAATCACTACCATGGGTATTCATGATAATTAAATTTTGTAAAATATATCATTGAAAATTATTACGATATAACGATACTATTCGGATATTTGGGTAAATCGAATAGTTAAAAATGGCTGAATATCGAATATTCGAATATCTGAGTGAGAATCCCTACTTTTGGGTTTTCTGAACCGTATCTCAACGGGTAGTTAAAAATTGTCAAAGCTTTTGGACCGGATATTCTTCGAGCGACAAAGAAAGTTATTTGAAGAAATTGATAAATTTAATGGTCGAATTTATGGAGTGGGCAGTCTACCGAATTGTAACCTCAAAAAAGAGTTCATGCCAGAATGAATGTCGAAATTATCGACGGCAATAATAAGCATTGTTATCGATAATTCGGACCTTTTCATTGGGGATTTTCTGAATTTTCTCTCACAATGTGAGAGATTTACCGTATATAATTTATAAATAGAAAATTCTGAATGAGCCTAAATTCGAGACCATTATTAAAGGAAAACTATTTTCACCTCTTAAAATAATATCTACGTTAGTATTTATTTGAACACGAGTTTTTACCTTTCTACATATCTTTGCAACTAATATTGTTTAGAATGTTGTCTTCTGTTTGGGCATTTTCACTGAAGCTATTTTTCTAACTGATTTTTATTTAACCTTCGAAAGACCGATCTTGAAAAATAGCTTGTATGCCGAAGGGGGGTCTAAAAAATAGCCCAGTGGTATGGCCTTATTGGCATAGACAACAATAAAAAAATGGTTGTCTGTTAAAGTCGGTTTACGGACGATAGTTTAACGTGACAACGTCATAAGAAAACATTGATGAAATGATTGCATACTTTTATGAATAAAATGGAATAATTTTTATTGAATTATCATTATTTTGTATGAATACGAAGAAGGAGTGAAATGAAATCTACAATTTTGTATTGATATATTTTATTCGCACTCATTAATTCAAGGATTTATTACCTTTATTGCCGCAATTGTTGTTGTAATATAAACAATGAAAACCACATTAACATTTCACTTCACTTTATAAACAGTTGTAAACAGATCACGTGTAGGTACTGTAGGTGTATAAGTTGTGTGCTGCCGCTGTCTCTTTTCTACTCAGACGCATCGACCAATCGAGTGGAAGATAGATAGATGCGGCACAATCTGAACGGTAGGCCGATCGTGCCTCTCTATCGCTTATCCGCGCTCTCGCTCGCACGCTTGCCTTCGGCGTAACGCGACAAACGGGATAATGAGTCATGTTTTTTCGTGCGTGCAGCGGGCGTTCATCGATTTATAAGATGTTGTCACGTCAAAAAATGATTGAATATGCTTTGACGTATCAATACATCGTTCTATAAAAAATATACAAAAAACGATAATTTTTGTATCATTATTCACATTTTAAGTCACGCATGAATAAGAAAAACTGATCGTGTTCTTGTTTATTCAGGACAAGCGATATCAAAACTGTTAATGCGACTTCTTATCTACACCTCTTAATGTACAAAGCATCGATTTGATTTGGAATGTTCGTTGAAAGAGGCGCGTTTGAGATAAGATAACGTTATTTTAGTCCTGGCAATTTGTAGCGACAGTATAAATGGTTTTCAGCCAATAATAATCAGATTTATTCTCTTTTTTATTTAATTGCGACGAAACTAGACGATCAAAATCATATATTTTTACTGAAAATAATGTTAAAAAACAATGATTTAAGAATACCAAAAGTTTACACATTGTATCACTAATATTAAGATAGATTTTTTATAAGATAAGATAAAGTAGCAGTGGTGGTCGTCTGTATTACCCTCAGCCTGGCAAAAGTTAAAATAATATCTACGCTAGAATTTATTTGAACACGAGTTCCTACCTTTCTACATATCTTTGCAACTTATATTGATTAGAATGTTGTCTTCTGTTTGAGCATTTTCACTGAAGCTATTTTTCTAACTGGTTTTTATTTAAATAGCTCTACCTTTTTTTTTATTAAGAAAAGGTTAGAAAAAAGAGTTAGCGTTGGAAAATACTACTAGTTATTTAATCGATTCGATTATGCTGTCTTTCATGATCAGACCGTACATTGGTGCTTCCAATTCGAGTATCAAATACTCGATACTTGAGAAACCTCTTTAATTTTTCAAGTACTTGATTACGAGTATTTTATAAAATACTAGCTGTACCCTGCGCGCGTTGCTACGCCAGAAATTGTCGGTGGGATTGGGGGGGTGGGGTGTGGGAGGGGTTGTACGCCAGAAAGTTTCGCGGAATAGTACTCGAGAAATTTGTAAAAGTTCGATATCATTTTTTTGGGGGGAGGGAGGTTGTTTGGCGGGGTGGGGTTTGGGGAGCGTGTGGGGAGAATGCCAGAAACCTTGAAGGAGTGAACTCTAAAAATACGTAAAGCTTAAAAAAAAATTTGGTGGTTGGAGGGAGAAGTTGGTAGGCCAGAAACCATTGCGGGAGTGTACTCAATAAATTTGTAAAGTTTCACATCGATCGGTCGAGCGGTTTAGTAGTCCATAGTGGAAATACAGACAGACAAACATTCATTTTTATAATATACAGATTCGAGTAAAACTCGTACTGAAAAAAAATAAACTGACACTCAAATTTGAAACGGTTAATTCTCTTTAATTTTTTGTAATATATGTTTTATGAATTGAAATAAATCAATTAATTAACAAAAATTAAATAAGCTAATTTTTTTATTAAATATCTACTAATAGATACAATATTTTGATTACTTATATACATTTCGGTAGATCTGTGACTACTCGAGTATACTCGAGCATTCGAGTATTTTAAAATTGTAAATAATACTCGATCCTCGAGTAGTTGATATGTTGAGTGATTGGAGTTTATAATTTAGGCATCCATGCTATTGGAAACAGGTCCAGTGAACCAATAATTAATTTTAAAATGCTTGAATTTTATACTACTACACGAGTTTTGTTATTTAAATTGAACTGATCTTAATGTCTGAAGATGCCGAAAAGCGAATCCTGGGTCGTAACCATCAAAACTTACGGAAAATTATAAAATTCAAACGATTCAATTTTGATATTGAAATTCCATCAAGATCCAAATCGAAATCCTAAATTATATAAATAATTAAATTCAAATGATATTGCTCGTCATGAGCGAAACCGGTCTTGATCCAATAAATTTAATGTACAGTAAGTTTCTTAAATGTTTTCTAAAGTATGACAGGTAGGCAGACTTAATAGGCGAACATATCTTGATTGTAATTTCGTTCAATTCATTCGTTTTTCATTTTTGTGGCCATGTCGGAAATATAATATTCAACGGGATTACTGTTAACTAAGTAACTGCTAAAAGGTGTCATTCTTTGGTGACTGCAGGCAATCTTGGTATCATAAAAATGGAGAACTGGTTATGTATGTATTTTTCATTATCATTTGATCTTTTTAAAAGATATACAGGCGGACCTCTACTTTCGCACATTTTTGACTTTCGGACAATTCACCATTTTTATAAATTCGTTGTTTTTAGATTTTTGGGCGATAATGCATTTTTTTTGTTTTCACGCAGTTTTTTCCTTCTCCTCCACTCCCTGTTGCACTACCAAATGCAAACCAACCAAAATCATCAAGACTTACATTAAAAAATATTAACGAAGCTTGTAAACAATCTCGAAACATTTTTGAATATTATGAAAGAATATGATCCCAATTAGGGATCCAACTATTCGTCAAAATTAACTTTTCGGATATCGAATAGTAAAACTTAAGCTATCCGGATATATTCGAATAGTTTTGACATGGCTTAAATGTTTTACAATAGTAATTTAAATTGCCAGTTGCTTTTGCAACCGACAGTAGTGTTCACTTAAATACATTTTATTATAATTTAAGACTAAATCTTTTCCACTTTTTGTGAAATCTTAGATAGAGGCAAAACATATAAATACACATATCAATACCGTTCAATAAATGAAATCACGGCAATATAGGTTATTTTAAGACCCGACTCCTAGCCAGATCTTTAAAATAAAGTATTATGATAAGTTATTGATAGGACCCGAGTTGGGCGAAAGCAAAAAAAACCACTACCTGGGATATTCATAATTATTCTTTAAATGTGGAGAAATTGTGATGTGATCTTTCGTCGAATACGAATACTATCCGGATATTTTCCCAAATATCCGAATATCGAATAGTTAAATATCCGAATAAGAATCCTTAATCCCAATAGATAACGCATGTCTCAAGTGCGTATGACGATCCATAAAAGCACTGCATGTTACATAACCCTATATGAAGAAGAGAAAGAAAGAGTAACTAATTAATTAATACGACTAATTCTTGTCAACTTTTAAGGTGTTCACTTGACAATTCTTGGTTGAATGACATCATGATAAAAAAAATAAACAATTTTTGTACTTATTCCGCATAAAATTAATTGGATCAGGACTAGAGACTCCAATTCGAGTATCAAGTACTCGATACTCGAGTATACTCGTCCATTTTTGAAGTAATCGATACTCGAGTAATTTAAAAAATACTCGAGCAATTTAAAAAATACTCGTAATTTACAAATGAAGGTTTATTTCCAAATTTTATTTAACAGAGTTTTTTCTACTGCGGGAATAAAAAAACAAACTTCCAACCTCATCAAAATTGAAAACGTTTAATTATATATGTATCTATTTTTTTTGAAATATAGGTTGCATAAATTGAAATAAATCTATAAATGAAATAAAATAAGCTTTTTAATTTTTATCATCTATTGACATATGTATATAAATTCTGAATAAATAACATATATTTTGGTACATCTGAAACTACTCGAGTATAATCGAGTACTCGAGTATTTTAAAATTTTACTACTCGATACTCGAGTAGTTGAGATGTCGAGTAATTGGAGTCCCTAATCAGGACCGATTTCGAAACTGAAACTGATAAAAAATACAACAAAAGAGTGATATTTGTACAAAAGTAAAGTATGAATCACAAGGTATGACAAACAATTGGTATTAGAACTAAACAAATAAATTGAAACAAAATAGACTAAAATTAAAATTTTGAAGACCACTCAGCAATGCATGCTATTACATCAAAAATCAAATGAGTATGAATAATCATTAACAAAGTAAAAACTTCGTTTACATTCCTGTAATAAGGGCCTAAACCTGAATGCATTGGAACAGCTGGAAATTAATAGGTATAATCAGTCCAATGAAATTCTTAACGACCAGATTACAATTGACAGTTCACCGCTTTTAAAACCTTTAACAAACAATAAACTTAAAACAATTTAAAATAGATGCAGTTAGACATTGCAGATGCTAAGTGGTTTCACACGATGAAATAACCCAAAAATACCCAAATTATTGTTTCCCACCATTACTTTAGACCGATAAATCAAACTTATTTAAATTCTTTCATGTGACGTAGGTATGGTTTCAACAGAAGGAGATGATGTAGGTAGCACCCTGTCTAGCAAAGGTGTATAAGCTATCTCTAATACACGTTTTAAACATAGTTCTGACGAAGGCGTATGCCGAAATAGCTATCAACAAATATATAAAATAATTTATGTAGAACTAAAATACATTGTTATTTTTCTTTCCGTATTATAATGGAGTTCTACCAAGTAAATGCCTACTCAAAAAACAAAAAAAGTTATTTAGCGAAAGCTCGAGACCGGTCGAAACGAAAAAAGCGAAACCGGTACTAAGTACATTTTTTTTTATTATTTATACTATAATTCTTGACAAGTTTATTATGGAAACATGATTTGAATGAAAAATATAAGTAATTTTTGATAAATAAAATTTTAAAGGACAGTTTTAGGTGTTGTTTTTACATCCCTCTACTTTCGCACACATTTTCAGGAACCAATTATGTGCGAAAGTAGAGGTCCGCCCGTATCTTTTTCAAGGTTTGAGAAGGTTTTTTTCAGTAAGAATATAAGAACTCTTTGAAACATCAGCGTCGGTACTATCATTAAATGTGAAAGCCTTCCTTTTACTGAAAGCGATGAAATTCAAAAGCTCCATTCCTTTTAATGAATGTGGATTTTTTGAAAATTGTATTCATATAAAAAAAACACTAACCCTAAAAAGACTATCTACGTTTGAAACTATTTAGTGGTATTTTATAAATTTTATCTATCTTTAAACTGCCTTTTAAGCCGATAGAGTTTTAGAAGTTACGTGTAATGTTTATTTTGTTTGGTTTAGTTTTCAATAAAATTTGAATTTTTTAGTTTTCTTTTAATCCTTTGGAGATTAGTAATACAGACTTTTTCAAACGTAAAAAAACAATGAACTTTTTATATGAAACGATTCTTTAACTAGAAATGCATAATATTTAACGTTATATGACTTTTGGTTCAACTCAATTAATAAAACATTTTAAGTACACTTGGGCCTCGTATAACACGGTTTTATACAACACGGATGTATAAATCGTGACATATTTTAAAACAATACGCTTTATATAACAGGCAGGGCTGTGGAGTCGGAGTCGGAGTCGTCGCGGCGTTTTGGCCGGAGTCGTACTCCGAGTCTGAAGAAAAGTTTGAAATTTTGAAATGTCAAATTTGGCTTTTGGCCGCATTGACAAGGTTGATATTTAATTAAATACACATAAATAGGAAAATTAGGGGAAAAAAGTGACGATACTATACTTTTTTTGTCGGAGTCGTGGTTTTGGTAAATGCTGGAGTCGGAGTCGGTCTTGTTTATACCGACTGCACAGCCCTGATAACAGGGCTTAAATGAAAAAAAAAATACAAAAAACATTTATCGTGGTCAAAATAAAAATACATTTTTAGTACTTTTTCCGCTTAAAATGTATTAGATCACGACCGGTTTTGCTCATGGCGAGCATTGACAAATGAGTTGACAATGCTCGCCATGAGCGAAACCGGTCCTGGTCTAATTCATTTTATGTGGAAAAAGTACTAAAAATGTATCATTATTTTTATTATAATGCCTTTCCACCAAGTATTGACAGTGAACACCTTAAAAGTGAAAAATTTATGTTCTAATACTGCGTTCAGGTAAGACGCAGTCGATATCGTAAGATGTTTAATTCACTAACATTTTTTTTTAAATTCCCGACTTTGATGAGTCAAAACATGGTTAAGCGAAATTAAAATTTAGTTTAATTTTAATTGGAAGATACATCTTGATGTGATCAAAAGTTAAGAAAGTATTTATCATAGTTACATTCAAAGCCGAGAAAACTCAAGCTACATAAATTGAAAAACTGACTGCTTTTTTCTACAAAAGAAAATTCATATTTTTACCGCTAAAATTTGATATTGTAAAAGGATGTCGAAAGAATATTATTATCGAAAGTAATTCTTATTCTACATTTTCACAATTTCCGTTCATTGTCACTTCAACACCATACTTTGAAAAGGTTGTTTTTTATTTTTCTATTTACCCTGTTTTTAGATATGAGCGTTTGAAATTTACGTTATATGTTCACCTCGGCGCGTAAATTCAGACGGGCCAAGTTGAAACAACTTTTTTCAAAATTCAAAAGTCTAGGTCAATTAAAATGAACATTTCAGACTGGCATTGACATTTCACAGCCCCTTTCATATATTGACAGCGCCATTCTCGCCCATTAAAATGTCCAAATTCAAGGAAAAAAACTAATTTGCTGTCAAGAAATGTCAAATATTACCTTCACGTAAATAAAAACATTATTATATTAATAAAAGCCGGGAAAAGTTCAGTAGAAGACTAATTTATTACATTTTGACTAAATGTCTTCGCCGATAAAAAAATCAAACATATTTTCTTTCATATTCGTTTTTATGGCAACTTAATGACCAACAATGCAAAAGGGAATTACAGACCCACAGACATACATACGCCGTTTCGGTTTTATATATGTACTACTCGATACTCGAGTAATTGGAGTCTCTCTACACACACATTGATAACGAGACAAATTTACCGTCGAAACTTTCGCGAGCGAAATCAATTCGTTTGTTTGAACTTGCAACAACAATGCAAAAGGGAATTACAGACACACATCCCCCGTTTCGGTTTTATATATAAGATTCAAAAGATAAAATCCATTTGTAACAATGCTCAAGTAATGATAATTCAAATTACTTATTTTAAGCCGTTTTATTTAAAATTTAAACCATTCCAAGTCGAAAAAATTATGAAAATCTTAGAACATTATCAAATAAATTTAGAAAAAAAGTGTCAACTTTGTAAATCAATAATATATGATTTTGAAGTTATTATAAATATATGCTCAAATATGGTTAAAACTAACTTTTCCGACCAAAATGTCAGTTATAATCTTTTGGAAGTAAAATAACAATTTGTCGATCGCTTTTTTCCTCCCATGTGATTCCAGGATCTTTTAGTTCCAGTCAGTGAACCTTAAAGATAAAACCTGACAGTCATCCAGGACACTGGAATCCTGCTAGACTACAAAAAAAACAAACGTGTCTATTTTGCTTACAAACAATACACACATTTTTATTAATAAATAAAACTCTAAACAAAAAAGAAGTATTATATGTAATATTCTTAATAGGACGGGTTGCTCGCCATTACTTACATTATTTCCAATTAATAGAGTAATCACAAAGCTATCTGATTGATTGCAGCTCATTAGTTTTACAATGTTTAACGTCATTTGTATTATGATTATTTGTTTGCTTTGATTCTATAACCCCCCTCCTTGCTTCCCTTAAAAGGGAAAAATTCCAAACTCCATTTTGTAATTTCACAATTTTAAAATGTTCGAATCAATCTTGCTTCATTACTTAAGCAAACTTTGCGATAGTAAGTCGGAAGATGTCTACGAAACACATGTCACAGTTAATAGCACAATGTGTTTAATAATCAAAGTTATTTCAAATTTTATATTAATACACACATTATTTCGTCTGAAGTTTGTAAATACTTGTCATAAAAACAACACAGGACAAAAAAATATTGTTTTAATTATCATTCTTGTAAGAGATGAACCATTTCAAAGCTCACTTTTTTATTCGTATACTTCTGTACATTCCAATTTTAGGAAATCTATAATGCTCGAAAGTAAAAGACTGTCTACAGCTCTGGGAATGTTAATAGTATGTCCGCTCCCAGTGCAGAGTCAATACTCCCTGTGGAAACACTCTCTGTGTATTATATTTATGTGATCATATCTCAGCAGAGAAAAGGGCGTTTTTTACACAATTCCCGTTCCCAATGTGTTAATGGTCACTTCTAAGTAGAAAAGCATTATTTAAATAAATAAAATACACGATAAAGTATATTGTGCAGCATTGGCATTATTTGCGGTGAGCGAAACCGGTCCTCATCTTGATAACACTATAAATATGTTGAAATAGTATTCTAATACATACAATGTATTTTATTTATTTGCATTTGTACTCTTCGTAGATTTTTTTTATCTCGACAGACGTTTCTTGAAAAAACTGTTCTTAAACTGTATTTTTCGAAGAATAGTTAATAGAAAAGATATAGATAGGAAAGGGTTGAGCTAATCACTCTCGCTACGTACCGTGATAAGGTTCGGATATGTGTGGAAGTGAATTGTAGGCAAAAAACGATCAAGTCTGTGTACAGAAATCCTAACTGGTTTGGAAAATCAAATCTTCTAGACTGGGAATAGATCGCAAGAGATCTGCAATTAAAGTCAACAACGTTAACACTCGACCACGGATCCGAAAAATGAACAGCATGCGGTAAAAGATAAGCCATACCATTAAATAAGTTTATTGCTTTTGCAATGTTAAAAAAAATAAAACATTGTGAGAGCAAAAATATAGTATTAAGAAAGAAGAGGGAGACAAAAAAAATACATTGAAAATTGGCAAAGAAGTCAACTTAGTGAGTTTTCATAGTGGCATCCCCATTAGCAGGCTGATTCTATTCATTGGAACAACAAACAACCCATGTTTACGATTCCTCAAAAAATTATCAGGACCATTCCCAAGAATGATGGAATTCTGCTCGTACAGGGAATTTAACCCAGGTGATCTGACAAGGAAGGCAACGACGTTGACCACTACACCGCGGACCGGGATATAGATTATTAAATAGTTTCAGTTAGGTCGCCCATTTTCCTCAGAAAACCATATTGTATATTTCTTAAAATGACAAACAGTCCCATGTCCTTAATATAGCCGAGAGCTATTTCCATCACTCTCAAGTGTAATAAAATGTTTTTCTCTTGTAATTTATCAAGAAAAGGTCAAGTACCACTCGTATATGAAAAGAGGTAATAATTTAAAAGCTAAATAAAGGGTATTTCAATAGGGACGCTCAAAATATGTTACTTTGTCCTGCTGAGTAGATTATTCATTGTTTAGTGGCCAAATTTGAGTCAACCAGTTTGGTAAATAATCGGCCAACACCTACCTGTACGTCATCAAAATACAATATCTGGTGAAAACATTGCTGCTGTGTGTGAAAGTGTACAGGAAAACCCAAGGCAGCTTATTTCTCGTCGTTCACAAGAACTTGGCTTTTCTGCGACTTCAACTTGGCGAATTTTGAATCGGGCCTTATGTCTGCACCCGTATAAAATCCAACTAACCAAGGAACTTCAGGTAAACGACCACAGACAACGCCTGATTGGGTTCTGGAGCAGTTGGAAGTTTACCCAATTTTGTCAAAAAAAGTCAACTTTAGCGACATGGCCCATTTTATAATGAATGGATATTGGCAGACATTTGATGCTATATTCCATATTTAATGCCGTAAAATACACTTCAAAATGAAATTATAATTTAGTCGAAATCTCACAAACAACTGGTTTTATTTACATTTCAAAACTAAGCGTCCTTTATTTAATAAAATAATAGTAAAAAATACAGCATTCGTTAAAATATTGTTGTTTTTGTAAAGTTGTTTACATGAAATCTAAAAGCTCTACTGAGTAGCTTTTATTCTATAATCCAATGATTATTAATATTCTGAGAATAAAATTCTCTAAAAAGCAAACAAACGTGAATTATACCAGTAAGTAGATATTTAGTATGTTGGGAAAATTCGTAGCAAACTCATTAATTTTAATTGCATTCACTGTAGCATTATGACTGAATTAAATTGAATTCAAATATTGCTAATGTTGAATATGGTGAGAATGTCATTTATAATATAGATGACAAAAATGTGCTTTTATTTAAAATGATATTTTATAAATCATTTGCATTCGAATAACAAATAAAAGGATTCTTAATACTTTCAATGGTTTCGGCGGTAACTTTGAGGAAGTTCATTTCAATATAAAATTTGAAATAACTTTGATTAATCCACGTACGTGGATACAATTAAAAGGCATCTTATTTTAAGCTTATCTGTGACATTTATGGAAAACAGTATTTTTCAATATGATCCACAATAAAAAGCTCTACAGTCATTTGACAATGTGGAAGACGCCGCACTTTGGTTTTAACCTTCGTAGGACTATCCTTGAAAAATGACTCTCAGGCCGAAGGGGGTAAAAAAAGACCCCAGTGTTTTGGCCTTATTGGCATAGACTGCAATACAAAAATGATCGATTATGCTTTGACGTATATTTATACATCTTTCTGAAAAAAAAAATTATATAAAAATCCCTATTTTTCCTATAATTATTCATATTTAAGTCACGCATGAAAACGACGACGTTTCCACTCGAACGGCTATGGTGGACTAACAAGCCAATAACCGTGCACGAAGTCACATTACCTTATCTCTTATCTTATCACTTATCGCCTTTTATTGTTGCCAGATATGAAACACTCCGTCCATGTTATCTATGACTCACTATGGTCACGTTCTGTTATCGCTTATTAGACTTTAAAATTCCGACTTCTTCTCTTTTTTAATCGATCACGGCGCAACTAGCCAATAAATATCATATTTATTTTCTGCAAAAGGTGTAAAAATGATTTAAGAACACCAAAAGTTTAGACATCTTATCACTAGTATTAAGATAGATATTTAAGGTATAGTAGCTATTGGGACAAAATCTACAGTGTTCGAGATTGCTAGGTTAAGCAGGACTGTTGAGTCGGTAAAAAAAGTTCGACTCCGACTAAAAAAAGCTTAATTTGTTTCCCTTATTTTCCTAATAATGTGTATTCAATTAAATTTCAACTCTACCAATCCGGCCAATAGCCAAATTTGACATAATATGTGCAAAAATCAAAAGTTCAAATTTTTCAAAATTTCCGACTCCGAGTAGGACTCCGTCCAAAACGCGGCGATAACTCCGACTCCACAGCTCTGGTTTTAAGTAATCTCCCAACGCCTTAATTGTACCAATTAGGATGTATTTTGTTGCGTCTAAAAAATCAATCGTTCAATTGAATAATATATTTGTCATAACTAAGATACCTTCAATTCCGGGCTGTACGGATAAGAAAAAAAAACCAGTTTTCTTAATTACAATCAGTTCTCGAGGGAAAATCAGTAAAGAATGAAGAATCATTGGCAAAGTAAAAACCAAAATAATTGCATTTGATAAAAAAAATCTTAATGTCTGTAATCCATATTGCGACATGGGAATTCCAGGGAATGCTCAATCCAACGAAAAAGTTCTGCGAAAAAAAATTAAAACGGGGTAATTAATATGTTCAATGAAATAATGTATTTCTTCCAAACAGAAAAAAAACCCACGTCGATTTTTTTTGGACACACGTTAGAAATTTCGTAAGTCAAGAACTATTTGTACTTATGAGTATTTGATAGCTTTATAGACGGCCGACATTTGAATGTTATCAAACCTTTGCAAGAGGTCTATGAACTGCATTCAAACGGTTACTGTATTCTGTTACATACAAACGCTTCGGTATTGAGATGCATGCACTATTGCACGACATAACGCAATCATCTATGGATCAGGCGAATAGTTTGCAACGCAGATTAATTTATATGCACTTCGAATGGAATAGTTCTCTTTCATTGTTTTGCATTTACGAATCAAACTTTGACAGGGACCTTTTGAGTACCAAAATACATATTATATCTTATGAGGTCTAGACGTGAATTACATCTCCCTCGAGTGCAATATATTTCGAGTAATTTCCAACCCGATAAGCCCTATAAAGTATTCATATTATATTTAACTTTTGCCAGGTTGAGGGTGAAACAGTCAACCACCACTGCTACTTTATCTTAAATATCTATCTTAATATTAGTGATACAATGTGTGAACTTTTAGTATTCTTAAATCATTGGTTTTTACATCTTTTGCAGAAAAACAATATGATTTTGATAGACCAGTTTCGTCGCAATTAAATAAAAAGAAGACAAGTGTTTGAATAGGGTTGCCACAAAAAGAAAATATTTGCATTTCCGAGATCGTCGAAATTACAATAAATGTTTACTCATAATTACAGCTATTTTCTTGTTGTGGCAACCCTATTCATAATTGGTAAATTGTTTATAAACAAATATGTATGTGAAAACCCATTTTTATAGAGCCAGCGCGCTCGGACGGTGTCAAGGCGCCAGATTCGGGCGTCCGTAGGTAGGTCTATTGTTCCGAATTGTCATGTTCTGAAAAGTCATGTTCTGTTTTGTCATGTTCTGATTTGTCCGGTTACCGATATTAGTGCCCATAGTACAAAGTACTACGTCTGTTTCACAACTGATTTATTTTAATAAACTGCAACCAGTAAAGTCACTCATAAAATTTTAATTTCAAAATATTCTTACGTTCATAAATTAAGCTCTATAAAACATGCTATTTTGAACGTAAAAATGCAAACATCATTACTGTGCTGTGTTTATGTGGGTATAAGGTTTCTTGAAAATATTTTTTTTTTTGCACAAGCGTCTGGTTTTTTAAAATATGAATTTCGCTCTAATAACAGCCGCTGCAAGTTTGCTGGAAAATCCTAGCTCAAACAGGATAAATTTTTTTTTGTATTTTCTGTAAGCCTGACGAAATATGTTAAATAAGTTAGATAAATTATGGATTTATGGTCACGGGACAGAATTTTTGTAAAGATTTATGAAAAATAAGCACATTAAATGAATGATTTTTTTGGAAATGTTTCGTCTTTAATTTTTAAATTCATTATAAAAGAAGATCCTAGTGAATACTTCGCAATAAGTATGAAATCGAGTTGTTTTAATTTACAGGAGCAAAAACGCAACCACAACTACATAAATAATAATATTATACAGATAGACAGTCACATAAGTTTATTATTTGCTTAAAACAAAAAAAAGAATTTTATTATAGGCTAATATTAAAAAAAAAAATTCTTATTTCAGAACTCTTACAATATTCTTCAGATTTAATCATTTTGATTCCACATTTTATAATAATCCACAAGAACTCAAAGAGTAAAGTCAAAACATATAATTATAAGCCAGTGTGTATCAATTTTTTGAGCTTAGCTCGAGAGGATTGGGATTCTGTCTCGTGACCATATATCCATAATTTACCATAAGTTATATCACTTGTTTACTAATTAACATTAACCTGACTTTACTTTAATATATTTTTTATATAAAAAAATATTTGGCATTACAGCTTACGCCAATGCGCCAAATATTCTTAATTGTGAAAGTCAAACGAGATTAACTCGATGATAAGTAATAAATCAGTTGTGCACAAAATCAACGATATATAAAATACACCCAGCCCAAGATCTCTATTTTTTCAATTGAAAAAATCTGACCTTGCCGGGAAATGAACCCGGGTCTCCAGATCGCTAGGACAAAGCTCATGCCACTAGACCACAGGGACCGATTCTTATTGATTATTGAAATTTTCGCCTTAAATTACCTTTTGGTCGGTAAAGCTTGTATTTACCGCATTCTGTCATATATATGAATTTCAGATTTGTCTATTGTTGAATAACGGGGTTGGCAGAATTCCGAAGTTGCACTGCATCTGCACACCTTTCTTACTACATTTATTAGAAAAAATTCTAAATAAGTCATCATTATTTCCATAATAACATCTTAAAGATCAATATTTCTTTAGCTAAGTAGTTAGAAATATTTTTACTTGCTCATTGTTACAAGTGAATTGTAATCAATCGACACATCAAACGCTCATCTCAAAACAGTGTCAAGAGCAGTAAGAACCTTTTAATGCAGTGGTGCACAAGCTTTTTGAGAGAAGGGCCAATTTATCCATTTAAAAAGTTCGCGGGCCGCAAAGGGTAAAAGTGAAGAAACATATTTTATTATTAAAAGTATTTTTCTGTCAAGATAATCGATAAATCAGTATACGATTTTTATATATTAATATTATATATTTTCATTATTTGCGGAGATTTTTTAATATAGATTCACGAACTAACAATAAAATCCGTGTGTTGAAAACAATAATCTAAAAATAGACTGCACATGCATCGCAAACGATATGACTCATTTAAAAAAATGAATTTCGGTCACAAAATTATATCCATGTGTCTATAATCATATTAAATAATTAAAAATAACATTGATTTTTTTATATACCGTTGCTACTGCATAATTTGTTAACATATCGAATACTATTTTTTATCATATTTAATGAAAAATTTGTTGATGAAGTATTTGTTATTTTGGGCCGCATGCGGCCCGCGGGCCACGTTTGTGCATCACTGATCTAAGCTATTGAAAATTTTATACTAAAATAAATGCATTTTTCTGCAAAGCACTTTTATTAAAATCAAAGAATAATTAATTCACACTTTTTATGAATTGAATGTTGACGCTTCTTGGAGTTTGTCCAATCTGAAGCTATTCTACGAGAATCTTTTGCTAGGAATATTTCAAGAAAGTGGCAAAGTAGAAAATCGTTCTCGCAATCTTAAAGCACGGAAAAATAAAAAAAAAACATCAAAGGCATCAGTAACCCTTAAAACGATACAAAAATATCTTGTTATTAATATTTGCGATACCTACTGCATTCAAAATATCCGATAATTATAATTAACACTTATTATTCATTAAACTCATTAACATCAAAATTTTCGATAATTCATTTACTTAGATTAAGTTAATAACAATTAAACTTAATGATTTACATTTATTTTTGTATATCTAATTAATATTAAAGTCAATGTTGGTTTGTTTGAATGTTATGCGATGCCATACCGTTCATTCGATTGCGATAAAACTTTTTCAAATTATTGCGTGCACTTGCGCGAAGGTTAAAGGCATAGTAAAATTAACTTACAGTAGGCCTTTTATATAAAAATGAATGTTTTTCATGTTTTTGCCCTGGCATAGCTTTCATTTTGACAACTTATTGTTGCACTTACGCACGGGTTATAGGCATAGTAAATTAACTTTCAGTAGGTGGCGCGTGCATCGACCCATAGAAAATCGGCAAAAGAAAAACAGCAAACGTCAAACGGCAAATGTCATCGATACCGATCAATGTTATTAAAATTAAATCGAATTTATTTATATAAAAAATTGTGCATCCGGAAGCAGTTCAATAAACACAAACACTTTCTTTATTTGAGTGGCATTTTAACTCTTGCCGGGTGCCGGCTAGTTTGATTTAAAAATCAATTTGTGCAACTGTCCACACTGTTGGTCTCGATCCCGTGAGTGCCGCAAAGTAAGTCAACTCGACGACAACCGGCAAGGCCGGAAAACGCTCTGGTTTTTGGACCGTTTGATATTTTCAAGCGATTCGCGTGCATGAGTCAGGCACTTGAGCTTGCGACATATGCCGTCCTGACCGGATCGCTTCGCCAACATATGACACTTGTATATAAAAACCGTTTGATATTTTAAAACTTTTTTTTTATTGCCAATTTGAATATCCAATCGCCTCTGCCTGGAATGATCATCTTGGTTGACAACTCGACGACAGACTCTGCGGTACATTGTTATAATCATTATTCACATATTCACTATATTGACAAAAAATATTCTTATTTTTTTAATGAGAATTGAACAAATTAAAATCGTACAATCGTTACCCATTTGAGTATAAAAATATTTATTTAATTTTCCTTAGCTATTTTTTTTTTTTATTATCAATATTGAATATCCAATAACTCTGCCAAACCACAGTTGTATTCATAATTTTCTTGTTAGATATTCAACAAAGCAAACATTTTTTTGCTCGAATGAGAATTGAACAACAAAATACAAGATTGTTTCATTTGAGAAAATGACTTTCCGCGAAAATTCGCTAGCATTCATTTTCTCTACCTTCAATAATTCACAAACCACAGTTGTATTCATAATTTTCTTGTTAGATATTCAACAAAGTAAACATTCGGTTCATCAATATCTTTGATGTTAGGAAATTTCTTATTTTTCATTACAGGTAAAAAAAATTGAATAATCCATGGAAAGATTAGGATTTTGAATAATGCAGACACTGTTTTGAGAATATTAAAGAACTTAGTCACAAAAACGAATGAATCACGTCTCAAAATTTCTATGAGCTTTTTCTACCACATATAAAAAATATTGCATACGCTTATGCCAGTGATGCACAAACTGCGGCCCTCGACGACATTTCATGTGGTCCGCACTGACAAATATCAATCAATTATTTCTTCAATTTTTTTTCAATAACTTTAGATTGTTCCACGTATTGTGCTACTAACTGTGACACGTGTTTTGCTTCTATCAGAGGCATCTTTGGACTTATTATCGCAAAATTTGCTTAAGTAATAAAGCAAGATTGATTATAAAATTTTAAAATGATAAAATTACAAAGTGGTTTTTGGGATTTTTCATTTTTACTGGAAGCAAGGAGGGGGGTTATAAAATCAAAACAAAGCATACAAATAATTATACTTCTAATGACGTTAGCATGCGATGCAATCAACAGATAGGTTTGGGTTAAACCTTTCAATTGGAAATAATGTAAGCACTTGCGAGCAACCTGTCCTATTACGAATAGGCATGTATTTAATGGGTCAGTAACTAATTCAAGTTTTTGTCAGTTAAATAAATAAATGGTCAGTTAATATTATAAACGGTCAGTTGTCATTGTATCAGTGTGAATGTGGTCAGTTATTAAATATAACGGTCAGTAATATATTGTAAGTTTTAGTTTGACAGCTTGTGAATATGGTCGTAATAGACAAATTTATGACATGTTCTTTTTATTTTAACTGACCATTTATTATTTTTAACTGTCCGTTTTAAGTATTTATTACTGACCATTTATTGAATTTGAAACTGACCAAATAATAAGTAGTCTTAAGAATATTATTTAGTAAAACTTTTTTGTTAAGAGTTTTATTTATTTCTAAAAATTCTATACTATTCATTTTTAAACCCTTTTTATTAACTCGGATTTATTTATTTTTGCCAGACTATAAAGAACCCACGATACAGTAAATAATTAATTTTCATCGAAAGTATTAAATTTATTTCAATAAAAATTGTCTATATTTAATTTTAAATGTTGAGACTTCCCATTTTTATCGGTATACGAATGCCATTTTAATTTTTAGTACGATGTACAGCGGCATATAAAACAATTTTATATCCTATGCTGGTGGTGTTTAATTGGGCACTTATATTAATTTAGAAATTCTATACAGACGTGCACACTTGACTAAACTTTTTTTGCAAAGTAGTGAGAACACTCGTGCACCTGGCATATTCGCGAAAAAATTATTTGCACACTTAAATTTACGTGCACATTTTGCACATTTGATTTGATCCACTAATTTCTTTCATACAAAAAGTGTTACAGTTTTGTCTATGGAAATTTATAACAACTAGTCTCATATATATAATAACCAGGGCTGTGGAGTCGGTAAAAAAAAGATCGACTCCGACTCCAACATTGACCAAAAACACGACTCCGACTCCGACTAAAAAAGTTTAATATCGTCACTATTTTTTGCCTTATTTTCCTATATATGTGTATTCAATTAAATATCAACCCTACAAATTCGACCAATAGCCAAATTTTACATATTACATGCAAAAATAAAAAAATCTAACTTCTCAAAATTTCCGACTCCGAGTACGACTACGGCCAAAAAGGCCCGACTTCACGACTCCGACTCCGACTCCACAGCCCTGATAATAACACTTGAACACCTTACTTTGAAAAGGTTCTATCTGCTCTTGACACTGTTTTGAGATATGAGCGTTTGAAGTTTCGATTGATTAAATTTAACTTAAATCTAACAATGAGCAAGTAAAAATGTTTCAAATTAATTATTTCTTAAAAAAAAAATCTCAACTCTTGCTGAGAAATAATGATCTTACAGATCTAATGATGGAGATAATCCAAGGGGCAGAACCAGTCTGCCAATGGAAATGTCACTGGGAAGAGCCTTAACAATTTTAAGCGGCATTTCTTCGGATATTGACATATTTCATATTGACGTGAGTGAGTTCAGACGAATACTATATTTTATGAATAAAAGTTGATTTTGACAGAAATCACTCTGTTGACTGCTTTGAAAATTTCTAATGTGATATTAATAATAATGTTTCCCTTCTGTTTTTTTTATGACTATTGTAATTTTCATCTTATTTTTAATTTTAATTAATTTGTGATTTTTATTATATATTTACATGTATGTATGTATATATTGATACCGCATGATGGTGTAGGGTATCAGATCTCTCTCGGACGATCTTATTTATCACCTCAATCAATAATAATAAGACCAAACGAGTAATATAACGCGAATAAATGCATTCAAATTGTTATAAATTCATGTAACCGACTCATTGCGACGGCTTCGCAGTGATTGGTTGAATTCAGCTCAGGCCAGAATGCTTTGCGTTGATTGGTCGAGCTGTTTTTCATACTAGAATCACGGAGTATGAATGTGGCTGTGAAATAAAATAACCGCCAAGTCAGTTAGTCGTTATCCTTCTTTCAAAAGTCATCAGTTTTTTTTATCGCCCTCCTTTCTCGGACAGGAGGAAATCACATTATTCATTTGGTCTTACGCTTTGAAATGTAGTCGCAACTACAATTATATCTGTGTAACTGACAATCTAAATTGAGAACAATAAACTAGCCTACTCTGGGATAGAGTTACGGCAAAGAGAAACCGTTTGAAATCTTTGCGAGAGACACCTTTCTCCCCATCCTGTCCCTAAGTTCCGTCGACGAACGCCTTAGAATGACGCTGTCTGACGCAGTCAGATTGGGAAGAAACCCTGGTCGTCTCAATATATATATATAAATTCATGTATTTATATTTGTCAAATCCATGGCGCATTGGCGTCAGCTGTAATGCCATGATTTGCTTTTTCTTAAATAAATAAATAAATAAATAATGATGATAATCTTAGAACTTTGTCAAATAAAATTAGAAAAAAAGTGTGCAGATGCACTGCAACTCCTTTATTCAATCATGGATAATTCTGAAATTCATATACTAATAGTATGATAGAATGCGGTAAATAAAAACTTTCCGACCAAAGGGTAATTTTAGGCAAAAATTTCAATTAGAACCTTTCTAAATGTAACGATGTATTAGTGTCATTCACAATCAACAATATTTATATAAATATGGTTTCAGTCCGCTCGGATTCTCGGGACGCCAATGGCGTATGACATGTACGGCGCTTGAAGGGTTAAGCAAAGCTTTATGAGCGAAAGATTTAAATATCAAACGACTTATTTTATGAGCAGCCACTGGCTTAATCGTTAAACATCAAAATCAGCTGGTATCAGAACGCAGTTTTTTATATCGCTAGAAAACATTTTATTTGCATAATTATACTAACAAAAATACTTCCATAAGAATATAAAATAATTTTATGGACAATTTTATGATAATGTTTTTCGTCAAATTAAAAACAGTTAAATTTAAAACAAAGGTCAACTCGTTATAACTGGACCATCATCAGTTGTGTTTTGTTGAAATAACTAATTAAAGCCGCATGTTTTTTTTATTACAAAAATAAAATGCATATTTAAAGAGATAGAGGAAAAAAAACATTTCTGTAAGAGTGCCTGAATTAATTTATCATAAATTTTTAATTGTATAACAAAAAAATTTAAAAAAAGGATAAAATCAATAAAGATAAAATTTTCAATTGAAAATTGGGAGAAAATAAGAAATACTCGAAATTAATTGACTGATTGTGCATTTAATTGAGATACGTATTTTACACAATAAAACAGTCAGCTTAACAAAAACAGGTTGTGGAGCTGACAGGTTCGATTCCCACAGTGACAGTTTTTATAAATATTGATTTACCATTCGAGTTATGGATTTCTACTCGAAATCATGATATATAACGTATCCTTATATCTCTCCTCTCTACAACAAACAGAGATTGAGAAACCGAGTAACAAGCGGCTCTCGTAAAAAACTGTTGAAACAAAATCTTTTAAGGTGTTCGCTGTCAATACTAGGTAGGTGGAATGGCGTTAAAATAAAAACAATAAAACAGTACTTAGTTAGTACTTATTCCACATTAGATGTTTTGATCAGGACCGGTTTCGCTCATAGAGAGCATTATAAGCTGATGAATCGAGCGAAACCAGTCCTGGTCTATACGAGAAATGTTTTATTATTTTTATTGAAATTAGCCGCCCTGTTTGGAGTGCATAATATATACTCCTTGCTGTGAATGAACACGGTTAAAAAGGGGAATTTCCGCAAAGCTTTCACTGTTTCAAATTTCTCACACAATAATGAGAACTAAATTTAATCTACTATTATTATCAAAGTAAAGGTTATTTAATATTCGGTTGATAAAACATAGCAATAAACCGGTCTTGATTTTCAATAACACATTCGATTGTAAAGAGACTAATCGGACCAGTGTACCTGCTGAAGTGAAAAATCACTTAGAACATACATTTCATATCTAATCAATATGTTATTGCAACCAACAAGAGTGGAATGTAATTGTGCAATGAGTGTTAAATTAATAAACACTGTTGATTCTACACCCACACATTTTAACTGGTACAACTATTGTTTTGACCAAAGGATAAAGGCATTTAAAGGTTCTATATCATTCCTCGGATAACACTGTAAATACTTCTATTAAATTTGAATTTTGTACTTTTCCATCAGTTTTGTCGCTAACGACCCGGGTTTCGCCTTTCGGCATCTTCAGGCATTCCAAGTGCACGGATGTACTTGGAATGCCTGAAGATGCCGAAAGGCGAAACCCGGGTCGTTAGCGACAAAACTCATGAAAAAGTACAAAATTCAAAAAATTCAAATTTGATATTGAAATGAAAAATTGAAGCACCCTCAGTCGAAAGTACGCCAGAAAGTTTCGCGGAAGTGTACTCGAGAAATTTGTAAAAATCGATATCAATTTTTTGGGGAGGGGGTTGTTTGGCGGGGTAGGGCTTGGGCGGCGTATGGGGGGGTATGCCAGAAAACTTCGAAGGATTGAACTCGAAAAATTAGTAAAGTTAAAAAAAAAGAAAATTTGGAGGTGGAGGTTGGAGGGTGGTTGGGGAGGGGTTGGTAGGCCAAAAACCATTGCAGGAGTGTACTCAATACATTTTAAAGCTTCACATCGATCGGTCGAGCGGTTTAGTAGTCCATAGTGGAAATACAGACAGACAAACATTAATTTTTATATATATAGATAGATATGGTCTCCTTTTCGTTCTTGCGAAGCCAAATATAGATATTCATGTTACAAAGGATATTTGTTTTGAATTTAGTATAAGTCATAAACTGGATGTTTGAATATCGTGACTGCTATCTCTGTTGCTAGTTCCAATACAAACTATTTATTTTATGCTAACCTGCCATTGTTTCATATACATATTTATTAACACTTGATATTAGTTATATTGAATGGATTGTATTTTTATAGAAATTTGAATCGTGTGAATTTTGTGCTAATCGATAATGACTCGGGTTTCGCCTTTTGGCAACTTCAGGTTTTTCAAGTGCACGAATGAACTTGAATTAAAAAATTGATGTCAGTCGACATCCTGAGTTGTATTGAATATGTCGGGCCCGTGATGCAGTGGTCAAAGTCAGACTTCACGGGTTCGAGCCACTGTACGCACAGAATTTTTTTCAGATCTCTCTGCTCGAAGGCATGTGTGTTTGTGCTGAATTGCTTAATTCTCTCCCACTCATCTGATCCTCTATGATCCTATGTATATGGACGTTACGTAAATGATTAGCTTACCACTTGTCCTGCCCTAACCTTTATCATTGCCATCGCTACTCAAACTTAATAAACTAATATCAGTATTCGTTAAAAAAATATGTTTAGATACCTCCGTTATGAAGCTACATGCAACGCATTGTAAGCGGACATGGATTTAAAAAAAAAAAGTGGATGGAAAAAATCTTCATATTGCATTTGATTTTAACTATATTTTCATAAAAAAAAACTTTGTAGAACTCCATTATAACACGATGAAAAAAAATAGCAATGTTTTTTAGTTCTACAAAATTTATATATTTATATTTGGGTGAACAAGTGAAGCCGTTTTTTACAACAGTCTTCCATAAGCGAATTTACTCCTCACTTACTTGGCCTAAGACAGAGCTGCATGGCACTAATCTTTTAACCATGCACTAAAGTGCTAAAACAAAAGAAAAATAGAAAGGAAACTATACACAATATCACTTTGTTAAAGTAAAATTATGTATCCGTATACTGAAAATCCGTGAAGCTCAATCTACTTCGCGTTGAATACGAAGTGGTATCCCGTTCCCCATATGATGTTGCAAATTCATACCTCAAATTTGGCCTTGGTTGAGATCAAAAAGTAGAAGGTATTTTTCTTGATAGTTATTTTGGCTTCCGCCATCGTCAGCATTATAGATAGATAGTTATGATAATGGCGTAAGCCGAAATAGCCACTAACCATATATCATCATTCAATCATTTTTTTTTCACCGTGATATAGTCAATGATATCAGTTTTATGATATTTATCCATTATGTCTGCGGCTTAGCCAATTTATGATGAATGCATAAAATAATATTATAAAATATTCAAGGAAAATAAATTCGTGCTTATTGTGAATTAAACGAATCAAAAGTGAGCCACTTTGTTCTTTTGACTCACAGCATTCCAAAAGAATATCGATATGAGCTTAGAGGAGGCAGTAGCGGTGTCTGGTATTACCAACTGCGGCTGGTACGAAGTTCTGGAAGATCAGCGCAGCGCTAAATCGGTGTGACGGGAACAATGCACACCCACACTACTAACCATGATTATACGAATGGTGACAGGTGAAGCCAATTGAAGGGCCGCATGGAAAATAGTCGACAAGTTCATTATTTTATTTTATTTAATTTTTAGAGTTCATATATATATCTCAACATATGGTTTTTATTTTCTTTCTTCGAGAACTGCTTTGTTACTCAGTTGCTCAACCTCTCTTTTCGAAAACAGTAGGGATGGATTCGAGGACTAAAACAGGACTAATGGTTAGCTAATCGCTGTCACTATGCGTCACTCTTTGAGATCGCACATGAATTTTTTGACAACACAAACACCCATTTCCTCTGAGAAGAATCGATTTATCGACTGAAAAAAATCTGCTCGTACCGGGAATCGAGCCAGGGGGGTCTGACATGGTAACCAACGACGTTACTAGATGATCTGTTACACCACTTATCACCTTATTTGATCAAATGCACGATAACCTTAGCCAGGTCAACGAAACAACTGTGAGAGGAATGTGAGATCTCTTTAACACAGTGATTAGAGGCAATAAATTGATTTAATGTATTAGTAGACAATCAAAAGCGATTTTCTCCGCTTTAACAAAATTCCAACGCCACTTGACTTTGACAAAGTTCCCACTGTTCTGTTATACTAAATGACTTTAACCTTCGAAAAACTGTCCTTGAAAAATAGCTCGTAGGCCGAAGGGGGTCTAAAGAAGACCCCAGTGATTTGGCTTTATTGGCATAGACTGCAATAAAAAAAATTATTGATTATGCTTTGACGTATCTTTATACATCGTTCTATATGAAAAAATATGAAAATCGATTATTATCCTATAATTTTTCATATTTTAAGCCGCGCATGAATGAGACAACCTGGTCGTGTTCTTGTTTATTCTAGACTGGCGATATCAGAACTGTAAATGCAATTTCTTATCTACACCTTTTAATGTAAAAAGCATCCATTTGATTTGGAATGTTCATGGAAAAAAAGGCGTTTAAGATAAGATAACTTTATCTTATCATGTAAACGCAGTGAAGTTTTAATCCTGGAAATTGGAAGTGACAGTGGAAAAGGTTTTCAGCCAATTATTTTCTTATTTTCTTTTTCATTTAATTGCAACGAAACTTGTCTACCAAAATCATATTTATTTACTTCAAAAGATGTAAAAACAATGATTTAAGAACATTAAAAGTTTACACATTTTATCACTAATATTAACCGTTCAGACGCCACGGCGTGCAGGCTCGCGAAATCAGTGCTACCACCAAAGCCACGTGCAGGCACGCAAACGCGATTACGAGCTTATTAATGAATAAAATAAATATTTTTAAAAACAATATTATGCAGACACCTTTTGGAGGCAATGCGATTGTTATGTTAAATATGTTAAACCGATTTCTTTTTATTTGCAGTTGGGCTAACAGACGTCACTAGGGCTGGCCTGGCACCTTATTATCGCAATGATCGCTCGATTGATAGAGCGCATCAGAGTGAGAAGAGCATAGCTTAATTTCCGTACGTGCAAGTAGGCAACACATAGCAATTTGTGCTATTTATAAAACCTAGTTTATTATAAAAAAAAAACTTTCCAGTCATAGTAAAATAATTCTAATTTATTCATAAATAACATTATTTTTTTGTGGCAGCCCTAGATGCAATTTGTGCTACCTTTATAAAAAAAAAATTTACAAAAAAGTATATATACGTGTTTCATATTTTTATTTATAATATTTATTGTTTTTGACAGCCCTAGAGATGTTTTTTAAATCTTGTACTTGTGATATATTTTTTTCACGAAAAATCGATGATTGAAAATGGTGGCGTACAGCAAAAATCCATGGAATTGGCTTGGCGTTTAAAGGGTTAAGATAGATATTTAAAATAAAGTATCAGTAGTAGTCGACTGTTTCACCCTCAGCCAGGCAAACGTTAAGATTCCATACAAACTACGATTCTGAGTTATTCCTTCACAAACTGTTTGAAAATTCAACGATATAGTAAGTTCATTGCATACGTGTCTAACCGTCTGTTTTCTCTTCTCATATCCAAGACCAGTCGCCAAACGGTTGTCTATCCTCCAGATAGTCCATATTCTACTTACAATTACTTATGCGTTGGTAAACCTCATTTATTCGACTCAACATCTCAAAATCTAAAATAAACAGCACACAGCCATCTGAGAGTTGCATTGCATCGCATGCTGGGTACTCGCTAGTTTTCATTTATAAATATCGAGCCTTTGTATGCTTTATTGAAAAAGGACCATAAAATAGATGGTCCAAGGATAAAATAACATACAAAAGTAGCTCACCAGACAATTTCAATTTCTGAAGTTGAAATTGAGTTTGGCTGGCGGTTGTCAATAGCAATTCTAATTTCATTTGACGAACCACGCCGTTTACCCGCGCGGTACTGAACAAATTTTACGAGCTAAACGTTTGACGGCACTTCTAACGATGATCTCGTATCGGGCCATTTGTGCCGTAGCTATTTCGGGGAATATCTTCACTGCTTAGTGCTTAGCTGTAATGCTAAGGCTATTTTACTGAACTATTTTAAGTTTGTCTTAAGGCAGTATTCCTGTCTAGAGGCTTAAATTTTAGGTGTTTTTGCAAGTGCTATAGAAAAAAAAGTTATAACAATTTTAGCGTCCATTTATTTACCAGATATTAATCAATATTTTTTTCTATTCTAAAAAAACAAATCTAATTTGCTGTCAAAGAAATGTCAAATAATACCTTCACGTATATAATAAACATTATTATTAATAATAAAAGCCGGGAAAAGTTCAGTAGAAGACTAATTTATTACATTTTGACTAAATGTCTTCGCCGATAAAAATTCAAACATATTTTCTTTCATATTCGTTTTTATGGCAACTTAATGACCAACAATGCAAAAGGGAATTACAGACCCACAGACTTACATACGCCGTTTCGGTTTTATATAGTTTATACTTGCGCGACGATTATAGGCATAGTAAAATTTACTTACAGTAGGTTTTTTATATAAAAATCAACGTTTTATCATATTTTATGCGATGCTATACAAGGCTATCGGCAAACGTTAAACGGCAAATGTCATCGATACCGATCAATGTTAGTGAAATTAATTATCTAAAATATTGTACATTCGAAAGCACTTCAATAAACACAAACACTTTCTATCTTTGAGTGGCATTGCAACGCTTGCCGGGTACTGGCTAGTATTATATAATATTTATGTAGAATCTTTGATCACGACGTTTTATTGACGTGACAACGTCTTATAAATCGATGAACGCCCGCTGCACGCACGAAAAAACATGACTCATTGTCCCGTTTGTCACGTTACGCCGAAAGCAAGCGTGCGAGCGAGAGCGCGGATAAGCGATAGAGAGGCACGATCGGCCTACCGTTCGGATTGTGCTGCATCTATCTCTCTTCCACTCGATTGGTCGATGCGTCTGAGTAGAAAAGAGACAGCGGCAGCACACAACTTATACACCTACAGTACCTACACGTGATCTGTTTACAACTGTTTATAAAGTGAAGTGAAATGTTAATGTGGTTTCATTGTTTATATTACAACAACAATTGCGGCAATAAAGGTAATTAATTCTTGCATATTAAAAATCTGATTAACGTATAACAAATATACAAAATATCGTATCCATACAAAATAATGATTCCATTTTATTCATAAAAGTATGCAATCATTTCATCAATGTTTTCTTATGACGTTGTCACGTTAAACTATCGTCCGTAAACCGACTTTACAGACACCAAATTTTTTTTAAAAATCGGAATTTTCCAAATGGACGAGAAGCTCAGCTGAACGTTTTTATAAAAAAAGTTGATTGTTTTTTTTTACCGAATACATTTTTCAAAAATCGGAAGACACTCGGTGGAAAAGGCAACGTTTATTTGACATGCCATATAAAAAAAAAAACACTTTCCTCCGTTTTTTGTCGTCACAAACGCGTCGATTTCCTTCCAATCCGCCCAAAGCTGGAGGGCGATTTCCCGCCTTTGCTAAATTCACGACTGACATATAGAATGGATATCCGCCTACCATCCAGACAGGCCCGACGACACTTGACATGCACCAATCACATTTCGTCATCGGCGATGTTGATTGAGCGATTCTTAATTAAAAGCTTAGGATTTTATTAGCTTTGTGAACAGTTCACTAACAATATGCTTACACACATTTTATTTTTTTTAAATTCAAATTTAAAATGATTAAAAATAAGTCTATTTAATGTTTATCCATAGTCGATACAAAAAAACCTCTATTTTGTCATATCATCATAGTCGTAAGTCACGGACCCAAAGCATGCTTTTTGTGTGGAAAAAATAAATTTCCTTATACTAAACCGGTACCCGGCAATAATTTAATTCCACTCAAAGAAAGAAATTGTTTTGTGTTTATTGAAGTGCTTTTGGATGCACAGTATTTAAATAATTTCGATTGAATTTCACTAAAATTTACCGTTTTCTGTTTATCTTTTGCCGATTGTATATGGTACGACACGCGCGCCACCTACTGAAAGTTAATTGCACCTTTGTTCCACGATTTTGGGCTTGAATAGAGAACTTTTCCCAAACACTCGTAACTCGGCATTTTAGAGTGTTCCCAAAGTTAAATTACCATTCAAAATTGCTTCAAGCAATGAGCGAATAAGGCGCACATTATTTATAACGAACCAGCTGGTACCTGGCATGCGTTGCAATGCCACTCAAAGAAAGAAAGTATTTGTGTGTTTATTGAAGTGATTTTTGATGCACAGTATTTTAGATAAATAATTTCGATTTAATTTCACTAACATTGATCGGTATCAATGACATTTGCCGTTTGACGTTTTCTGTTTGTATTTTCCGATTGTCTCTGCTCTATGGTACGCGCCACCTATTGAAAGCTAATTTTAATATGCCTATAACCTTCTGCGCAAGTGCAAGCAAAAAGTTGAAAAGTTTTATCGCAATCGGACGAACAGTATGGCAATGGCATCATAATAAAAATAATAACACATTTTTAGTACTTATTCCACATACAATTTATTGGCTCAGGACCGTTTTCACTTATGGCGAGCTGATCAGTAGATAATGCTCGCCATGAGCAAAACCGGTCCTGATCCAAAGTGCGAAATTTATATTTTAGACTCGAATATATTTTAGACTCCAAATGGAGCATGTTTTTGAAGCTATAAAATAGCTGAATTATCAATGTATTCGGCATTCACTTTGTTTTAGTTAATTTAGATTTATGTTATATTATATACATTTAGAATTTGGTAATTCTGATGAAAACATACATTAACAATCTGTCTTTTTTAGTTCAATGAAAAGCGACGGTTGTGTTTCCAAAATTTTTGAATTCGATTTTACAAGAATCGAAAAATAATATTTCCTCTTCAATTCGATTTAGTATATTAAATTAATGGTTTTTCCGTACTGCTGATTACTTCTCATTGTTATAATATTACAAATGCTTTTGTTGCTATCGTTAATAACACATGTTTTAGCACTGAACAAATCATTCGAATTACGTACTAAAATTCTATCAATATTTATTGAAACGTAACTTTGTACAATTCTGTAATTATTGAAGGCAAAACAAATATTAATGAATGTGTATGAGAATCTATTATTATTTTGAGACATCAATTCGTTTTGAAAGATATTGTATGATATTTAAACAATGAAAATCTCAAGCAGTCAATTCGGGTAACTTTGGACTTGAGCAAGTACAGTTTCTTTATTTTTCTGCTGACTTGTAATCGTGATTATTCTTGCGATTGATGAATAAAACAAATCGGTCTTTTGTCTTATACGTGGTGAAAAAAAGAGCCACATTTTCCTCTCAAATTATTTTTATCTTTTTATGATATTTTGTGAAATAAACCAAAAAAACTATGAAAATATACAACTTTTTTATTTTTTCGAAACAGGTTGCTTCGCTTAAGCCATGTGTTACTGATAAGAAATGGGCAAAATGTTTTAATTTTTTTAATATTTTCCATTGACAGATTACCCTTCTTTATAAAAATTCAATTCAATGTCACCAAGCTGGATGATTCAGCTAAAATTCGCTCATGTTGGTGTCAAATGTTTGTCAACTATAAATTTAACATTGGACCGCCCGTAAAAGCACTAATAAGTTATTTTCATAATATTTGAATTCAAAATTATATAAAGGACTAGCTGTACACTGCGCGCGTTGCTACGCCAGCAACTAAAATAAATTTGAAGGAAAGACATTACACAAATATTCAATTCAATTTGAGTCAATTTGAGTGTACGCCAGAAAGTTTCGCGGAAGTGTACTCGAGAAATTTGTAAAAATTCGAAATCAATTTTTGGAAGAGGGGAGTTGTTTGGCGGTGTAGGGTTTTGGGGGCGTATTGGGGGGTATGCCAGAAACCTTCGAAGGAGTGAACTCGAAAAATTCGTAAAGTTTAAACAAAACGTTGGGGGGTGGTTGGGGGAGGCAAATTTGGTATGTTGCTAAAACTGACCATTGTGAGACCGTTTTAAGTGTTAATTAAAAAAATTTGTAAAGTTTCACATCGATCGGTCGAGCGGTTTAGTAGTCCATAGCGGAAATACATACAGAAGAACATTCATTTTTATAATACGGAAAGAAAAATAACAATGGAGTTCTACCAAGTAAATGCCTACTCAATCAATAAATTCATTTATATATATATAGAAGTGGTAAGAACACATGACACTATATTTGAAAATAAAAATATCACAAAAAAACACCTGAAAAGGTCCAAAAAAAACCAAATTGAGTGTAGTTACAAAATTATCAGTAATTTAGGATTTCGACTGAGTGTGCTTGATGGAATTTGAATCGTTTTATTTTGTAGCGTAGTTACTGGGATCAATTTCACTTGTGCACTTAAAAGGCGATGCCCGATTAGTCAGCAACGAAGCTCATGGAAAAGTACAAAATTCAAACATTTCATATTTGATAAATGTTTGTTAGTATTCGAATTACAGAAAATTAAATTTTATTTATTTATAACATGCCAGTACCCGGCATGCGTTGCAATTGCACTCAAAGAAAGAAAGTATTTCAACTGTGTCTATTCTTCTTTAAGTTTGTGTATAGTATTGTTCGTCTGAATTGAACAGTGCGAGCTCGAACGTTTTCCAGTCTTGCTTCCCGTTGCTCGCTTGAAAATCGACAAATAGTTTGTCGTTTGGGTGGCATTATTGATTTGACAGCGAAAAGAAAGCTCTTTGACGACTACCACAAATTCACTTGATAATTGATCATAATACCCCGCGATTGTTTGCCCTCTCAGTAAGAACCAATCAAAAAACACAAATTCCTTGTTTAACCAATCCGCTTTCATTGGTGAACTTTCTCATTGTAAAATGTCTGCACTTATTCAAAAACCTTCGTGGGTATTCACTCAACAAATCACCACAGTTTTATCGAAATCAGATGAACGGTAGAAGAACGCATATGGGACAAACAAAAATACTTTCTTTTTTAGGCAAAGATTTGTATGATTATCTGCTTTTTTGTAAATCAATTGTGTCGTATTTCTTGTACCCATTTTGTTTGATATGGTTTGGAATTGGTCATTCTCAAATTTGAACAAAAAAAGATTTTTGAACTTTTCGTTTTCTATACTGATCGTTATTTATACAAATAAAGAGTGAAGTTACTTAAAATACTACACATTTGTCATTTTATTGGGAAAAAAATCACACAAAGTAAAAACATATTTTGGTCAACCATTCAGATTTGTTTTCTTTTTCAACTTTTTACGGATACTTTAATACACAGTAAATATAAATACAGTCGCCGGAAAGCAAGTTAAATCAACCATAAGGACTGAATTTTCTTTCTTTTTAAATTAACCTTTAAACGCCCAAGCATTTTTTGCGAAATATCCTTGCGACCCAAATCTCTTATAAAAATGATAATATCTCTAAAAAAAGTAGGCCTATATGGGTGAAATAAAAAGCATTATCAAAATAAAAGATTTCTTATTATTTAATAAACAAATACCATCACCGCAACTTGCACACTTTCTAATTCTCTAGGTTAACAAATAAACGAACCCATTTGCGCTATAGCTATATTGAAAAAAAAATTGGGCACCTCAAAGGATATATTTCTATGTATGGAAAAAAACATGTTTTCCCTTTGAAATATTTTGTTTGGTTTGAATAAAGCTGGCTAATTTTATTTCATTTATGACAGACCACCGGATATTACACAACGCTTATCTCAAGAGCCAACCTTGTAATGCAGATGTTTATATTCCTAATTTTGACAAAAATATTTAACGAAACCGAAAATAAAGTAATAGATTTGTATCTGAAAGGCATTGTTTATGAAAGCTTATATTCATATATTGAAAACTATTATCATGAATCAGTGTAATCTAAAAACTTGTAAAGTGCACCATAATCACTGGTCAAATAAGGAACCGTAGAGCTTTAAAAGGTTAATCCACAGTAAATATAAATACAGTCGCCGGAAAGCAAGTGAAATCAACCATAGAGACTGAATTTTCTTTCTTTTTAAATTAAAGTTACTGAATATACTTAGCATTAAAAAATAGTTGTCAAGGGAAGTTTTTTCGTGTGCTTTCAACCCTTTTTCTATTCAGTATCCTTCGTTCTGTAACTGACATTGATCTACGAGTGAGCTTTCTTTTCATTGTTAAGAATAAGCACAAGTCATTGACTTTAGGATAAACAATTTAGTTTTCACGGAAGTAAAAGTTTATTTGTGAATGGCAGTAAAGGACAAAAAATTGTAAAGGAACTAGGTGCCTTTTCTATGTCACATTTTTGTATTTTTCTATTGCAGGGGGTTCGTTGTATCATGATCATTATGCAAAAAATTTAACTCTATTATTTATGTGATGGAATTTGGGATAGCGTTTCATGTTGGAGAATAAATATATTTTGAGTAAATACATGACAAACTTACAGGGCTGTGGAATCAATAAAAAAACACCGCTTTGACTCCAACTCCAACTACAGCATGATAATTTATATTGTACTAGTATTGGAACCCGGCTTCGCTCGGACCAGTTTGGTGTTATGTTCAGCTCGGCGCGTAAATTCAGACGAACCAAGTTGAAACAACTTTTTTCAAAATTCAAAAGTCTAGGTCAATTAAAATGGAAATAAAATGAACATTTCACAGCCCCTTTCATATATTGACAGCCCCATTCTCGCCCATTAAAATGTCCAAATTCAAGGAAAAAATCTAATTTGCTGTCAAAGAAATGTCAAATAATACCTTCACGTAAATAAAAACATTATTATATTAATAAAAGCCGGGAAAAAGTTCAGTAGAAGATTAATTTATTATATTTTGACTAAATGTCTTCGCCGATAAAAAAATCAAACATATATTCGTTTTTATGGCAACTTAATGACCAACAATGCAAAAGGGAATTACAGACCCACAGACAAACATACGCCGTTTCAGTTTTATATATGTACTACTCGAGTAATTGGAGTCTCTACGCACACATTGATAACTAAACAAATTTACTGTTTTTATTTATATATAAGATTATTAGTCTTGTCCGTGGTACAGTGGGTGACGATGTTTTCTTCCGTGACAGACTGCCTGGGATCGAGCCCCTGTGCGAGCAGAATTTTCAGTAAATTTATCAATTATCTTTAAAGGTTTCTCAATGGGTGTTTTTTCTGCTAAAAATCCAATCTCACCATTCCAATCACAAAAACCTTACCACCGTTCCTGTCCTAGTTCTCATTTATTTTCGATCCCTACTCTCTTCAAAAAAGGAGAGATTGAGCCACTGATTAGGAAGCAGTTCTCCTAGAAAAAACATGTTGAGATAAACTCACTGAGGAGTACATATACTCCAAGTTGGGAGCGGACATGGTCAAAAAAATGCAGGGGGCCTGTTGTATTATGATCATGGTGCACAAAAATTTCATGGAATTTTTGCTAGCCATTCATGTTGTAAATAAATATATTTAAAAATAAAACTATAGTAATGGTAGATAGTCATGTTTTACTACTTTATTATAGTTTGTATTATAGATTATAGGAGCTATTGATACGATAGGGAAATCTGTGTCAATCCCGACAATTTTTCCTCAAACGCATTAAACATGCGTGTTTGACAAGTCTCCAGGAAAACGAAATGATTTTAACAAGAACGTTACTGAGTGGTATCTCATTGCTTGTTTTTAATGAAAATTCTTAGTGAATATATATATACATATGTTAAGTAAGAAAAATAATAGCAAATTTTAAGTGATTATTACACATTGGATTTATTGAGATCAGGACCATTTTTTCTTATCGTGAGCATTATCAACTGATATGAAATGTAATACAAAAATATAGCGTTATTTATACAAAGGCTAAGCAGGACTATAAAAGGTATAACAAACAATGGTATATTAAAAACGAGTTTTTTCATCGTTTGACATAGGATAATGAAAAAATTTCTAGCTGTTTTGTTTTTACGTAACCTGTCAATTGTCTTAACTTTCCACATTTCCACAAAGATCCTAAGTCAAACGATTTTTACAGTTTTATAGATTAAAACGACGTTAGATTTTTTCATTTCCGATAATCCAATCAGCCAGTCGGATGGAGGCCGTTTTTTCGACATGGTGCGTTTAGAGTGGTGCACCACACACTGTGATGAAGATTTCAGCCTGAAAATATTTTGATAGACTCTTTAAATGTCAATAAACATATGGTAAAATTTTCAAATTTCTTCGTTGATAAAGTTCGTCAAACAAATATCCCAAAAAAACCGGCCGTCACTTGGGGGGACACCCTTAAGTAAAGCAGTTATTTATTTAAAACTAAGCTTATAAAGCTGATGCTAATTTACATTAAAATGACAAAATAGAGCTGCCATATTTAATATTATACTGAATAATCAACATGACTTGACATATATGCCGTAACGTGTTATTTGGTGACATGTTTTATTACTGCCCATGACATGATTGTCCTTCATCAAATGATATCTATTTTAAGTCGCTGGGCTCCAAAGGTACAGGTGAAAGGATAGTTTCATCTAGGCAAAGGTTCACAGGTTTATATTGAAACGACATATACACCCCTTCAGTTTTGAAAATGCATGTGTAGGTGCAAAGTTTGTTGCCGAGACCCGAGCGGTATCTTTTATTAAAAAACTAAATGTTTACTGTAAGTAAAAAAAAGCTTAAGCATCTGAGAGAAGACGAACAGAAATTTTGACAGCTAGCTTTGATTTTTCATTTGTTTGATTAACCTAGCCATCCCTAACGGTATAGATTTTGTTTACTTTACCTTAAATATCTATCTTAATACTAGTGATACGATGTCTAAACTTTTAGTATTCTCAAATCATAGTTTTTTACATCTTTTGAAGAAAAATATGATATTTACTGGCTAGTTGCGCCGTAATCGATTAAAAAAGAGAAGAATTCGGAATTTTTCAGTCTAATTGTTGATGTTCGCAATCGCTAGGAAGCGCTAACATAAAATTTCACGCCCATAAGCGACCAGAAAACGTGACCATAGCGAGTCATAGATAACATGGATGGAGTGTTTCATATCTGGCAACAATAAAAAGCGATAAGCGATAAAATAAGAGATAAGGTAATGTAAATTCGTGCACGGTTATTGGCTTGTTAGTCACCGGCTCCATTGTGAGTCTGCCATAGCTGTTGGAGTGGAAACGGCGTCGTTTTCATGCGAGACTTAAATATGAATAATTATAGGAAAAATAGGAATTTTTATTTTCAGAAAGGTGTATAAATATACGTCAATGCATATTCAATCATTTTTTTATTGCAGTCTATGCCAATAAGGCCAAAACACTGGTGTCTTTTTTTACCCCCCTTCGGCATGAGAGTCATTTTTTCAAGGATAGTCCTACGAAGGTTAAATGATTCAACGCTTTCCGATATACATATGGACATTAACACATAAGGATTTTTTTTTCGATTAATGATATGAAAAATTCGGTCGAGCACAACAATTGAGCTTCAAATAAATACATCGCTGCAATGAACACGCTCATACAAAAAGCAATATCACTGCGTGACGCATTCCATACAATTGTTTCGATTTCAGTGACGAGTTCGTCACGTATACAGCAAGAAATATATCCCGCATACGGGAATTTACCGTATAGTGTGTGTGTGAACAGCTGTATGCCACTGATGTGTCTGGCAACCGTATACGTAAAAATATCGCATCGAATGGTCCCTTGTGAACGTAGCCCGAAGTTGTTATAATGCCTCTCCCAGTTAAACATCAAACAGGGTTAATTTTTCACAAGAAATTGAGAAGAATAAACTATTTTTTGGACAGTGGTTTGCATCTTAGGAATATGTCAGTATATTTTTGATAATATGTATAAAGACATCGGCTGTTTTTCATTTTTTAATGATTCTATTATTATAAGATCACTCACCTTAACAAAATTGAATAATGATTATATTTATGTGTGTTGGAACACAGCATACATATAATTTTAATATGACGTGAATTTTGTGACAGAGATTCACAAATAAATTTAACAAGGGTAAGTAAGGTGGTAAGCTTGCGTATTTATATAATGCTTGTGCACGTGCCTTAGTTAATGAACAACATAATAATAAATTATACAAACAATACATTCGCAATTCGAATAATACATTCACAACCAGGGCTGTGGAGTCGGAGTCGTCGCGGCGATTTGGCCGGAGTCGGAAATTTTGAAAAGTTTGATTTCTTCATTTTTGCATATAATTTGTCAAATTTGGTTATTAGCCAGATTGGTAGGGTTGATATTTAATTGAATACACATAAATACGAAAATTAGGCATGAAGAAGTGACGATATTAAACTTTTTTATTCGGAGTGGGAGTCGTGTTTTTGGTCAATGCTGGAGTCGGAGTCGTGGTTTTGGTAAATGCTGGAGTCGGAGTCGGATTTTTTACCGACTCCACAGCCCTGTTCACAACACATAAAAAAATATTTTTTAAATCAAAAATAGTTCATCTAATATATAAAAATATTTTTTTATTTGTTTGTTTGTTTTTTCGTATTTAATGCGTTGCAATACCGTTCATCCGATTGCGAGAAAACTTTGTCAAGTTATTGCTTGCACTTGCGCGAAGGTTATAGGCATAGTAAAATCAACTTTTAGTAGGTTTCAAACTAAAAATAGTTCATCTAATATATAAAAATCCATGCTTGTTTGTTTTTCGTATTTTACGCGTTGCCATACCGTCCATCCGATCGCAATTAAACTTTGACTAACTTTTTGTTTGCTCTTTCAAGGATGTTTTTGGCATAGTAAAATCAACTTATAGTAGGTCATATTTTCATATTTTATGCGCTGACATACCGTTAATTTTGACAACTTATTGTTGCACTTGCGCAAAGGTTAAAGGCATAGTAAAATTAGCTTTCAGTAGGTGGCGCGTGTAGACAATCGGCAAAAGACAAACAGCAAATGTCAAACTGAAAATGTTAGTGAAATTAAATCGAAATTATTTATCTAAAATATTGTGCATCCGAAATCACTCAATAAACACAAACACTCTCTTACTTTGAGTGGCATTGCAACGCTTACCGGGTAGCAGCTATTTCGTAATAAATAATGTGAGCCTAATTCACTCATTGCTTGAAATAATTTATAATGGTAATTGAACTTTTGAAACACTCTAAAATGCCGAGTTATGAGTGCTTGGGAAAAGTTCTCTATTCAATGCTCAAAATGGTAGAACAAAACTCATATTTTAATTAGAATTTTACGACTTAGCTTCTACACATTAATTAGTTTATACTTTATATTTATTTATACGAATATAAATATATATTTATTTACATTAATTCAATGAATTTGGTTTTTATTTCTAAGTCCATATGTAAAAAATTTATCAAAGTGATTTGTTGAATTTTGTTAATGTAAGTAAAACTAAAAATACCAAATAAGAATCGTATAAATGTTATAAAAAAACATATTGTTTTTCACTTAAGGCACTAGTTTTATCTTTCAGCATCATCATGCATCAAGTGCACTGATGAAAGTATTCAAATTAGATTTTGAAATTATTCAGTGAAAAAATAAAAATATTTTTTTTTGTCCATATCTTCTTCCCAGGTCATCTCGGCGTCCTCGTAGCTCATCTGATTACATCCTATGGATGGTCATCAAAGGCCTTTCAGGGTATCGGGATCCATCAGTTCGATAAAGAGGCAGGCAGGATTCAGGCTCCCCTGGGGCATTTGCAGCACATTTTTTATTTTGGACATAATAAGGGGCTGTTTTTTCCGCTTTCTTACCTCGGTGTTCCTGACAAAGTCTAACCACCGTACTCCTAATATTCGCCGCAGGCATCTGTTTTCGAAGCACAGTATACGTTTACCCTGTGCTTTTGTTATGTGCCATGACTGGCAACCGTAAAGCACCACAGTCAGTATGCATGTGTTGAATAAGTGGTTCTGACCGAGTACAACCGTGAGTCCCAGACTTTGGGCATTGAAATAAAGGTTGGTCTAGCTATCCCTAATCGGATCACGAGCTCATTACGCGGGTTGCCATCTCCCATGATGTGTACTCCCAAGTACCTAAAACCATCGACTCTCTTGATATCTTGCCTCGAAAAATAATACTAATGCGTTAAACTCATTTTTACTATGTCCGGTCCAAATTTGAAGCAAATGGACTCCTCTCGGAATTTATCTCAACATGTTTTTTTCTACCAGAACTGCTTGTTACTCAAACTCTCTTTTTCGAAGAGAGTAGGGATTAAAAGAATACGCGGACTAGTGGTTAGCTAATCGATCTCGCTATGTGCTTCTTTTTTTTAGGATAGAAACGGTGGGTCGAGAGTTTTAGCAATACAGACAACAGTTGACTCCGAACAGAATCGATTTATCGACTGAAAAAATCTGCATCTGGAATCGAACCCTACCAGTCCGTACCGGAAGCCAACAATGTTGAGCACTCTTAAAGGAGAATAATTGTATCTATGAAAGAAAATCGTTTTGACATTGATTTATTGACAACATTGTTCCAAAATGACGGGAAAAGATTTTTAAAAAATATGTCTTATTTGCCATATAACAATCAAATAATCGTGTTGAGCGAAACCGGTCCTGATCTTATAAATCTAATGTGTGACTATTTTTTAATATAATGTCATTCCACCAAGTATTGACAGCAGTGACGGCTGGCGACGGGCTGTTGGGGGGTGCAAAGGAAGATTCAACCGTTTTTGCAAGAGTTCTTTCCTATTGATTGGATTTTAAAACACTTCTATAGCATGGAATTTCAATTCAGATGTTCGCAATACCAACTGTTTCTCTTCCGTAGTACGGAAAAATAGTTGAATCTTCCTTTTGCACCCCCCAACACCCCGTCACCAGCCGTCACTGATTGACAGTGTACACCTTAAAAGTGAAATAAAAATACTTAAATTTTTGCGATCAAGAAGTCTTGCTTATTTTTGAAGCAGTCTTCCGTTAATTTGTTTTTTTTCTTTGATAAGTAAAATTTTATCAACTATAAAAAGGAATTTCACATAAACTCATGACAAGCTATCTGTTATCTAGAAATACCAACTTATGCGAGCACTTTTCAAATACCGTTAGTATTTTATAAGTCAGTGAATAAAATTAATAAGGAAATTCCCTAAATTCTGAAAGCACAACGTGAAAAAATTCGTCTGTTTTCGTAGAAAATCCATTTTCCCTTGTCATTTTGACGAAGGTGTTAGTACAGTACTATCTTAGGTTCGAGAAATCTTCCTTGAACATACGCAAGGATCCTCTTAGCTTAACCTTTTTTATATAACAAGAAAAAAAAGTATTTTCCAGTTCTGTAAATAATTATCTTATTTTCATTAGAAAGAGTTTCGTCTGAGGGTGCTTGATGGAATTTTAATATCAAATTTGAATTATTATATCAAGAAATACTAGAAACTAACAGAGCTCAGTTAAGCGAAGAACTGCATCTTTCGCCATTATTGTACCCTATTTAAATAATTATCATTTATTAATAACTCAAACACTTACAATCATTAATTATTAATTCAAAGACTTGAAATCAATCAACTCAGAAATAATAGGTCGGATAAAACCTTTGATTTATTTAACATATTCCTTTGTTATTATCTGATCATTAGTATTTGCGATACATCCAGTGACGGCTGGTGACGCGGTGCTGGGGGGTGCAAAAGGAAGTATCAACTATTTTTCCGTACTACGAAAGAGAAACAGTTGGTATTGCGAACATCAAAAGTCCATGCTATAGAAGTGTTTTAAAATCCAATGAATAGGAAAGAACTCTTGCAAAAATGGTTGAATCTTCCTATGCCCCCTTAACTGATCACCAGCCGTCACTGGATACAACATTCAAAAAGCCTGTTAATTATAACAAACCCACTTAATTCATTGAAACTCGTTTATACAAAATTTTCGCTAATTAACATTTTAAAAGCAATTTCTTTTTTTTGTATATAAACAATACAAACTGTTTACTGCGCGTCAGTTCAAGTACATCCATTCATTTGAAATGCAAATTTTATTCTTTGATTTTTGGCTCCTTTTGTTTGTTAGAATTGACATGATCTCGTTTATTTATTTTCAGAATTTCCTCACGATCTTTGGACTGTAAGATTATTATTTCTCCACTTTTTCTGGACCAAAAACATTATAAAACAGACCATTTATTTAATTTACCGACCAAAACTCGAATAAGATACTGTCTAGAGACTCCAATTCGAGTATCCAAAACTCAATACTCGAGTATTTTGAAAAACACTCGTACTGAACTGAACTAAACTAAGTTCATTCTAAAATTTGAGACGATTAATTCTCTAATATAAATTGAAATAAATGTACTGTGGAACCCCGATCTTACGTTTTCCCGCGTGGTGCGTTAATTTTCTATAGTCCCGGCATTTAATTCATATATAAAACTTTCCCGCATCCATCGTTTCCCGTATTAATCGTTTGTTTTATACGGTCCCATGGAAAATGTAGAATCGAGGTTGCACTGTATTAATGAAATTCAATAGGCTCATTAATCATCTTATTATATACACAAAATTGTATTTATAATATAAAAATAGCTTAGTACGTAGGAAACTACTCGAGTACTTGAGATTTCGAGTAATTGGAGACTCTAATACTGACCTATCTAATTAATACACGTATTTAGAATACCCGTCATATTAACCTATCCATCCCGAACACTATAGATTTGTGTCCCAACAGCTACTTTACCTTAAATATCTATCTTAATACTAATGATACGATGTCTAAACTTTAAGTATACTTAAATCATAGTTTTTTACACCTTTTGCAAAAAAAAAATATGAAGTTTATTGGCCAGTTGCGCTGTAATCGATTAAAAAAGAGAAGAAGTCGGAATTTTTCAGTCTAATAAGCGATAAGAGAACGTGACCATAGTGAGTCATAGATAACATGGTCGGAGTGTTTCATATCTGGCAACAATAAAAGGCGATACGCGATAAGATAAGGTAATGCGAATTCGTGCACTTATATTGGCTTGTTAGTCCGCAATAGCCGTTGGAATGGAAATGTCGTCGTTTTCATGCATGACTTAAATATGAATAATTATAGGAAAAATAGGGATTTTTTTTCAGAAAGATGTATAAATATACGTCAAAGCATAATCAATCATTTTTTTATTGCAATCTATGCCAATAAGGCCAGAACACTGGGGTCTTTTTTTACCCCACTTCAGCCTGAGAGTTATTTTTCAAGGTTAGTCCTACGAAGGTTAAAAACTTTTTCTACAACTAGTAATTTTCAACTTTCATTTATAGTATAATAAAGAAAATACAAAGAAAAGCGATAAAAACATATTGGTACGAACAAATCTTCAATATCTTACGTCATTTTATTTATCAAAGAATATAAAATATTACTGACTTTTCTTTACGACTAAGCATGCTCGATAAATATAAATTGTACCCAAACAAAGCTATTTAACAAAAATGTTATTTCAGAAGACTCAACAAAACATTCAGCTGGAGAAAAATTATATTTAGGCTATTTAGGCTATTTTCGTAAAGATTGATTATTCTTCTAGCTTGGTTATATCAGATCCAAAAGCGCTCACATGAGTCGGCCATCGTTACAGGAAAATTAATTTATCACATAAATATTTTATCACTAATTAAGCTTCAAACAAAGTTATTATTAAAGCTTTTAAATACTTACACGAATTACTTTTTTATTAAATATTTACTGAACTTTCACTATAAGTGAAACGTAAGACTATTATTTTTTATTTCCAGTTTTGTAAAAGAGGGGTTTACATGCATAACCGCCTCTCTCCACAAAGCCAAATTATTCAGCAATCGAAAAAAAATATTTTAATCTTCAAGTATAATATTAGAATAATTTGCAAAGGGAACACAAAACTTTTGTATGGTGAGAGGGCGATATGTCAGTGTTCCCTGGCTCGTGATTTGTGCATTTAGATTGTGGCGGTTTTGAACTTCACATATGGTGTAGAGAGGCGGTTATGCATTTGATCGTCATTTTCGATGTCGATTGGTTTGAAGATTGCAGGGCATAGAACGTAAAAACCGGATCATTAATCAATCATTATCTCAAAAATTATAATACATGGATAGAGGCGGTTATGCATTTACACCCCTCAAATAGCATATGCTTTAACACCAGGGCTGTAGAGTCGGTCGAAAAAGTTCAACTCCGACTCCAACTCCGATTCCAACATTGACCAAAAACACAACTACCACTCCGATTAAAAAAAGGTTAATATCGTTACTTTTTTTCCTAATTTTTCCATTTATGTGTATTCAATTAAATATCAACCCTTCCAATCCAGCCAATATCCAAATTTGACATATTATATGCAAAAATAAAAAGTTAAAACTTTTAAAAAATTCCGACTCCGAGTATGACTCCGGTCAAAGCCATGCGACGACTCCGACTCCGCAGCCCTGTTTATTACGTTCGATGGTTTCAGTAATAACGTTGTGGAAGTTCGTTTCAATATAAAATTTAAAAAGGAAGTATTATGAAATAATATCCTTTATAGGACCAGGTTGCCGATAAAGATGTATTGTGTAGGCAAATTTGTCAAAGTACGATCCGTGGCGCAGTGTCAACGTTGTTGGCTTGCGTGCCGGACCACCCGGGTTCGATTCCCGGTACGAGCCGATTTTTTCAGTCGATAAATCTGTTCAAAATCATAAGTGTTTGTGTTATTGAAAATCCCTTCCCACCTTACCGATCCCAAAGAGCGACGCATAGTGACAGCGATTAGCTAATCAATTGTCCTGTCCTAGTTCTCGTATCCTTTCCATCCCCTACTCTCTTCGAAAAAGAGAGTTTGAACAACTAAATACAAAGCAGTTCTCGTAGAAAAACATATGTTGTGATAAACTCCTGTGAGAAGTCCATATGCTCCAAGTTGGGACGGCATGGTTAAAAAAAATTTAAACTGATTCAGTACCATTATAAACACTTGTTTACGAAGAATTGTCCAAAATTTATTCAATATCATACTAAACAATTTTCTCATACAGAAAAGCGGTTTTTAAAAGAATACTTGCAAACTAATATATTAATATATATGTAAAGGGTCTTTTTATAATGACGCTTAGTTTTGAAATGTAAATAAAACAAGTTGTTTGTGAGATTTCGACTAAATTTTAATTTCATTTGTAAGTATATTTTACGGCATTAAATATGGTAAAAGCATCAAATGTCTGCCAATATCCATTCATTATAAAATGGGCCATGTCGCTAAAGTTGACTTTTTTGACAAATTTGGGTAAACTTCCAACTGCTCCAGAACCCAATCAGGCGTTGTCTGTGGTCGTTTACCTGAAGTTCCTCGGTTAGTTGGATTTTATACGGGTGCAGACATAAGGCCCGATTCAAAATTCGCCAAGTTGAAGTCGCAGAAAAGCCAAGTTCTTGTGAACAACGAGAAATAAGCTGCCTTGGGTTTTCCTGTACACTTTCACACACAGCAGCAATGTTTTCACCAGATATTGTATTTTGATGACGTACAGGTAGGTGTTGGCCGATTATTTACTAAACTGGTTGACTCAAATTTGGCCACTAAACAATGAATAATCTACTCAGCAGGACAAAGTAAGATATTTTGAGCGTCCCTATTGAAATACCCTTTATATAGCAATATTCTTAAAAAATAATTTAATAGAGGATTCGCATCTTGAATCAACTGACAACTCAATGAAAATAAATAGCTTAGAATTTTTGAAATAAAGTAAAGTACCAACAGTAAGGAAGTCTTAGCTACTGCTTAATTTATTTGTTATGGGTTTAACCTTTCCCAATTGATTGCATCTCATGATTAAATAATTTTTTAATGTTAACGTCATTAGTAGTATAATTATTGTTTATTTTGATTCTCGTGTCTTCCTTGCTTCCGTAAAAAGGAAAAATCCCAAAATTAATTTATCATTTTGGAATATTAGAGTCAATCTTGCTTTATTATTTTAGGAACCTTTGCAATAGTAAGTTTGAGGATACCTGTAAAAGAGGTGAAACATGTATCAGAATAAGTAACACAATACGTGGTAAATTACCACCGAATCCATTGAAGTATTAAAATAACTCTTAAGTATATTCCACGTATTTTGTGACAAATAGTGACACGTGCCAAGGTTGACAAAGCAACCTTTGCATAGTTGGTGTGATGATGATTCTGAAAGAAGTGAAACACGTGTCACCATAAAGTTATTTTTAATTATAAGGCATTAGCTAAAGCTTAGGATTGGAAAGCTTGGATAAATCTATAGACATCCTAGACGCTTTCCAAATCAAAGGGTTGATAGTAGACAAAATATTGATGAAAACCAATGATATCTATTTAAATATACCTTTGAAGTATTGTGCGTGGAATGAAATTTACGTCAAATTTTAAGGTACATCTACTCACAATCCATGTTTGTCCGGGGTAAAGATTTACCTTACCCTTTTGAGGGATGCGATGTAAATTAACGCACAGTAATTGGGACATACGCCTTAAGGGATGTGTGTTTTAAATAAATCAAGCCACCGTAAGAGTACAAACATGAAAAATATATCATTTAATTCTAATTTGCGTATTATTTTAAGATAAAAAGATGGGTAAATTATTGCATTTGAAAATTAATAAAGAAAATAAACGTTCATATTTGCGTATTATTTTAAGATAAAAAGATTGGTAAATTATGGATATATGGTCACGAGACAGAATTTTTGTAAAGATTTATGAAAAAAGCACATTAAATGAAATAAATATAAGGCTTATGATTTTTTTTGAAATGTTTCGTCTTTAATTTTTAATTTACTATGATAGAAGTTCCTAAAGAATACTTCGCAATAAGTATTGATACCACCGGATATTGTAGGTCATCAGGACTCTCTCGAACGATCTTATTATCACCTCAATCAATGATAATAAGACCTAAACGATTAATATAACGCGAATAAATTCAAAAAATATTTTATAAAATCTTGTAACCGACTTCTAGAAACGACGTCGCTCGTTCAGTTCATTCGCGACCACTTTGCGTCGATTGGTTGAATTCAGTTCAGGCCCGAACGCTTTGCGTCGATTGGTTGAGCCTATTCTAAATCCATTTGTAGTCAGTCGTTATCGTTCATCCCAAGCCGACACTCCTGCCATCGGACGGTAGGAAGTCGCAGTATAATCGTTTTGGTCTTCTTACGCTATAAATGTAGTTTTCACTGCAATTGTGTCCGTGTTTTATAAACAATGTAATCTAATTTTGTAATGTAATGAAATCTTTGCAAGAGATACCTTTCTTCCCATCCTGTCCCTAAGTCCCGTCACCGAAGGATGATGTCTGTTACTGTCAGATTGAGGAAAGAAACCCTGGTCGTCTCAGTATGAAATCGAGTTATTTTAATTAACAGGAGCAAAAATGCAACCACAAACTTCACAAATAATAATATTATACAAATAGAGACGGTCACATAAGTTCAAATTTAATACGCTTTTTGAGTTTTAAAGTTCTAATCGAATATTTTAAAAACCTCAAATAAACAACGAAAGAACCACTCTTAAGGTGTCCACTGTCAATACTTGGTTGAATGGCAGTTAATAAGTCTCAAATATTTAAATTATAGTCTTTTTTGCTTCAATTTATTTGCTTAGTTGTAATACCAATTGTTTGTCATACCTTGTAATTCTTGCTTAACTTTTGTAAAAATAACACTGTTTCGTTGTATTTCTTATCAATTGATAATGCTCACCATGAGCTAAACCGGCCCTAATCCAATAATTTGTATGTGGAATAAGTACTAAAAATGTGTTACTACTTTTATTGTGTATAATTTTATTTACCCAATATGCTAACTCTAATCATTACCCGTGATACAAAAAAATCCGCACTTTTTTGTACATAGTATTTTGCCCGTATCTTTTAATACCATTTTGTTCGCACTATTTTCCCTATTCTATTGCGTCCTTAAAAATACTATTTTGTCGTAACATTATGTCGATATAATAAAGTCTATTCAAATTTGAATAAAATTAAACAAAGTACCTTCAAAGCGAACGCAATTTCGTATACATACCATTGCTACGAAAAAAATATTCTAAAAGTTCTTTGTTCAAATGGTTCGATACGTTTTCTAGAATGACAATCAGTTCCTCTTCGACGCCGAGTCTAGGAGATTTGTAGAACATCAACTGACACGTAATGCTAACCCAATGGGCTGGCAAATTCATCGCTTCTTCCTATCGATATTGCAAGTAATGAGGCAGAACAGATCCCATAACTATGTACAAGCAATCGTATGCTAAAAAAAATACATCGATACTAGGGATTCCAATTCGGATATTCGATATCCGGATATATTCGGCCCTTCTCAAAACTATTCGGATATTTGGGAAAAATATCCGGATAGTATTTGTATTCGAGGAAAGATCACATCACAATTTCTCCAAGTTTAAAGAATAATTATGAATATCCCTGGTAGTGGTTTTTTTTTTGCCTTCACCCAACTCGGGTGCTATCAATATTTTATCATTATACTTTATTTAAACGAACCGACTAGGAGTCGGGTCTAAGAAAAAACCTTTATTGACGTAATTTCATTTATTAAACAGCTGTAAATTTGAAATATTGTAATACAATGGAACGGTATTAAAATTTGTAGTTATATATTTTGTCTTTATCTAAGATTTTTAAAAAGTGCGAAAAGATTTAGACTTAAATTTATTATTAATTATTATTAAATACAGCGTGAGACGACCTTGATTCGGGTTCCTTCGTTAAATGAGAGAAAACCTCCGTCCGTCACTCGAGGAGAGGAATTTAGGGATCGGAGAGGGAGAATCAGGATGCTCTTAATAAAAACGATCTCAGAATGTTAAATGGTGTGATAAGCACACACATAAAGTTAAAACATAAAGAATTTATATTAGAAGTTACAAACACAAGAAGTTATATTATAAGACACACAAATATGATTATACGATTGCGATTCGCGACGCCGATATCAGGATTGAAAACGCGATTTTAGGGTTTAGGAGGAGGAGATTGAGAGTCTGATGGCTACTTGTCCAATACTTCAATTATGGGAGGCGAACCATCGACCAATTTAGAAGCTTTATATGGCTTTTAAGTGCACATTCCAGGCTCTGTAAACCCTGACATGCCGATTGAATTTAAAACCGGCTATTATCTGCCCCTTATCGTCTGTTTGTAGCGGATGATGCCTCCTTTGGCCGCAGTCCGAATGGAGCAGAAATGCGTCCGCGGTACTATTTTTAGAGGAGTCTTCGTGAAATACCATGTATCTCACGCAGTCCAGGCGTAACAGAGACAGCGATAGTTAGATCGAGGTGGCTATGCGTATACATCCCAGGTATCGCTGCGCCGAGATGTCGTTTTTACAAACTTTAAAAAGTACTCTATATTGAATCGCTGTAGATTTCAATAAAGAGTATGATGAGACTGACTTTACTTCCTGATATCGATTTAAACTCATAGACTCAGGTGATAATTAGATCGTTCGAGAGAGTGCTGATGTCCAAACAAACAATATGGTACCCCGATTCTACGTTTTTCAAGGGACCGTATAAAACAAACGATCAATGCGGGAAACCATAAATGCGGGAAAGTTTTAAATATGAACTAAATGCCGGGACTATAGAAAATGAACGCACCACGCGGGAAAACGTATAATGCGAGAACGTAATATCGGGGTTCCACTGTATATATAAGTGAACAACGAAACATTGATCGTGCAACATCTCAATTTGCGTGCGAGTTATACGATTATTCAATAAAAACTCAGAAATCGAGACCACTGTCGGCTTGCAAAAGCAACTGGCAATTGATTTTTTGCTCATAATGTTTTTTAAATCATAATTTTAATACTATTGTACAACATTTTAGCCATGCCAAAACTATCCGGTAAACTTAAGTTTTACTATTCGATATACGAATAGTTGGAACCCCTAATCGATACATTCGGTCTGTGAATTTTGTGACGAAAAACGGTGGATTTTCCGCACTGAAATCGATGAACTAGAATACCAGAAAAAGAAGAAATCTCGTAATTTAATTGATCATTGATTTATTCATATACAATCCTGACAATGAGACTTAGAAGAAGAGAAATGTTCTTATCGATTGTATTTTCTTTGTTCTATTTCTATATTTTTATGATATCCGAAAAAGGTAGCTTGAGCGATTGAACTTTAACCAAATGTTTCAAAAATAAACCAATAATGTTTAATAAAAATAATAAAACATTTTTATTACTTTTGTTTTTTTAACCATGTCCGCTCCCAACTTGGAGCATATGGACTCCTCACAGAGTTTATCTCAACATATATTTTTCTACGAGAACTGTTCGTTACTCAGTTGCTCAACCTCTGCTTTTCGAAGAGAGTAGGGATGGAAAGGATACGAGGACTAATTTTTAGCTAATCGCTGTCACTTTACGTCGCTCTTTGGGATCGGAAAGGTGGGAAGGGATTTTCAACAACACACACACCCATGCCTTTGAACAGATTTATCGACTGAAAAAATTCGCTCGTACCGGGAATCAAACCCGGGCGGTCCGGCACGCAAGTCAAAGCCGTTGCCACTGAGTCACGGACCGGAAATTTTTTTATTACTTATCCAACATAAAATTTATTGAATCATGACTGATTTCGCTCATGGCGAGCATTATCAACTGTCTATCTTTCACGAGCGATGGACGAACGATTATTGTTTTAGTGTCAAAGAAAACATGAAGAATTAAAGCAATATTAAACTAAAAATCCAATATTTTAATCACGGGATTTCGGGATTTTAATAAGTCGATCATTGGGTCTCGGGACTTATCCCAAAGCTTGGATTATTTTTTTAATGGTCTTTATTTTTCATATTAATTAAATATTGGCCATGTTTATTTGACAGAAAAAATAATTGATGCCACTATCTCTTTTCTGAATAAAATATTTCGGTTATTTATCCATTATCGAGGAGCCTAAATATTTTATTGAAATATAATGTACGAGAGTATCGGTCTCAGTATCTGAACAAAGAGGATTTTTTTTGTTAAATTTCACATTTTTAAGCGAGGACACGTTAATCTTATATATAAAACCGAAACCACGTATGTATGTATGCGGGTCTTTAATTCCCTTTTGCATTGTTGTTGCAAGTTCAAACAAACGAATTGATTTCGCTCGCGAAAGTTTCGACGGTAAATTTGTTTCGTTATCAATGTGTGTGTAGAGACTCCAATTACTCGAGTATCAGAGTAGTACATATATAAAACCGAAACGGCGTATGTATGTCTGTGGGTCTGTAATTCCCTTTTGCATTGTTGGTCATTAAGTTGCCATAAAAACGAATATGAAAGAAAATATGTTTGATTTTTTTTATCGGCGAAGACATTTAGTCAAAATATAATAAATTAGTCTTCTACTGAACTTTTCCCGGCTTTTATTAATATAATAATGTTTTTATTTACGTGAAGGTATTATTTGACATTTCTTTGACAGCAAATTAGATTTTTTCCTTGAATTTGGACATTTTAATGGGCGAGAATGGGGCTGTCAATATATGAAAGGGGCTGTGAAATGTCAATGCCAGTCTGAAATGTTCATTTTAATTCCATTTTAATTGACCTAGACTTTTGAATTTTGATAAAGTTGTTTCAACTTGGCCCGTCTGAATTTACGCGCCGAGCTGAACATAGCCCCAAACTGTTCCGAGCGAAGCCGGGTTCGAATACTAGTGGATTAATAAATCCATTACCATGCAAGATTCTGGGGTCTTTTTAATTAGAATTATGTATATTTGGCACTCCCGAAATCAGTCCCGAAAATTTCGGGCTAATGTTTTCTAATCCCTGGATCCATCAGGTATTGCAAATCCTCAAGATCTCAGGATTTCGAGATCCGGGATTGGAAACCCCACTAACCACCCTCCGTTTGTATTTTACAAATCATTCAAGTCGACGGATTTGAGGAGGAAAAAAAATGCCCGTATTTAATTAGTTTATTTTTAAAAGTAAAGATGTTATTTTGACAACACAGAAAAAGCTTTGTTCTGTTTAAATAAATCACATAACAAAGCGTAACCAAAGTTTGAAAAGGTTCTAAGTGATATTTTAGCGAAAATGACCTTTCCCCAAATTTTGATTTTATCAAGAATCATATTGTATTGTTGAATTACCGACTTCGCTGAATTCCGTAGTGAATCCAACAACATTTTTTTTACTTAATTTATTTGATAAAGTTCTTATAATTATTTCCAGGGCTGTGGAGTCGGTGAAAAAAATACGACTCTGACTCCGACTAAAAAAAGTTTAATTTCGTTTTCCTACCTTTTTTAATGTATTCAATTATATATCAACCAGCCAATCTAGCCAATAGCCAAATTTTACATATTTTATGCAAAAATATTAAGTTCAACTTCAATTTCCGACTCCGAGTACGACTCCAGCCAAAAAACCCCGACTCCGACTCCGACTCCACAGCCCTGATTATTTTCATCATTCGATCATTAAAATCATTATTTCTCAATAGAATGGTTTGAGGTGTGAAACATATGCTTAAAAATAATTAATTCGAAACATTTTTTCATGTTCATTGTTACAAATAAGTTTTATCACTTTGAAGGTATTCACTGTCAATACTTTGTGGAATGGCATAACAATAAAATAATAAAACGTTTTTAGTACATGTCCCATATATTTTTTGTAAAACTGGGACCGGTTTCGCTCATGGCGAGCATTATCAACTGAATGCCATGACCGGAACCGGTTGAATAAATACATACTAGAAATATTTTTTTTTATGAATTTTGTCTATTCAATTAAATAGTATGATCAATCCAAACTTCATACGCTAATATCTCAAAACAGGGTCAAGAGCCGTTAGAACCCTTTCAAAGTAAGGTGTCGAAAAACAAATCCGGCAGATTATTCACCTCCATTTAATCCACCACCGATGTTTTTTTGCTACCTTTCGCTGGCGTAATTAAAACCGACGATTTATTTTCTTTCAACGGACAATTATGTCAACACTTTCCTTGTTTACGGCTTGAAGAAATGCCCCTGCCATTCCCATCACGCGAGACTCAGATTTATAATAATGGTCAGGGTTAACATATTGAGTAAGCACTTCAGTGAATAGTCATTTTTTCCAATGAATTATTGATTTAACTTTTTCCAGGCTAAGGGTGAAACAGTCGACCACCACTGCTACTTTATCTTAAATATCTATCTTAATATTAGTGATACAATGTGCAAACTGTTGGTATTATTAAATCATTGTTTTTTACATCTTTTGCAGTTTCGTCGCAATTAAAATAAAAAAGAAAATAAGCCTGGTTACTATTGGCCGAAAACCATTAATATTGTCGCTAGCAATTGCCAGGATTAAAACTTCACTGCCCATACGTGATAAGATAATATTAAAATAATCATATCTGAAACGCGCCTCTTTCAACGAACATCATATAAATGCTTTTTACATTAAAAGGTGTAGATAAGAAGTCGCATTCGCAGTTTTGATGTCGCCAGTCTAGAATAAACATGATCTCAATGAGGTTGTCTCATTCATGCGTGACTTAAAATATGAATAATTATCGATATTTTTTTAAAGAACGATATATAAATCATAATCGATCATATTTTTAAATGCAGTCTATGCCAATAAGGCCCAACCACTGGGATCTTTTTAGACCCCCCTTTGGCATACGAGTTATTTTTCAAGGACAGTCTTTCGAAGGCTAATAACGTAAGCATTACAAAACATTAATAAATAAGATGCAATCAATTCGGTAAGGGTTCATCTCATTGGAAATGGATTACCCTACAAAAAACGAATGAATATTGAATTACCATAAACGTTATTACTGAAGTCCCGGGATCATAAAAAAGGTTCTAGATTAGATGATTTAATCCTAACTGTTAACTTTTACGCGTTTTAGATTCTTAGTTGGTGCACAAGGCTTTTAAAAATAAAACTTTGAAGTGGAAAAACTCAATATTTTCCTAAAAAATTGTCAACCAAATTGATAATTTTATCGTGCACCATTAATCTCTTCGATGCCGCGGCCTTGTTTACACGCCAAACAATTCCGTGCTCGTAGGGCCGGCAATACAAAAAGCGCGTGTTAGCACGCAGTACTTGAGACGTGGTTTAAAGGCCACAAGAAACGTTTATAATAATTTTAAAATATCGTGCATATAGTGTTATTGTGATTTAATACTTGAACATAAAAGATATTGTATAGTAATCTATAATATATCGATTTTAAAAAGAGCTGTTTCGTTGTGTTGAAATTTTGTCGCTAGAAGTGTATGCGTAGAACCTTGTTTTGAGGCATATGTACCAGACTTTTAATTTGATTTTAAGAATTTTTGAACGTATTTTTTAGTTACATTTAAGAATAAATTTATTATGAATCAGTTCCGATTTAAAGTCACGTTCACGTATTTTCTGTGTGAGTGTTGTGACTACCCTGAAGGCTTGTGAAACGTTTGTTGGATTAGGTTTTTGCATAAATAATGGCGTAAATAACACATCGTGTATTTATATTGTGAGTCTTTGTGATATACTATTAAAATATGTACAAAAAATTATATATTTATTAGGTTTTATTTTTGGTAGAAAATCACGGCCCTCTGTGCACAACTATACTAATCCTAGCCGGCACCTAACAGGTTAAGAGGGTTCACCAGTTTTTTGGGACGAATATTAAATTGGACACAAAATACGAATAATTCAATATATAAATCCCTTGTAATTTCCACAGGCAATTCAACGAGTCCTGAAGTATCTTCAAGATTTTAATAAAGTTTGTAAAATTTCTTAATCAAATATTCTTTTGGACTGGTGTCAGGTATAATTTGCGGGACGTCGAGACTTTTTCTGGCATTGAAGTGAGAAATTTTTTAATTTGCTTAGAAGTTTTTTCTCTTGTGAATTAATTTTATCGTTCTGCTTTCAAGTTGTTATTTTAAATCATGATACAAATTCAATTCGAATTTGCGTCAACATTTAATATGCCAACATTAAAAAATACTAAAAGAACAATTCATAATCCTAGTGGTAGCTAGGGATTCCAATTCGGATATTTGAAAGCTATTCGATATTCGGATGTTGGGGAAAATACCCGGATAGTATTCGTATTCGATGAAAGATCACATCACAGTTTCTCCACATTAAGAGAATAATTATGAATATCCCAGGTAGTGGTATTTGTTGCCTTCGCCCAACTCGGGTGCCATCAATATCTTATCATAATACTTTATTTTACCGAACCGACTAGGACTCGGGGTCTAAAAAAATCTTTATTGCCGTAATTTCATTTATTGAACGGTATTGAAATGTCTATTTATATGTTTTGTCTCTACCTAAGATTTTATAAAAGTGGGAAAAAGATTTAGTCTTAAATTATTATAAAATTTATTTAAGTGAGCAAGGAAACATTGATCGTGCAAAATCTTTATTTGCGTGCGAGTTATACGATTATTTATTAAAAACTTAGAAATCGATACCGACAGTGGTCATGCAAAAGCAACTGGCAATTTCTTATTAATTAAGAAATGTTTTTTAAATCATAATTTTAATACTATTGTACAACACTTGAGCCATGTCAAAACTGTCCGGATATCCGAATATATCCTGATAGCTTAAGTTTTACTATTCGATGTCCGAATAGTTGATTTTGTCGAATAGTTGGAATCCCTAGTGGCAACAGCTTTGTCCTAGCCTAGATCAGGTGGGCCCGTGCTCAATTCCCGGCAAGGTCAGTTTTTTTTTGTTTGAAATTGAAAGAGATCTTCGGCTGGGTGTTTGTTATTTACCGTTAAGCTATTCACGACTTCATCGTTATTTATCATTGATTCAATGTCGTATGACTTTCGCAATAAAAAATTTAGTCGCATTGGCAAAAGTTGTAATGACAAATATTTTTCGTCGTTTACGACCCAAGTTTATGGCATCTTCATGCATTTCCATTGTCAACAAATGGATAAAATAACGCTACTTAGAAGCACTTGCATCACCGAACAACTAACATAGCAAGCTTCCATGTTTTTAACGAAAAAGCGCAATTAAAATAACTTACAAAACGTAACACAAATAATTCCATTTTTTGTTCCTTCCAGCTTTTGTCGCCACTTCTTATTTCAGTTGCGAATGCTGAATTCTAACAAAATATTTAAAGCCCCTGGGATAAATGTTGGGTGGAGAAAAATCCTATACATTCGTGCTTTATCCACAAATCAATGTCCCTGGGAAAAAATGAATAAATTTTAATCTTGGTATAGTATCATTGCACTTAATGGTAAAACACTCGACGGAAAAAAACTCTCATTCATTTATTTATTTGAATCAAGTAAGGGACCTACAATTGTCGGCCACTTAAGGATTTTTCAACTTTAGTAATTTTTTGTGGATTCTAATCATAGAAGAGGCAACATAAAATAAATACTGTGTGCTAGATTGATAATTTGTTTATAATAATCAATTTTTAAAAATACGTAAAAAAATATTTTTTGATAGAAAAAAAAATAGTTTAAAAAAAGTGGTACAAAACTACAATTATGGGCCACTTTCTGCAATTGCTGGCCACCCCAAAAGTTAAAAAACAGAAACTAGACGTATAATAACATGTCCCCAAATCATTATAGAGTGTAAAATCAAGTGCTTTATTGGATTCCAACATCAGAAATTGTGTGTTTATGGAATCAGTTAATGGCCACCATCATAATAACCTTTTACAAAAATATTTTCAATGCATAAAAATAATTATTTTATAACTTCACTAAAGACGAATAATTCTTTTCAATTAAAATTTTAATTAATTAACTTTCAAACGTGTATGATGATTTTAGACTGAAGTCCAATCCTTATGATATTTACAAGAGATCTCACTTGCTTCACGGTAACACTCCGGCTGTCTGATTTAAATGCGTTTTTGGAGTTGTTTTGAAATTCGTAAAATAACAATTTTATGTTTAAACGATAGAGGAATAATAAGGGAACTATATTCATAAACCAAAAGTTGGAAATGTTGTTTTGGTTTATAAAAAAAACTAGATTTTAAATGTAAGTGGCCAATAATTGTAGCTGGCCCACAATAGGAGGTTTTATCCTATATGTCAATAGAATTATATCAATGAATTTTCATTTCGAGACATATTTGCACTTATATAACATTATAGGAGTCGAACTTAATCAAAGAAAAAATAGCGAAGGCCTAGTTTTTGACGTGACAGCGTCTTATAAATCGATGAACGCCCGCTGCACGCCCGAAAAAACATGACTCATTGTCCCGTTTGTCGCGTTATGCCGAAGGCAAGCGTGCGAACTCTTCCACAAATGCGTCTGAGTAGAAAAGAGACAGCGGCAGCACACAACTTATACACAGTACCTACACGTGATCTGTTTACAACTGTTTATAAAGTGAAGTGAAATGTTAATGTGGTTTTCATTGTTTATATTACAACAACAATTGCGGCAGTAAAGGTAATTAATTCTTGCATATTAAAAATCTGATTAACGTATAACAAATATACTTTAAATAAACAATAAATTATCAACGATAAAGTCACCAAACCAACCTGACGAACCTGTGAATCTCACGGATCTGCCACTATCGTCATCCAAAACATTTACTCCTTCTTCGTATCCATACAAAATAATGATAATTCAATAAAAATGATTCCATTTTATTCATAAAAGTATGCAATCATTTCATCAATGTTTTCTTATGACGTTGTCGCGTTAAACTATCGTCCGTAAACCGACTTTACAGACAACCATTTTTTTTATAGGATAGGGGTACAATTATTGGAGTGGCCAATAATTGTAGCTGGCCCAAACTAGGAGGTTTTACCATAACTTTTATTCATAAATGATTCTCTGTGTATTGTAAAATATGCTATACATGATATTACGGCTCACGCTAATGCACCATTCATTTGACCACAATTTTTATGTATCCACCATTCTTCATCACCCTCGTCCTATGTTCTCGGCGGCTCCGATTCAGGATCGATGGTGTGCTTTCATCAGACAGGAAGTTTTTTTTTTTATTGAACCTTAAAAGCTTAATATTTTGCACAATACAACCTTTTTCGGCATTGCTGTAAATTTCAATATTGACATTGAAACAAATCTTTTCAAAGTAACTGCAGACTCTATCGTAAAAAAAGAATTTAATATACGTATAACACTACGAAAAAGTTAATTTTATATTGTTATAGATTGTTGAATAATAAAGCTGGAGATTGTAAATTTGATTTTAATCTATCTTATATATAAAACCGAAACGGGGGATGTATGTCTGTAATTCCCTTTTGCATTGTTGTTGCAAGTTCAAACAAACGAATTGATTTCGCTCGCGAAAGTTTCGACGGTAAATGTGTGTGTAGAGACGCCAATTACTCGAGTATCGAGTAGTACATATATAAAACCGAAACGGCGTATGTATGTATGTGGGTCTGTAATTCCCTTTTGCATTGTTGGTCATTAAGTTGCCATAAAAACGAATATGAAAGAAAATATGTTTGATTTTTTTATCGGCGAAGACATTTAGTCAAAATGTAATAAATTAGTCTTCTACTGAACTTTTCCCGGCTTTTATTAATACAATAATGTTTATTATTTACGTGAAGGTATTATTTGACATTTCTTTAACAGCAAATTAGATTTTTTCCTTGAATTTGGACATTATAATGGGCGAGAGTGGGGCTGTCAATATATGAAGGGGGCTGTGAAATGTCAATGCCAGTCTGAAATGTTCATTTTAATTCCATTTTAATTGACCTAGACTTTTGAATTTTGAAAAAAGTTGTTTCAACTTGGCCCGTCTGAATTTACGCGCCGAGGTGAACATAACCCCAAACTGGTCCGAGCGATGCCGGGTTCCAATACTAGTGTATGTATAAAAATAATGACACATTTTTGGTACTTTTTCCACGTGAGATTTATTTCATCAGGACCGGTTTCGCTCATGGCGAGCATTATCAACTGATCATCAGTTATCATCAGTAAATAAATCTCATGTGGAAAAAGTACTATAAATGTGTTATTATTTTTATTATAATGCCTTTTCACCAAGTATTGACAGTGAACACCTTAGAAGTGATCTACATATGTATATCAAATTATAAGTAAAATTATTTTATTTACTGAAAATAATGCCCGTCAACCAAGAAATGAAATTGATTACTTTTCTATGAGTTTTCGACCCGAGTTTCACCTTTCGGCATATTCAGGCATATCGATTTTACATTTAAAATATTCATAAAACTACTTGTCCAAATCATTGAAACTCATTAACATCAAAACGTTTGCCAATTATCCACTTTTCGGTGATAGCAATTAAACTAAGTGACTTACTTTTATTCGAATACATAAGCGTCACAAACTATCTTCTTAACAACAGTCAAAGTTTATTCATAGTACTCAAATGCCGAAATACAAAACCCGGGTCGTAAGCTAGAAAACTTGACGAAAAGTACAAAGTTCACACGATTCAATTTGATTGCTAGGCTATTTTTGACATATGCTTAGACTTTTGATTTATTGATTGAATTGGCATTCACTTGGTAGAGCTCCATTATAACACGATTAACCTTCGCTGCACGATGATATGTATTTACTACAACTCGACTCTAATAATGAGAATATTTCTATTAAATATAATAGATACTGATCTGAGAATTTTTGTATTCCTCAGTAATGTTATTAAGTATTAAATAAAATTACAGTTATGTATGGTTATTCATTTGCAGCGATGGAAATAAATAATTAGTGGAAGAATCGGGCAAAGAATCACCCATACACACAAACGTGTGCACGAGTCGCAGTTAGTACTCTTGCAGGTGTTCAGCCCCGGCGCGAAAGCGCATGCGTAGAAGTGATGGACTTCGAACTAGCCTAACATTTCGTCAGTACGAATTCGACTGCCGACGGATGAACACGTCGGAGCGGCAGCTAATTGCGATGATTTTTTCTTCTTTTCAGACACTTAGATTACAAAAATTGTTATATTTCAACTTCAACCATAGTCAATCAAAGCAATGTTTAGAAATATTCACATTTTTCCGTTTTTTAAATAACTTTTTCATATGGTGTAGTAAATACATATCACCGGAGCTCACGGAAGTTTTTAGCACAGTAAGGGGAGGGTTAAGGAAAGCAATGTATTTTAGTCCTACAGAAATTATATTGTACATTAAAGCTTTAAAAAAATTCGGCTTACGCCATCGTCAGAACTATGTTCAAATATACATTAACTTGCGTACGAATACTGGTATAGAAGATGAGTCAATATGTAATATAATTTTTTAAGGATTAATATACATTTTGGGCTAGAATTTTGATCCTAATTGATCGTGCGCTTTTTAAAAAATTTTATCAGGGCTGTCGTTAAAAAAAATTATGACTCCAGTATTTACCAAAAACACGACTCCGAATCCGAATAAAATAAGTTTAATTTGGACACGTTTTTTTCCTACCTTTCCTATGTACATATGTACATACATACATATGTGTATTCAATTATATATCAACCTTGACAAATAATTTGCAAAAAAAATCCGGGCAAAGCGCCGCGGACACAGCCCTGATTTTTATCAATGTTTCTTTTGGTTTTTTTTTTCAAATATTGTTCATACTACTTATAATTGTTCTATGAAAGCTGAAGGCCTTAATTAGCATAACTGCCTGCCATATAAATTAAGCAATTATCATTTTATACCTACTTCACTTCGTTAGTAGAAAGAAAGAAAGTTCGAATAGTTTACAATTTTTCCATGGTGTGCTATAAGTATTACCCACATCAACTGACAGATTACTGAAGGCGGTAAGTACCTACCAAGGGAAAATTTGAAGGCGGAAACGATTCCAAGCCGTAGAGTTTCCAGTATACGCTTTCAATAGAAACGGAAATTAACACGTTCTGTAGAACCTCTGATAATTTTCTTGAAGAATTTATCATTTCGTTACGTTACTTTGAAAAGGTCCTAATATACATTTTTGCCTAAAAAGACTTTTTGGTCGGAAAATCTTGTATTTGCCGTATTCTATCATATAAAGGAATTTCAGAATGATCTATGGTTGAATAACGGAGATAGCAGAACTCCAGAGTTGCACTGCATCTGCACACTTTTTTTACTAAATTTATTCGACAAAGTTATAAGATTGTCATCATTATATTCATCATACGATCTTTTAGTTCATTATTTCTCTGCAAGAATAGTGAAAAAATATGCTTGAAATAAGTAATTTGAACATTTTTACATGCTCATTGTTACAAGTGAATTTTAATCAATCGAAACTTGAACAGCTCATATCTCAAAACATTGTCAAGGGCATTGTGAGAACCTTTTCAGAGTAAGGTATCGATTTATCGCTGCTGGAAAACGTCGTTTGATTTAAGAAAAATCACGTATGTACAAATTGAAATTAATCAAACTTATTACGCACTTCTTGACAGAACACAATATGAATGCAAACGCACAAAAAGGGTCTCCTTACCAACAATCTATATTCTATAGGACCACAATTTTTATTTATGTATGTGGGTCTGTAATTTCCTTTTGCATTGTTGTTGCAAGTTCAAACAAACGAATTGATTTCGCTCGCGAAAGTTTCGACGGTAAATTTGTTTCGTTATAAATGTGTGTGTAGAGATTCCAATTACTCGAGTATCGAGAAGTACATTTTACAAAATACTCGAGTACTCGAGTAGTTTCATATGAATCAAAATATCTTATATATAAAACCGAAACGGCGTATGTATGTCTGTGGGTCTGTAATTCCCTTTTGCATTGTTGGTCATTAAGTTGCCAGTTGTTTCAACTTGGCCCGTCTGAATTTACGCGCCGAGGTGAACATAACCCCAAACTGGTCCGAGCGAAGCCGGGTTCGAATACTAGTTGTCTATAGTTTCTTAACAAGTGGTCCGCGAAGATGTTGAGAGTTGAGAGATGAAGAGTTGTAACCAGGGCTGTGGAGTCGGAGTCTGAGTTGTTAATATGTAAAATTTGGCTGTTGGTCGGATTGGTTGGTTATTTAGGAGTTGTGTTTTTGGTAAATGCTGGTGTCAGAGTCGTATTGATTTTCAACGTCTTCACAGCCCTGATTGTAACTGTCTATTTTAATATACTTAAATCAGCGTACTGATTTCAAAATGAATGGTTTTGAATAACAAAATAAATTTTGTAAATATTTAATATTACATTGACACCGCATTATGTGGTAGGTCATCAGAACTCTCTCGAACGATCTATTTTTCACCTCAGTCTATGAGTTTAAGTCGATATCAGGAAATAAATTCATTCTTATAATAATCTGTATTGGAATCTATAGCGATTCAATACAGAAGTATTTCAATTTCTCTTATCTCTTGATGTCCGACAATACATTTGCTTCATAATAAGTTCGTTAGGCGATAAATAATCCCTATCGGCGGGCGCACGTGTTAACGATTTTTGAAACGGCCATTGTTTTTTCTTTCTAAAGTAACCGTTTGTTTTCATACAGCAGTGAGAGATTGGACTGCATTGAGAATGCACGCGCCTAATCCTCTCCCTAAGAATTAAATTCGAGTCAAATTCCTGATATATTCTTCGCTATCGTAATATTTGTGTGTTGTATAACGTCTGTGTTAATCCTAAACAATTAAATAATGGATGCTAATCGCACCCACATAACGCTTTAAGATCGTCTTTTCTTTATAAGAGTACCATGTTTATCCTACTCCGTCCCGAAAATCCCTCTTCCTGAGTGTCGGATAGGAGGCTCCTTCTCGATTTACGAGGGAGCCGGAATAAAGGTCTTCTCATCATATATCCCTAATTTTAATAGTCTGTAAGACATTTTTTGATTTTTTCTATTGTCTCTTACAACTCTTAAACATTTTCAACACAAATATTACATTCTCGTTTTAAAAAAATCATAAGAACCCAAAAGCCACACTTTTAGAAGCTTTAAGTAAGCAAGAACTTTTTTAAAACTCTTTAGAAAACACTTATTGTTGCTGTATTTCTAGTATAAAGTTTTCATTGCAAACAGTTACAGGGTTGATTCATAGCTTGGCTCATTCAAAAAACTATCATATTCTATTCATAACTCTCCGCTATTATTATTAAAAAAAGGGTAAATGTACAAATTTATTTGGCTATGAATGTTTCTTAAATATTCATGAGAACATATTATTTGTGAGTGTGTTTTAGCAATTCGTGGGAACAATTAACTGCATCGCGTATAGCCAACGTATGCATTCACGTTGCAGTTACAACTGCAGTCGTAGACCTCGTAATTAATGCCACACTTTGTTCAAAGAACCCTCGCATTTTGTTGAACAAGACATTAATTCGCCAAGTGTTGAACAGCGCTAAAGGTAAAATAAAAGCTTTATGCGATATTTACATGCCTCAGTTGTTCAAAACCTTTAAATCTGTAAGTTTATTTGTATTACTTTATGGCATGTATTTGATGGGTCAGTAACTAATTCAAGTGTTGGTCAGTAAAATAAATAAATGGTCAGTTAAAAATAAAAATGGGTCAGTTAATATTATAAATGGTCAGTTTCTATTGTATCAGTGTAAATGTGGTCCGTTATTAAATAAAACGGTCAGTAATATATTTTAATGGTTAGTTGTTTATTAAAAACGGTAAGTATTTAATTTAAACGGTCAGTTATTTAAAAAAAACTGACATTTTCTATGAAAAATTAGCGCATGAAATGAACAAATTTCATTTTTAACTGACCATTAATTATTTTAGGTATATAAGCTTGTTCTAGTGCACGTTTCAAACATAATTCTGACAAATTAGCTATCAACAAATGATGGAAAATATTGATTGGGTTTTTTAGTAAATTTTTCTAATGAATCCAATCGTTAACTTTGAAGTTTCCCAAAGAATTCAATCTCATCCTCTTGTTGAAAGAAATAAAAAACACACATCTGAAATGATTCAAAACTCTTATGGTTGCTGGCATCTGAAAACTGCTCGTTATGCGTACATAGTAGTCAGAAAATATAATGAATTCTAGCTGAAAACAAAGTAGTTGAGTAACGATTTAATGGCAGTTTTATGCAATTCAAAAAATGGGAAACCCACTGAGCGCTATGGAAAACTGTTTTATTAGTTGACAATAATTTTCTTACGGTGATGGCATTTAAAGAATAAAGTAAATTCTTTTTAATCTATTACGTTCATTCCTAGAATGGAATTTATTAAATTACTAGTATTGCTACCTGGCTTCGCTCGGACTAAGCGACCAATAATTAATTATTGTTCTATCATTCGACATAATTATATCACAAAATCTATTTAATTTGATGACAGCCCCATTCTCGCCCATTAAAATGTCCAAATTCAAGGAAAAAATCTGATTTGCTGTCAAAGAAATGTCAAATAATACCTTCACGTAAATAGTAAACATTATTATATTAATAAAAGCCGGAAAAGTTCAGTAGAAGATTAATTTATTACATTTTGACTAAATGTCTTCGCCGATAAAAATTCAAACATATTTTCTTCCATATTCGTTTTCATATTATTTTTCTTACCGTATTATAATGGAGTTCTACCAAGTCAATGCCTACTAAATCAATAGATTTCAATTAATATTCAATTTGTTTATTTTATCCAGTCAAAATTAAATGAAAAATAACATTCAAAATATTGGTATACTGGGTGCTTTTTTATTGAATGATAAGCTTCAGATAACTTAAAGCACATGTGAACAAAATGGTCGAAAGATAATTATGTCACTACATATAATAATGTCCATCAAAAGCTGTGTTGACAATCAAATCAAATCAAAAAGTCAAAGACATGCTAGTAAAATAACTTTCCACGTTTAGTGCCATCATAATCGTCAAAATCTTGAAAATTTTGTTCTCACTTAGACAACATTCATCACAAAGGCAAAAATAAAAACGTTCCCTGTCAGCAAACTTTACCTTCCTGCAGGGAAATGGAACTACAGGCAAACTTTTCCGTAAAAAGGTCGAAAAAACTACCCTTTATGTCCGCACGAATTATATTTCGAGCTGCAACATAGTTTGTTCAAATAAGTTTGCGCAAAAAATTGTGTAGCCTTAATACGATAAAGCACGAGTTAATTTGTAAGCTTACTCTAAAGTTGTGATGGAAATAAGATGTCTTTAAATCTGACGAGAGCAGTATTTAAAAAGGTTTCTGTATGATATTTGTAAAGTTAAAAGTTTTGAAAGATACGCTGATAAAATCTTGTATCTAATGCAGCGTTGTCCAACACGTTATTCATAAAGCAAACAAAAAAAGCAGGGGCGTGAATTTATATCAGCATTTTGTGTATGACATGACATAGAATTGTCTTCGGGTCACGTGGTGTGGTAGTGTCCCGCTAAAACCATACTGCCAACGTACGTTACGTACCAACATTCCCCCACTCCTCTGCATTAAGTCACGCCACGAAATGAGTCACATTTAGTGAAGTTTGGAATCTGGTCGAGTTGCAACGTGTGGGTGATATTTAGACGCGTTTTTGACGTGACAACGTCTTATAAATCGATGAACGCCCGCTGCACGCACGAAAAAACATGACTCACTGTCCCGTTTGTCGCGTTACGCCGAAGGCAAGCGTGCGAGCGAGAGCGCGGATAAGCGATAGAGACGCACGATCGGCCTACCGTTCGGATTGTGCCGCATCTATCTCTCTTCCACTCGATTGGTCGATGCGTCTGAGTAGAAAAGAGACAGCGACAGCACACAACTTATACACCTACAGTACGGTGTGGTTTTCATTGTTTATATTACAACAACAATTGCCGCAATAAAGGTAATTAATCCTTGAATTAATGAGTGCGAATAAAATATATCAATAAAAAATTGTAGATTTCATTTCACTCCTTCTTCGTATCCATACAAAATAATGATAATTCAATAAAAATGATTCCATTTTATTCATAAAAGTATGCAATCATTTCATCAATATTTTCTTATGACGTTGTCACGTTAAACTATCGTCCGTAAACCGACTTTACAGACAACCATTTTTTTTTATAACGATTCATCATGTCTGGAACAAGAATTGAAACGAAGAAAAGAGCGGTGTAAGATGAAAAAGAAAGCGTAAATGGGAAGATTTGTACTTTTTCATTAAAATAAAAGACAAAGCTGTATGTTTAATTTGTCGTGATTCTATTTCAATTTATACAATTTGAAGAGAAACTATGAACAAAAACATAGTGAAATGGAAGAACTTTCTGTTTGCGAACGGTAAGCTAAGCTAAAATTACTAAAAGTCAATCTTGAAACTCAACAAAACATATTTCATAAGCAAAATGAAAAATTAAATGCTATTGGCAGTGCCAGCCTGCGAATATATTATATTATTGCCGAAAAAATGAAGCCCTTTATGGACGGTGACTACATTTAATTGACGCAGTCGAAGAAATCTGTCCAGAAAATGTCAATTTCTTAACTTCAATCAGTCTCTCACATCAAACTGTAACAAGAAGAACTATTAGAAGAATAATGAGTTTTATCAGAAATATACCCTCGAGGATAAATTAACAAAATTAAAAAAGCTGGCAATGTACATTAGAGCTGCATTTGGAACCACATATCGCTGTGAGTCGTTCTTTTCAAAATTGAAAACAGTAAAAAACGAAATGTCGCAACAGGCTGGCCGATGAAAACTTGATCAATCAACTGCGATGTGCATCGAATAAATTACCAGTTGATATAAAAAAACAACATTGAGTTAGTAAAATGTTTTTTAAGTTTTTTGGTTGTTTTTAAATAAAAAAATGTCATTGTAATTATTAATTAATATAAATTTTTTTCATAATGTTTGTATTGTATTTTATATTTGACCCACCAAACGATTTCTGTTGGACAACGATATAATATATATTTTTCTAATTTGAGAAATTTAAATAAAATCATTATCATAAGTATCTTTAGTGGCCTTAAATTAATTAATTGAATTGCCAATAACTTTCATTATAATGAGGGCGTAAGCAATAATAAAGTTATTTAATACTTAAGGATTTTGACTGAGGGTACTTAGTGGAATTTCAATATAAAATTTGAATTGTTAAACTATAAAGCTGAGCTCTGTTAATTTCTAGCATTTCTTGATAGACTTATCAATAAATTTAATTTATTTATTAATCTTAATTCATTGACACTAGTTTGCATCAAATTTTCGCTAACTTACATTTTAATGGCAATATAACTTAGTGATCTACTTCTATTTTTGTATATAAACGATAGAAACTGTGTACATCCGTGCTGTTGAAATGCATGAAGATGCCAAAAGGCGAAACCTGGGTCATTAGCGAAAAGTACAAAAATCAAATTTTATTCTGATAATTGACATATATAAACAGTTTTCATCGGGGAAGTATGATTGCTGGATAATTTTACTCTGGTAAAGGGGGCGATTCTTTCAATATGGTTAACAATCATTGGTGTAGAGCAGTGGTTCTCACGTAAAATTTGGCTGTGGCTGCATTAGGAACATCAGCAGTACAACGGAAATGTCTGGTGGCCGCACCAAATTTTGTGATAAGTCTTTCTTGCCAAAAATACCTATACATGTATGTGTTGAGTTATTTCTAACTGGACTTGATGCACAATGCAATGCATACAAAATATTTAATTTTCAGTGCCTTTGTTGACAAATTAACTTATAAAAACCCATCTTTTTATTAAATTGAAGCTTGACACTCGTCTGTTGTAGAGCATATGGACTGATAATGAAGTTTTTGCAAAGCACTGCTTCATAATTTGTTGCGCAAACTCTCTTTTTTAGAATAAATTGTTGACACTCTTCTGTTGTCTATTCTCTGGGCTCATCTATTAGAAAACATCTTCGGGATTCCAAGAAAGAAAGCCCTAGTTGTCACAATCGTCAATCTTACAATAGATTGTATGGTGATCCTTCACCAAATAAGTTTTAAACTTAAAGCAAAAAAAAAAATGGCTCTACCTCCGTACTAATTTTTTAAAATAAATTATATCGGAATAAAACAGAGTGAATTGCAAAATACCGTACAACGGGTTGGAAAGAAACACTTTACCCTTCACGACTATGTATCTTCATACCAGCGCCACATAATTCAAATATGAATTTCATGTTTCTATGATCCTACTTCACATCCATGACAATATTTTTCAAATATTCACTATCGTTATTAAGACACAGTCAATTTTTGTTCTATGTCTCTATTCAGATTGAATCGGGGTGACTAGAGACGAGTGAGGATAATTCGAGACTTGGCAGGTGAATAGAGACAAAAATACAGATTGTAATGAATGGAATATATGAACCTATATTCTATACGAGTTTCTATTCATTCCGTTTGACGGTACTTATTAAACAAAAAAACATGATTAATTTTAATTTATGTGCAGTTAAAGAGAACTTCTTAAGAGGTCAAAAATTAAGGATGCGCAGGCATCGCAATAATCGAAACATTTGATCTGAGAATTTTTGTATTCCTCAGTAATGATTTGGTAATTCGAAATAAAATTACAGTTATCTATGGTTATTCATTTGCAGCGATGGAAATAAATAATTAGTGGATACTTAGTAAATTTGTGCTAATATAATGTAAAATTTAAAATAACTTTGCAGGTGTTCAGCCCCGGCGCGAAAGCGCATGCGTAGAAGTGATAGACTTCGAACTATGCAAACATTTTGTCATGACTTACTTGACTGCCGACGGTTTGCCAAGTAATGGCAGCAAGAATTTGATTCTAAAATTAGAAATTACAAAATGGAGTTTGGGCAACTTCAACCATAGTCAATCAAAGCAATGTTTAGAAATATTCACATTTTTCCGGTTTTTAAATAACTTTTTCATGGTGTAGTAAATACATATCACCGGAGCTCGCGGAAGTTTTTAGCACAGTATGGGGAGGGTTAAACACGTTTGTTTCAATTTTGACAAATCATTTAGTTGGTTTGGTTTGGTAATTCAAGAGATACTATCATAGTCACTGTAAAGAGCTATATATAAATAGTTAAAAATACTTTGGATGTTGTAAGATTTAAAATAACTTTGATTATTCCACGTATTGTGCTACTAACTGTGACACATGTTTCGTCTCTTTCTAAGGCATCTTCGGACTAACTATCGCAAAGTTTGCTTAAGTAATGAAGCAAAATTGAAACTAACATTTTAAAATTATGAAATTACAAAATGGATTCTGGGACTTTTCCCTTTTAAGGGAAGCAAGGAGGTTGGGGGGTTGGTTTGTCGTTAAACATTACAAACTATTAAACTAATGAGCTGCAATCAAACAGATAGGTTAGTGAAAACTCCGAAATTGGATTGATTGGAAATAATGTTAGTAATGGCGAGCAACCTGTCCAATTAAGAAAATTAATTACTCATTTTTTTTTTTTGCTAAGAGTTTTATTTTTATTAAGTGATAAAGTTGTGCTAAAGTTCAATCTTTGTTTTTGTCTCTATTCACCCCGTTTTACGGTATTATTAATTCATGCAGGCAGATTTTCGAAGGCATCGTAGTATAGCTAATATATTTAACTTAGAAATAATATTTCTTGCACACATTTCTCTGATTTTATAAAGAAAAAAAATACGAACTTCTTCGAAAGTTTTTTCTGTGCTTATCGCACATTAAGGGTATGAGAAGCATCCGACGAAGTTTGATTTATACTCCCAAAGTTTTTCACACCCGAGCCTGAAAGTTTTATCAAAAGATGGCCTCCATTATTTTTTATTAAAAAGCAATTCTCGCGCTATACTCGTTAAGTATTTTTTTATGCACAATTATCATTCGTTATTCAAGTTTTAATATACCGACTCTGAGTAAGTCTGTAATATTAAATATGTTCGAAAACTTTGAAAAAGACACCGCAACTTGTATGTAATGAAAAAAAATATTTCAAAATGTCATTTCAAAAAGAAACATGTTTTTTTTTCTTTGGTCAATTCCAATCCATTACCTCACCCTGAAAAGATTCTAATTGTCATTTTTTACCAAATTACATTTTGGTCGGAAAAGCTTGTATTTTCCGCATTCTATCATTAATATTAATTTCAGAATTATATATCATTCAATAACGGAGTTAGCAGAACTCCAAAAACTGTTCAAAGAAAAGCGTTGAATTTTTAAGTGGTGTACGGCAAATCACCATGAAGGTCAAAGCGTTGAACAATCTGTGCAAATTATCAAATTCCGCTTGTATAGACTAACTCTGCTAATAATAACTGTACACGGTAAGAAAAATAACAATTTATTTTAATTCTACAGAAAGTATTTTATATATTTGTTGATAGCTATTTTAGCTTACGACCTCGTCAGAACTGATAGTACATACATTTTTTTCTCACCGTATTATAATGGAGTTCTACCAAGTAAATGCCAACTCAATCAATAAACACCAATATTTTTTTTGTTATAATTGGTCATATCTTTGCCTCTCTATTAGTCCAGTTAAAGAAAAAAATCACTTGGTTGAAATAGTTCTGATTGATATTTTTCCCTAAAATTACCTTTTGGTCAGAAAAGTCCTCATTCTATTATATTTGTGTACAGATTTTAGAAATATCTATGGTTGAATAACGGAGTTAGCAGAAATCCGGAGTTGCACTGCACCTACACTACCTTTTTTACTAAATTTATTTGACAAAGTTCTAAGATTGTCATCATTATTTCCTGCATTAGATCTACAAAATAATCTTATAATGCGCGCAAGTATTGGCGCGGTAATGTCAAAATCTATACTGCGCGGTAGCGTACAGCGCGCAAATGTCAGAAAGCCGCACTCATGTTCGGGTTTACGATCCCTGGTCTCCAGATCTTGCAATGAGACCCGAGATCCCGGTACTGGTCAATATAACTGCCGTATCAATCAAAAGTCTAATCAAAGAGCTGTCGAATTATTTTGACTGTTGTAATATCATTGCAATAATAATTTATGAAACAGAAATGTAACATGAAATTAGGATTTGAGTGTTTATTTTTATTCTGATCTTATCCAAATCAATCAGAGCTCGAACGTAACGGAAAAAAGCATTGCTAAATGTTTCTTCTTCCTAATTCGTTGTGCATTAACGCCGACCTGTCATTAAAAGTAACAAAAAGAAACGGTGAAATCAATTACCGTTAACAGAATCCAATTTGGGAGCAGTTTATCGTGTCAGAATCGTTTGATCGGCTAATTCTAATGGACGATTTATTTTTATTGTTACCCGGAAGGATGTTGATGCCACGTCTGGATGACAGGACAATTCTCGCTCAGTATATTATAAAAGAATAGATATATCCTGAATTATCCGTGTAGAGCCAAAGTATGCACAACCTAACACACACAAAATTGCCTTCTCTTCGATCTAGTATCGTGGACATTAAACATGTTGAGTAAAAGGTTGCAAGTGAAACTTCTATTTTTTGATAAAGTATTGTTCTCAAATCCTTCCCATTTTTTTAGACTGTACATTAGAACCGTAACAAGTATTGAACTTTAGCACAACTTTACTAAGTATCCAATGTATTTTTTACTATTTATATATAACTAGTATTGCTACCCGGCGTCGCTCGGACTAAGCGACCAATAATTATTTAATTTTATATCATTCGACATAATTATATCACAAAATCTAACATCCAAAATAGAGTTAAAATAAAATCACAAACTTTATTTAATTTGATGACAGCCCCATTCTCGCCCATTAAAATCTCCAAATTCAAGGAAAAAATCTAATTTGCTGTCAAAGAAATGTCAAATAATACCTTCACGTAAATAATAAACATTATTATTAATAATAAAAGCCGGGAAAAGTTCGGTAGAAGACTAATTTATTACATTTTTACTAAATGTCTTCGCCGATAAAAATTCAAACATATTTTCTTTCATATTCGTTTTTATGGCAACTTAATGACCAACAATGCAAAAGGGAATTACAGACATACATACATACGCCGTTTCGGTTTTATATATAAGATTCTTCACAATGACTATAATACTATCTCTCGAATGACAAAAACGACCAAACCAACTAAATGATTGGCCAAAATTGAAACAAACGTGTTTAGGTTCGATGTCTGTGCATACTTACTTTTTGACCTCCTATAAACATCTCTTTTATTGAATGAAATTGAAATTAAATGGTGTTTTTTTTTGTTAAGAAGTACCGTAAAATGATGTAAATAGAGACACATATAGAATAGAGGTTCTTATATTTCAATCATGACAATCTGTTGATTTGTCTGTGCATTTTTTCTAGACTTGGCTCACTTCACTTCTCAGTGGCTCATTTGGTAGTGCCTAGTACATATTAAATCTCTCTCAACAATCACACACCCAATGTATCTGCATTGTGTTGCTAGCTTATGACAGATAAATCAACGAAAATATATATACTTATGTTGAAATATTAAGAATTATTCTGAGCTTCATTTTGTGCTTTCAGGACATTTTATACCATCGAGCTTTTTTATAAAGAGCAATAAAATATTACATTTCTTTTGAAAAGTGTTTGCGAAAAATCGGTCGTGCTTTTCAGCTGAGAATCGCAGTGAAGTTTTCATTCAGGTGTTGCTTTATGTATGGTATTGTCACAGTTTTGTATTAAAGTTTAACTACAAATCCAAGATTTTCTCGTAAAAGCAGTGAATGTATTTGAAAACTTGTGTGTTTCATGACGCAGTTCATTCTAAATCCTTATTGTTGAATTACAACAAAAGTCGCTGTTTCGATAGAAAACCACAAGAGAATAATAATATTTTCATCACAATGGACGATGTTCATTTTTTCGCCAACCATTATAAACTATTTCTCTCTAAAGTAGAATTGAGTCCATGGTGCAGTGGTTGACATCGCTGGCTTCCGTGACGGACATAAACAACATTTTATTCATTCAAATTATCGTCTGCTCGAATTGGATTATTCTTTCAGTCCCTACTCTCATCAAGCTAAGCGAGAAAATTTTGAGTAACAGGTAGTTCTTGTAGAAGAAATATGTTGCACTACCTCGTTCAGGATGCCATATGCTTCAAATTGTGAGAAGACATACAAATATTTACGATTTATTGTAAATAAAATAAATGAGTTATATTTATTTAGGTACAATATTCATTATATTTTTTGACAGCTAAATATTAAAAAAATATATTATCTGTGATATTATTTTTTTACTTATTTCTTATTTGTTTCTGTTCATTGTGTTAAAAAACAGATAAATGGAAAGAAATGTTGAATTGAAAGCTGATAATTAAGTTCAGTTTTAAAAAAAATAAAATTTAAAATAACTTTGACTGTTCCACGTATCATTATGATAACGTAAGTAATGTATACGCTGAAGCGAGCGCTGCTAAATTTCAAACTGATTTGACTTCAACATTTACGCTGCGCTTTGACTTCTCAGACGGCGCCATCGTTAAATTCCTTGCAGCATTCTTTGATAATTTATTTATTGGAAAAAAAATAATATAAAATACATGGCATTACAGCAAGCGCCAATGCGCTATGCATTTGACACATTAAATAAAAATGACTACTAATTTGGTCATTTTCCAATTCGATAAATGGTCAGTTATAAATACTTAAAACGGTCAGTTAAAAATATTAAATGGTCAGTTAAAATAATAAATGGTCAGTTAAAATAAAAAGAACATGTCATACATTTGCCTATTACGACCATATTTGATAAAATTCACAATCTGTCAAACTAAAACTTATCATTTTTTTAAAATAGCTGACTATTTAATTTAAATACTAACAATTTTTAATAAATAATTAACCATTAAAATATATTACTGACCGTTTTATTTAATAACTGACCACATTCACACTGATACAATGACAACTGACCGTTTATAATATTAACTGACCATTTATTTATTTTACTGACTAAAACTTGAATTAGTTACTGACCCATTAAATACATGCCATATCCACATCAACAGGCAGCGCATTTATCAGCCGAATAGCCCTTGCAACTGGAGATTCAAAAGACTTACGTGACAAACTAGTTTGAAGAATAATGAATCAAGTGAAGATACGCCACGCAAGAAGTTACGTCTGTCACTGTGGCCACACCTTTACAGCATTTTCCATGCGGCAATATAATCACTTAAAATATTTTGTATAATTTTTATGTTTATTTTTATAGCTGAAAGTATTTCTTGGAGATAATCGTACCCAGTCTATGCAGTACCAAATTGTTACGTAATTTTCTAGGGGGATGGGATGGGGATCGTAAAACGTGTCGCTGAGGTTGCTTTACCATCTCTTCCGCTGCCCTAAATAACATAAAAATACCACCAAAATGAGATTATAAGTCTTTCCAGTGTTTTCCAGGCTTATTTTATACTGACATCGTATTATAAAGATCATTTTGAAGTGTGGTCTAGTTCGTTCTTCAGAATGGTTTGTTTGCTTCTTTCAAGAAAATGGTACTAGATATTAAAAAAATAATAAGACATTCTTTGTACATTATTATTCCACAAAATATTTATTTATCATGCATGAAACCTAAAATTGAATTAAAACATGTCTGCTAAAATGTGAACGGTATTTTGTAAAACAAGAATTTGTTAGAAGAACTCGAGTCAATTAGAATTCTCGGGTTAGAAAAGAAAGATAGTTTGCACTGTCAATAATTGGTGGAATGGCATTATACTTAAATTAATAACATATCTTTTGTACCTATTTCAGATTTAATTTATTGGGACCAGAACTAGTTTCGCTCATCGTGACCATTTTCAACTGATAAGAAATACGGCAATACAGAGTAATTTAAACAAAAAAATAAAGGTGTGACAAACAATTGGTCATAGAAATATGCAAATACTAATTATAGTTTAAAGAAAATGTTCATTGTTAATCTTTATAAGTCATGTTTGGTTCAATGCCACGATGAGCGAAACTGGTCCTAATACAAAATAAAATTAATGTGGAATAAGTACAAAAAATGTGTGATTTTTTTTAGTATAATTCTTTTTCACCATGTATTGACAGTGAACATCTAAAAATTAGTACTCAATATGTAAAGAAAATCACGGTACCATTCCCAAATAGCTGTCCATTTACATATATTAAAAAAACTTTACTCATATGATAGAATAAATAGATTTTATTTTATTTAATATAATTAGTTAGGTGTAGGCATTTGCGATTTATTGGAAAGCGTTTTAACATTGAAAATTACCATACCTATCATTAAGGATTTCAACTGAGCTTGCTTGATGGAATTTCAATATCAAATTTGAATTGTTTGAATTTTGTACTTGGAAAGACTTGAAATCAATCAACTCATTAATAGTAGGTCGGATAAAACCCTAGATTTATTTTAAATTACTCCTATGTTATTATCTGGTCATTAATATTTTCAAATATCCCCATAATTATAGCAAACCCACCTAATTCATTGAAACTTGTGTACATTCAATTTTCTCTAATTGACATTTTAATAACCATTTAACTTTATGATCTACTGCTATTGTTGTATATAAACCAGGGCTGTGGAGTCGGAGTCGGAGTCGGAAATTTTGAAAAGTTTGAACTTTTTATTTTTGCATTTAATATGTCAAATTTGACTTTTGGCCGCATTGATTGGGTTGATATTTAATTGAATACACATAAATAGGAAAATTAGCAAAAATAGTGACGATATTAACCTTTTTTTAGTCGGAGTCGGAGTCGTGGTTTTGGTAAATGCTGGAGTCGGAGTCGGACTTTTTTTGACCGACTCCACAGCCCTGATATAAAAGTTACAAACTGTTTACTACGCGTCAGTTCAAGTAAATCCGTGCACTTGAAATGCCTGAAGATGCCGAAAGGCGAAACCCGGGTCGTTAGCGACAAAACTCATGGAAATGTACAAAATTCAAACAAATAAAAAAATACCTATCATTCTTTTCCGAAATATAAATCTACCAAGATTTTGCAATGCTACCAGACTTAGCAACAATTTAATCGGAAAAAATTAACGGAGGAGATATTCTGTTGCCACGCATCCCAATTATTCCGAAAAATATGCCATTCGAATTTGAACGCCTGCAATTTCTAATGCGACTTGCATTTGCAATGATAACCTAAAAGCACAGAGACGATTTTTGTCTTTTTCGAGTTTTATGTGGCCTGGTCACGCGTTGGAAAACCTTCTGATTTATTCTTTTATGCACCAGACAGAAAAACAAAAATATGGTGAGTTCAAAAGCACTTCAATCAACAAAATTTAAACACAAACACTTGAGTGGCATTGTATTGATTGCCGTGTATTCGTAAGCTTTGTTATATTTATAGCAAGCGACCAATTTAGGAACCGGGCTCGTGATTTAGAGTGGAAATGCTTACTGATATTTTATTTTATCAATTGGGTACGTTGTTTTCTACTTTTTTTTCTCAATAACTTGTTCATTTTTGTGATAGCGGCACTTGAAATAATGTAACAAGAGTTCTTTTATGTACATTATAAAGAATCTTAAAACTATCTAACGAAGTGGTTTCTTAAGAGATTTTTCCGAGTTTTTTCCCTACAGACTTAAAGCTTTTATTTATACTATGACTAAAGAAACAGGATGAGGAAGTAAATATTTCTTTGCAGACAGGAAACCGCTACAATGTTGGTTGAAAACGGCTTTGTCGGAACGTTTTTAAAAGGGTTTGAGAGTTATCCGTGAGAGTTTTAGCACAAAAGCTTAATATCGCGTAATGTGATTATAAACAAAAACAGTTGCGATAAGATAAGTTTAATCAAGAGAATAACAATGTCGTCAATTAGTTTATGGGAAAAATAGATTGGTAAAAAATTTGGTAAATTATGGATATATGGTAACGGGACAGACTTTTTGCTAAGATTTATGAAAAATAGTATTGCTACCCAGCGTCGCTCGGACTAAGCGACCAATAATTATTTAAAAACATCTAACATCCAAAAAAGAGTTAAAATAAAATCGCAAACTTTATTTAATTTGATGACAGCCCATTAAAATGTACAAATTCAAGGAAAAAATCGAATTTGCTTCACGTAAATAATAAACAATATTATATTAATAAAAGCCGGGAACAGTTCAGTAGAAGACTAATTTATTACATGTTGACTAAATGTCTTCGCCGATAAAAATTCAAACATATTCTCTTTCATATTCGTTTTTATGGCAACTTAATGACCAACAATGCAAAAGGGAATTACAGACCCACAGACATAAATACATACGCCGTTTCGGTTTTATATATAAGATAAGCACATTAAATGAAATGATTTTTTTTGAAATGTTTCGTCTTTAATTTTAAAATTTATTATAATAGAAGATCCTAACGAATACTTCGCAATAAATATGAAATCGAGTTGTTTTATTTTACAGGACCAAAAATGCAACCACAAACTGCACAAATAATAATATTATCCAGATAGAGACAGTCACATAAGTTTATTATTTGTTTAAAATAAAAAGAATAATTTTATTATAGGCTTATATTAAAAAACAAATTCTTCTTTCAGAACTCATACAATAATCAGTAATATTCTTTTGACTTAATCATTTTTATTTCAAATTTTAAAATATTCTACAAGAACTCAAAGAGTATAGTCAAAACATAAAATTATAAGCCAGTATGTATAAATTTTTTGAGCTTAGCTAAACAGGATTGGGATTCTGTCCCGTGACCGTTTATCCATAATTTACCAAAAGTTTATATTCTTTTGTTATATAAAGAGTTTCAGTGAAAATATGTTCAATTTAACACAACAATACGAAAACAGTCAGTTCAAACATTTTTCATTGTAATAAAATTAATAAAACATTGTTAGTACATATTCTACATACAATTTATTGGACTGGTTTCGCTCATGGTGAGCTTTGTCAACTGATAAGAAATACAACGAAACAGTGATATTTATACAAAAGTTAAGCAAGAATTACAAGGTATGGCAAACAATTGGTATTACAACTAAGCAAATAAATTGAAGCAAAATACAAGAAAAATAGACTACAGTGGAACCCCGATCTTACGTTTTCCCCGTGGTGCGTTCATTGTCTACAGTCCCGGCATTTAGTTCATATATAAAACTTTCCTGCATTCATCGTTTTCCGCATTAAACGTATGTTTTATACGGTCCCTTGAAAAACCTAGAATCGAGGTTTTACTGTATACTTAAAATGTTGAAGACCACTTAACAGTATAAGCTTGTATGTAAATTAAAAACCAATTAATAATGCATTATCATTAAAAAAGTAAGAGCCAATAGGTTTCTGCATTTATTAAATGGGAAATTAATTCGAAATATCGTAAAGTCCCTACTTAAGAACTCTTTATGAATGCATGATAAAATTTGAATTTTTCATCGCCAGCATTATCAACTGAAATCATAGGTAATATTAAAAAATAATAAAACATTTTTTGTACTTGTTCTACGGTAAATTTATTACTATCAGAACCGCTTTCGCTTGTGTATATTTCATCGTTTGAAAATTTTCAAAATGAGTGAAACCGGTCCTGAAATGTGTGCAAAAATAATCGTACTATTTTTTTTAATATCATGCAATTCCAACAAGTAATCAAATTATGTCGAGCATTTGTTGGATTTGCCTGTTCAGCGCGGCAAATCATTCAGCTTAGAGATCACATTGGTTTCAATGTATATTTGATCAGTTAATAGTGGCATCTATGAGGAAAACCAGTCCCCATGATTATTAAATTAAATTAAGGTAAATGTACCAGTAGCTGACCGTTTAAGAGAAAACTTTAACAAAACTAACGAAAAAGGTTTAGCATTGTACCAAATGATAGCAAAGAAAGTATACTCATATTGTATCATATGTCTTAATTAATATTATCTCACAAAAATTACGAAAGGGCCTGTTTAAAAAAAGTTGTATTAAATTATCTAAAGTCATGTTCCTGTTTCAGTAGTTGACCATCTAACATATTGAAAAATCCAGCAGTTGACCATGTCTAATCAGAGGGCTTTATAGTGAACTTTCTGTCAAAGTTTCTTCAGGGCTTTCTGTCACACCACTCTTGGTTGAATCAAGTAGCAATGGGTGGTTCAGGAACAAGGTACACACCGTTTTTAGATTGATCACCTATGAAAGAAATAATAAACTTTCCCATAGGTGTTGTTTTCAAATGGCCACCCTGGCACTCCATTGGCTATATGGTGATGTGTTAGTGGCTCAATCCGACCACAGATGCCTTAACATGTCTGAACTTTACAATTTAGAGCAATCCCGCATCTGCATTTCTTATTTTGGGCCATTTTATTCTCAAAAGGTCAACTACCAGTACATTGTGTTTTATTTACTTGAAAGAAAAATCCATTTGGTTTCGAAGATACGACAAACTTTATAAACGCAATGCCCACATGTAATTTACTTCACACCTTTGCTTAATTGGGTGATGTTCTATCAACGATACAAACTATCCAAATTGCACAGTTATTTCAAGCAGGTATCTGAACTGGTAATAATTAACAGGCGAAATGGTGTAAATTGCTACAAATTGAACATTTGCCTGGAATAGTGTCTACAATAGGGTGTAAGTTGAATTCAAGGGTTAACACAATACAAGCTCGTGCATCACGGTTATGAAATTTGGCGTATTGGAATACTCTGAGGTTTCCATAATTTCAAACTATTAAATATTAAATTCAAAATAACTTTGATTACTACACGTATTGTGTTACTAAATGTCGCACGTGTTAAGTCTCTTTCAGAGACATCTTCGGACCTACTTCAAAGTTCAATGAAGTAAAAAAGTAAGATTGATTCTAATATTTAAAAAAAAATGTATATTTTAATTTATTTTTAATCCAACCGGTAAACTGCCAAAAGTTTTTTTAAGACGCATCATTTTCCGTGAACGGTGCGCCGCTCATACAAAAAAGGCGCGCCGTAGACTTTACTAACGTTAATCAATTATTTTTAATTAAGTATTTCGACTGAGGGTGCTTGATGGAATTTCAATATCAAATTAGAATTGTTTGAATTTTGTACTTTTCCATGAGCTTTGTCGCTAACGACCGGGGTTTCGCCTTTCGGCATCTTCAGGCATTCCAAGTGCACGGATGTGCTTGAACTGACTCAGTTCAAGTACAGTTAAGGTTGTTAGCTACAAAACTCATGGAAAAGTACAAAATTCAAAAAATTCTAATTATTTTTAACTTGCAAATATGTTGAACACAAAAAAAAATCTATTGAGAATATTTTCGCATACTCAGTCTAGAAACAGAATTTCTTTTTACCCCTTGAATTATAAATTAATAGTAGAATGTTTTATTTATTTAATAAAATTCGCGGCGTGCTAGATTCCGCCATACTTACCTATACCGCCATGTATCTAGCGGCAGTTGGAAAGTTAATTTATTGATCACTTTTAAGGTGTTCACTGTTAATAATTGGTGGATTGGCAAAGTTATAAAAATAATAGGAATGTTGAAGACCACTTAGCAAAGAAAAATCTTCTATAAAAATAGTCTAATTTGCTTGTATTTTTCTTAAATTTATTTGCTCAGTTGTAATACCAATTTTTTGTCATACCTTGTAATTCTTGCTAAGCTTCTGTATATATTATTTATCACTGCTTCTTTGTATTTCTTATCTGTTGATAATACTTGCACTGAAGGAAACCGGTCCTGATCCGATACATTTTATGTGTAATACTTACTAAAATCTGTTTCTTTTTTTATGTAATTTATTTATTTGTTATATAAACAACTAGTATTGCTACCCGGCGTCGCTCGGACTAAGCGACCAACCCAATATCGTTCACTATTCAAAATCACTACATTTAAGAACCAGTATTTTATAAGTTACTAGTATTGCTACCGGGCTTCGCTCGGACCAGTTTAGGGTTATGTTCACCTCGGCGCGTAAATTAAGACGGGCCAAGTTGAAACAACTTTTTTCAAAATTCAAAATTCTAGGTCAATTTAAATGGAATTAAAATTAACATTTCAGACTGGCATTGACATTTCACAGCTCCTTTCATATATTGACAGCCCCATTCTCGCCCATTAAAATGTCAAAATTCAAGGAAAAAATCTAATTTTCTGTCAAAGAAATGTCAAATAATACCTTCACGTAAATAATAAACATTATTATACTAATAAAAGCCGGGAAAAGTTCAGTAGAAGACTTAATTTATTACATTTTGACTAAATGTCTTCGCCGATAAAAATTCAAACATATTTTCTTTCATATTCGTTTTTATGGCAACTTAATGACCAACAATGCAAAAGGGAATAACAGACCCACAGACATACATACGCCGTTTCGGTTTTATATATAAGATTAAATATCAGTTAATCGTTAAAATTAATAAATTACTGTCTCTCAAGACTACTTTTACCCCATGTAAGCAGTAGGGGTTCCAACTATTCGTCAAAATCAACTATTCAGATATCGAATAGTAAAACTTCATTTATCCGGATGTATTCGGATATCCGGATAGTTTTGACATGGCTTAAATGTTGTACAATAGTATTAAAATTATGATTTAAAAAACATATTTTAATAAACAAAAAATATTGAGTTGCCTATGCAAGCCGACAGTAGTATCGATTTCATTTTTTAAGTAAATAATCGTATTACTCGCACGCAAATGGAGATGTTGCACGATCAATGTTTCCTTGTTCACTTATATACATTTTATAATAATTTAAGACTAAATCTTTTTCCCTTTTTGTAAAATCTTAGATAGAGACAAAACATATAAATACACATTTCAAGTGTCCTAGTCGGTTCGTTAAAGTTAAGTATTATAATAAGATATTGATAGCACCCGAGTAGGGCGAAGGCAAAAAAAACCACTATCTGCGATATTCATAATAATTCTTTAATGTGGAGAAATTGTGATGTGATCTTTCCTCGAATACGAATACTATCCAAATATCGAATTGTTTAAAAGGGCAGAATATATCCGAATATCGAATATTGGAATATCCGAATCGGAGTCCCTAGTAAGCAGCTAGCACGGTTGAACAAATAGTGACTAAAAATTTTCAGTATCTAAACATTGGATCCTTTTAAAAGTACACCTGCTCCGTGAGTTGTACCAGGTATCTTTACTTATCACCTCTGCAGTTTCCTTCCGCATCCGGACACCCTGGGGAATTCTTTTATTAGTTTCCCATTGTTCCTTTCGTTCCTTTAATACGTGTTTTTGTTTTTTACTAAAACCACTTTGATCTCGTCGAACAAAGAAATGCGCTGTTTAGAAATATAGAAACAAAACAAGTTGTGCAATGAGTTTCGAAAAGTTATTACGGTTATACAGTGAAACCCCAATTATTCGTTTTTCAAGGGACTTTAAAAACAAACGATAAATGCGGGAAACGAAGTGTGCGGGAAAGTTTAAAAACGCCAATAACGCTTCTGTAAATTGGTTCATTATTGCGTTTTTCGCCATCTTCTTCTACAGCGGACACAGGTGTTCAGCGAGTGAGTCATCACCGGAAACATTATGACCATGAATCGTAAACCATCGCACACTTGCAGTATCAGTTTTTTTCTGCGAACCGATTGGATTGAGTCGAATTTGCTTCTGAGAACTATTCAAAAAAAACTGTCAATAGGGATAATATTTGTGACGGGACCATGATTTTTAGACGATGAATCGAGGAAATCGATAAATCGGGGAACGATTAATGCGGCATTTCTTTAACATTGTTCTTATGGGTGTTTGGCCGGGACTATAAAATGAGCGAACCACGCGAGAAAACGGTTTATGCGAGAACTTAAAATCGGGGTTCCACTGTATGTCAAATTCAACTAAGGACAAATATTAGAACGTGATTTACTTTGTATTCTTATAAATGTTATATATTTTAAAAATACTGACCGTTTAAAATATCCAAAATCCCTGGACCAGTACCTTAATCCGGGGTCACATTTCAAAATCTCAGGATCAAAATTTTGGCCAGGGATCGGATACCCGAGACATGCGTGCGGTATCCTGACATTTGCGCGCTGGACGCTACCGCGCAGTATAGATTCTGACATAACTGCGCCGAGACTTGCGCACAATATAAGTCTATTTTGTATCTATGACTGCTCATTAAAAGAAATTTACTCTTCTACTAACTCTTTTTTTTTAACCATTTTCGCTCCAAGCTTGGAGTATATGGTATATGTATCCTCGCGGAGTTTATCTCAACTTATGTTTTTCTACGAAAACTGCTTATTATTCAGTTTTTGAAGAGAGTAGGGATGGAAAGGATTCGAGGACTAGGACATGACTAGTGATTAGCTAATCGCTGTCACTATGCGTCGCTCTTTGGGATCGGAAAGGTGGAAAGGGATTTTTAACAACCCAAATACCCATGCCTTTGAACAGATTTATCGACTGAAAAAATCGGCTCGTACAGGGAATCGAACCCGGGCGGTCCGGCACGCAAGCCAACACCGCTGAAACTGCACCACGGAGCGGACCAATTCTTCTACTAATACTGCATCTTATTTCAAATTAATTGATACTTTGAATGATTTATATAAATACTAGTATTGCTACCCGGCTTCGCTCGGACTAAGCAACCGATAATTATTTAATTTCATATCATTCGACATAATTATATCACAAAATCTAACATCCAAAATAGAGTTAAAATAAAATCACAAACTTTATTTAATTTGATGACAGCCCCATTCTCGCCCATTAAAATGTCCAAATTCAAGGAAAAAATCTAATTTGCTGTCAAAGAAATGTCAAATAATACCTTCACGTAAATAATAAACATTATTATAATAATAAAAGCCGGGAAAAGTTCAGTAGAAGACTAATTTATTACATTTTGACTAAATGTCTTCGCCGATAAAAATTCAAACATATTTTCTTTCATATTCGTTTTTATGGCATTTTGCAACAACAATGCAAAAGGGAATTACAGACCCACAGACAAACGCCGTTTCGGTTTTATATATAAGATGTTTTTCTTGAAATACATACATAGAATGTCTAGAGCAGTGGTTCTCACGTAAAATTTGGCTGTGGCCGCATTAGGAACATCAGCGGTCTTACGAAAATGTCTGGTGGCCGCACCAAATTGCTTTTTTGTCAAAAATACCTAAGCATGTATGTATTTGAGTTTTTCCGAACTGACAATTCTTGATGCACAATACAATGCATCCAAAATATTAAATTTCAGTGTCATTGTTGACAAATTAACTTATAAAAACACATTTTTATTAAATATCAATATAAACTATGAAGCTGCTCGTGGCCGCAGCAAAATCCTCTGGTGGCCGCATGAGAACCACTGGTCTAGAGGCATTATGTCTATGAAAAATAAATGCATGAAATGACCTTTAAAGTTTAGAAGTTAAGGTATTTTAAAGCAGATAACACTCTTTGAATAAATCAACATGAATAAATAAATGCCCGGTCCGTGGTGCAGTGGTCAACATCGTTGGCTACCGTGTCGGACCACCCAGGTGCGATTCCCGGTACGAGTGGATTTTTTCATTTGATAAATCAATTCTGCTCAGAGGCAATTGGTGTGTTGTTATATCCTTTCCCACTTTTCCGATCCTAAAGAGCGACGCATAGTGACAACATTAGCTAATCACTAGTGCTCGTATTCTTTCCATCTCTACTTTCTTCGAAAAAGAGAGGTTGGGCAACAAAGGTTTTCATTTTGTCTTAAATTTCTTTTATGTTTATTAAATGTAAGTAATTCGCTGTTTTATTTTTATTTTTTTGGAAGTATTGCGCGCAAACGTCGGCGCGCTATTGTCGCTGCACCCATGAGAAATTCGCGCATATCATAGTCGACGGCAAAAAAAATTGTAAAAAATATATTTCCTGACAGTAAAATCCACGCGTAAGACACACTTAAACGCAATGATAAAACATAAATAATATTTTTTTTAATTACTCGAGTATTTTTCAAAAAACTCGTGTAATACTCGTATTGGAGTCTGTACCCTACACCCATGAGTGCATCAGAACGTATGATTATATCAAACAGAGTCCTGACGATTCAGGCAGGCCTCACCCAAAGTTTTACAGATCAAAAATTCCGCAGCACTATTTGTATGAATTTTTAAATATGCAATATACTGTTGGTTTATGAGGTAGCTTAATACACTGCCGCATGTTTTGCGAGACCGATAAAATTTTCGCTTTATAGGTCATAAATTTGAAACATTCAAATGTTTTGTGGACTATCCGACGTATTTTATGGTGGAATTTTTTTCACTTATTCATAAAATGGCCCGAGAAAGTATATTGCCCCCATTCGATCAAATTTAGCTAGATATTATGATAGTCTCTTCTGTGAGCTTGGCCGTAGCTTCGTGAGAAATTGTTTTGAATATAAAATTGTTATTTCACTTAGTGAACTTTTAAGTTATATACGTGTAAAGTAAAATTAGTATGTCAAAATATTTATTGATTGAGTAGGCATTTACTTGGTAGAACTTTATTAAAATACGGAAAGAAAAATAAGAATGTATTTTAGTTCTACATAAATTATTTTATATATTTGTTGATAGCTATTTCGGCTTAAAAGTTCGTCATTTTCATTTGTTAAACGTTTTAAAGATAGCTTATATAAAGCTTTCTAGACATATATAATAATTTCATCTTATCTATGAATGAATAACACATGAAAGAATTTAAATAAGTTTGATTTATTGGTCTAAAGTAATTTTACTAAATTTAATTTGGGTAAGTTCTAAGATTGTCATGTGAAAGCGTTTTAAAGTGCATTTATTTTAAATTGTTTTAAGTTTATTGTTTGTTAAAGGTTTTAAAATAAGTATACTGTTAATTGGAATCTGACCGTTAAGAATTTCATTGGACTGATAATACCTAATAATTTGGGCTTACGCCTTCGTCAGAACTATCAGAACGTCAGAACGCCAGAACTCCGTAAGATAATTTATAATTATGGCATCTCATATGCATGCTTCTCAATATTTTACAGTGAATGATGGGGTGTATATGTTACAGTGAAACTGTATTCTCAGTGAAAATGTATCAAGTATGTAATAGATTTGTATGACAACATCATTTCACTGGTCACGATCATTGAAATTATTGGCCCAAGTCGACGATTTGTCGGCCTAAAATTAGGTTTGCTTCAATGAAGTTCAATTTCGAAGACTGCAGTTCTGACGAAGGCGTAAGCCGAAATAGCTATCAACAAATATATAAAATAATTTATGTAGAACTAATATACATTGTTATTTTTCTTTCCGTATCAAAATTTTTCACCGACTAATAATTAAATTTGAATTGCTGAGGGTTCTTGTTAATTTATCTCAGCCTTAAAAAACGTTAAGAAGGTATATTTAAACAAAAAAATGTTATTGTTTTTCTCAATATGCGTAGAAGTAGATTTTAAAATATTTTTAAATTTAAGTCTCAAAAATCTTAAATTAATAAATATGACGAAGAGACTGAAAAAATATAGTGTAAGTGACTGAATATCGACCAATTATCACTTTTAAGGTGTTCACTGTCAATACTTGGTGGAATGACATTATAATAAAAATAATAAAAACATTTTTAGTACCTACTTATTCCACAAGAATTTATTGGATCAGGACCGTTTTCCCTCACGGCGAGCATTATCAACTGATGAGAAAAACAACGAAACAGTGATATTTATACAAAGCTTAAGTAATAATTACAAAGTAAGAGATACCATTCGTGGGTGTAGGAACATACGGGCGACACTACAAAAACAACGAACTGAGATAAATAGGAAAACAGTTTCCAATTTTGAACTGTGTGCTTACGGATTTGCAGAAAAACCGAGCAATATCTGGTAAACCGCTCATCGTACAAGTTTCATATTTTTATATCTTATAGAACTGCATTTGAGCATGACAATGCCATATTTAACTCTAAAACAGACATTTTTGTAGTTACGCCCGTATGTTTCTACATCCACGAATTGGTATTACAACTAAGCAAATAAATTGAAGCTTCATTCATGAGCCCTACGGGTCGTCTTAGCTGGGCGAAGCTGGGCGAGACGATCCAGCGCAGCTTTGAAAGCGGCAGAGTTTTAAAATATCAAATGGTCCTCGCCCATGCAAGTGTCATATGTGGGCGAAGCGATCCGGTCAGGACGGCATATGTCGTAAGTCGACTCAAGTGCCTGACTCATGGTGCGCGCGAATCGCTTGAAAATATCAAACGGTCCAAGCTCACCAGAGCGTTAATTGCGCCTGGCCGAGCGATGGCACATAAGACCTTTGATCAACTACGTTTTAAATTGACTGGATTCGCCTAAATTCGCTTGCCGGTTCGCGTCGCTTACCTAACCCCGTGTCTTAGGTAAGCGACGCGATAATTTCAAGCGATTCGCGGGCGCCATGAGTCAGGCACTTGAGTCGACTTACGACATATGCCGTCCTGACCGGATCGCTTCGCCCGCATATGACACTTGCATGGGCGAGGACCGTTTGATATTTTAAAACTCTGCCGCTTTCAAAGCTGCGCCGGATCGCCTCGCCCAGCTTCGCCCAGCTAAGACGACCCGTAAGACACGGGGTTACACCCTCTCCTCATCGCTTCGCTCATGGCGTGATTTAGACCGTCAAAGTTATAGTTAACTTATCTATGCATCAATCGGATTCCTCATATATCTACAATGTTTTTCATGTGTCAAAATACAATTTCATAGTTTTGCAATTTGTAAAACTGCTATCCCGTGTGCTTTTCTTAGGTATATAATTGAAATTTAAGGTGTTCAATTAATCTTATATTCAATTGCGAAGGCAGCATGTTTTAAAATATGTTGCCTGCATAAAAAAATAACATATTGGCAGTTAGCAAAACTTTGTAATATAGAGCGAACCCTACTTGTTTGGGCGTGATAAAATAAAATTTACGTTTAATATAATGTAAATGTATGTAAAAAAACCTGTAAGATGGGTAATAAAAATTTTAACGGCCGTCTTATACGACAGTTTTATTATCTTGTGTACATTATTCCTACGTAAACTATCAAAATTGATAATGGCGTAACGTTAAACTCGAGTTAAAACTTTTCCGCGAAATTCAGTTCGGGCGAGATGTATTGTAGAGGAAAATTTGTGAAAACTGATTCAGTACCATTAAAAACACTTGTTAACGTCAAATTACATAAATTAATTTAATATCACTTTATCATGCACATTAAAAGCCCCCCTGATACCTTTACAGAAGAAAAATAACAAACATTAAAAAATATATTTTGATTGAGTAGGCGTTTACTTGGTAGAACTCCATTATAATACGGAAAGAGAAATAACAATGTATTATAGTTCTACATAAATTATTTTATATATTTGTTGATAGCTATTTCGGCTTACGCCTTCGTCAGAACTATAGTATAGTATTACAAAAATAGTTCAATAGGGGATTGAATCTAGGATCAACTAAACTCATCTGAAATAAACTCTTACGTTTACCATAGTGCATTGAATGCGAAAACGCATTTATTTAAAAATTTAATGCCGATAAGTCCATTTTTATTGCACTAATATTTACTGACCATAATCGTTCAATATTTTTTCATTTTTGGTAAAATTAATTATTTTATAGTTAAACGTTATATTGGTTTACTCAATACCATATAAGGTATATTGAAAATTCCTTCAAAACCACTTGCCGGTCCAATTGATTTAACATATACACATATGCACACATTTGAAAATGCAAAATACACACACAAATTTGTGATAACATATACACATATGCACACATTTGAAAATGCAAAATACACACACATATTTGTGATAACATATACACATTTGAAAATGCAAAATACACATACAAATTTGTGATAACATATACACATATGCACACATTTGAAAATGCAAAATACACACACAAATTTGTGATAACATATACACATATGCACACATTTGAAAAAATGCAAAATACACACAAATTTGTGATAACATATACACATATGCACACATTTGAAAATGCAAAATACACACACAAATTTGTGATAACATATACACATATGCACACATTTGAAAATGCAAAATACACACACAAATTTGTGATAACATATACACATATGCACACATTTGAAAATGCAAAATACACACACAAATTTGTGATAATATATACACATATGCACACATTTGTAAATGCAAAATACACACACAAATTTGTGATAATATATACACATATGCACACATTTGAAAATGCAAAATACACACACAAATTTGTGATAACATATACACATATGCACACATTTGAAAATGCAAAATACACACACAAATTTGTGATAACATATACACATATGCACACATTTGAAAATGCAAAATACACACACAAATTTGTGATAATATATACACATATGCACACATTTGAAAATGCAAAATACACACACAAATTTGTGATAATATATACACATATGCACACATTTGAAAATGCAAAATACACACACAAATTTGTGATAACATATACACATATGCACACATTTGAAAATGCAAAATACACACACATATTTGTGATATACATTTGAAAATGCAAAATACACAAATTTGTGATAACATATACACATATGCACACATTTGAAAATGCAAAATACACACACAAATTTGTGATAATATATACACATATGCACACATTTGTAAATGCAAAATACACACACAAATTTGTGATAACATATACACATATGCACAGATTTGAAAATGCAAAATACACACACAAATTTGTGATAACATATACACATATGCACACATTTGAAAATGCAAAATACACACACAAATTTGTGATAGCATATTTTTTATCTGTTAGTCTCTGTCCAGCCCTTGCTTGGACTAGATCAAATTCGTAATTTTCGTATGAAGTTTGTCCGAGCTATCTCGTGATGTCCGTTTTTGACGACTTTCAATACCCGAGTATGCTCGGGCATGCATGGGAAGGGGTTAAATGCCCGATATAACTGTTAATACAGAAGTATAATTTTTATTTAGTATCAACTAAGCCAAAACAGCGAAGGATAAATTAAAAACTTAAACGAATGAGAATATAAAGATTGTCTCAAAGCTACAGTATTTTTTTTGTAATAAACTATTTTTAATTTTCACTTTTGAAAAGTAATTGGCTATTTAATTTTTTTCTCCACTAATAAACTGTATTAAGCAAAATTTTCCTTAAAATACCTTTGTTACGCTTTCTATCTATTTATTTCATAATTTTCACAAATTTTCAAAACATAATTTCAATTTCAGAAGCACGTTTGCAGGAAAAAATAGGTTTTTAGGTACTATCGAATATTAATTATTTGAAGACGATTTGATTGTTGTGTTATCATATAACTGATGAATATAATTTGGTATTTGATAAAATTTAAATCAAGCAACAGCTAATAATAAATGGTTTCTCCGCACTGTTAAAATTAATGTAATATTTCAATAACTTTTATATTTTTAAAAAATATTCGCTTCAAGCTTCAAATCTCAACTTATGAATAAGAATTTTGAACATAACATTGATACCGCATGATGTTGTAGGGTATCAGAACTCTCTTGGACGATCTTATTATCATCTCAATCAATGATAATAAGACCTAAACGATTAAAATAACGCGAATAAATTCACAAAAGTTTTATAAAATCTTGTAACCGACTTCTAGAAACGACGTCTCTCGTTCAGTTCAGGCGCGACCGCTTCGCGCCGATTGGTTGAGCTCTTATCGACACTAGAATTGTACTGTATAAATACGACTGTTTAAAGCCGAATTATGGCAGTTGTTATCGTTCATCCAAAGCCGACAGTCGTGTCGCCTTCTGCCGTCGGACGGCAGGAAGTCGCAATATAATCGTGTTGGTCCTACGCTTTTAAATGTGGTTTTAACTGCAATGGTATTTCTGTAGTCACAACTGCAATTGTATCAGTGTTTTGTAATCTACAATCTACTTTGAAGAAAATAAGCTAGCCGACTCTGGGATAGAGTTTCGGCCAAGAGAATACCGATTGAAATCTTTACAAGAGATACCTTTCTTCCCATCCTGTCTTTAAGTTCCGTCACCGAACGCCTTGGAAGGATGCTGTCTGTCGCAGTCAGATAGAGAAGAAACCCTGGTCGTCTCAAAATATTGTTTAAAAATGAATCCTTTTCAAATTTTTATAGATTAAAACGACAAATAAAACAAACAGCTATACGAAAATGAAGGCAGTTTTCAGACTTAAATCATGCATTTTATTTGAAATCGAGGATTGTGGCGCATTGTTCGCTTACATCATTTAATGACCGTCGCTTATAAGGTATGTTATGAAAACATATAAGACCACTTCCATTATGAAAGCTGCTTAAAAAAAAATAGGAAAAACTGTTAATGGGATTGCTTCCATTATTTTTTTATTCGACCTCTTGACTTTCGAATTTCCTTGTATAACTCTGAATGAAACGATGTGGTGAAGGTTTTTGAGAAGGAAACCACCTCATAGAGAAAGCACATGATCCAAATTTAATCCTGATTTGTTTACATTCCTGTAATAAAGGCCTTAAGCTAAATGCATTGGAACAGCTAAAAATTAATAGGTATAATCAATCCAATGACATTCTTAACGAACAGATTACAATTATAACACATCACCACTTCTAAAGCCTTTAACAAGCAGCAAGCTTATAACAATTTAAAATAGATTCACTCACGACATTGCGGATTTTGAGTTGTTTCACACGATAAAAATAACCCAAAAATACCCAGATTAATTTTCACTTCAGGATTACGCCAGATCAATAACTTATTTAAATTTTTTTCCATGTGGCGTTGGGATGGTTGAGCAGAGGGGGGATGTATGGGGTACCCTGTCTAGCCTAGGTATATAAGCTATCTCTAATACACGTTTAAAACATAGTTTTGACGTAAGCTGAAATAGCTATCAACAAATATATAAAATAATTTATGTAGAACTAAAATACATTGATATTTTTTCTTACCGTATTAAAGTCATTATTATCTGAAATTATTAAGAGCAATACATTGCTAAAGCCCCATAACTTTTGTTTAGTATACGAGTCAAGATTAAAACACGTTTTTTACTTATGATACAATCAGTGGCGGCTGGCGACAGAGTATTAGAGTGTACAAAAAAAGATTCAACTATTTTTCCGTACTACGGACAGCCAAATATTCATAAGACTGGCACTCCGTTGGTATTGCGAACATCTGAATTAAAAGTCCATGTTATAGAAGTGTTTTAAAATCCAATGAATAGGAAAGAACTCTTGCAAAAATAGTTGACTGGATACAATAATCGTTGTTACTTATGACCACTATATTTTTTAATGATGGACTATGTTACTGAGCGAAACTTTTTCAGATTCTACATTTCTTTTCACGCTTGGAATTAACAATCAGTGGTCAACACGTCATATAAACGTGTAATAAACAAATTAAGGGAAAGCAAATTATCTTGAAAGGTATCAAGGACATCATTAGAACAAGTTGGGGTATAGATCAGACGATGGTATGTTGTCCTAAATTAATCAAATTTACTTGAACAAAATCTTTTGTTTCTTAATTATCTACTATTTTAAGTCGAAGATGTCGTCTCCTATCCATAGGATGATTGAATGATATGTAATGAAACAAAGTGATTGTTGGGTTGTAGGAAATCATGAGAGTGGTAGCCACATATTGAACATGTGGGGCAAATATGGTATTGCTTATCTCCAAGTATGTATGTGATGCTCCATAGTTTGTGCGTGGATCGCTATAACACCGAGGTTTAACGGGTCGTCTTAGATGGGCGAAGCTGGGCGAGGCGATCCGGCGCAGCTTTGAAAGCGGCAGAGTTTTAAAATATCAAACGGTCCTCGCCCATGCAAGTGTCATATGTCGGCGAAGCGATCCGGTCAGGACGGCATATGTCGTAAGTCGACTCAAGTGCCTGACTCATGGCGCGCGCGAATCGCTTGAAAATATCAAACGGTCCAAGCTCACCAGAGCGTTAATTGCGTCTGACCGAGCGATGGCACATAAGACCTTTGATCAACTACATTTTAAATTGACTGGATTCACCTTAATTCTCTTGCCGGTTCGCGTCGCTTACCTAAGACACGGGGTTAGTGTACCCACCATTCGCGAGCTCGTTCGTGAAACCACTAAAACAAAAGTTGCATACGGCTTAGGGCCTTCACTGTAATCCCCACAATCTCTTGCCTGCAGAGTTATGTCGAGAAGGCATCAGATAATCGATATAGTTATTCATCTCGATGACCCTTCCTAAGTAGAGACGAGAAAGTAAGCTGACTTTTTCAGCTGTAGCGATTGCGCCCACCTTTTGGCAGCGATGGTAAGAGAATGCAAACAAATAAAATTTAAAATCAAAAACACTTAGAGACGGAAGAGACTGGAAAAACTTAGGCCCTAACGTGCCTTAGAACTTGATGCTCCGTCAAATAGATACCCTAAAAATCCACTCCTGAACAGATGTATCATCCATCAAAATTGAAATAACGTACTCTTTATCATTCTTCTCAAATATTGAAACTTAATACATTTAATTAAAGATTTAATTGCGAAATCAAAAGCTTAGATTCTTTCAATTAACTTTCTTTCATCGCAAAGCATTGTAAAACTCTAAAGTTAGCTAAATCTTCGATATTTCAAGTCTTTAGGGGTTTGTAGATCTCTTAACCTTTTCAGCGTGTTTCATCACTTCTCCTGGATTGTTTCATAGCAACTGCGATTCGGGGTGGGTAGCCTTTTGAAACTTAAACAATTTGCTTCAAGTGAAATATTGTTCTAATAAGGGTAGCTTGTAACATAAATTCGATGGTTAACAAAAGAGTACCCGTGCTTCAAAACAATATCTCTATTGAAAGGTGGACCTCTCTTTGAGGACGCTGGGGTACGCAAGGGTCAAATGAGACGAGAAAATAATTAAAAAATATACACGTATTAACAAACGTATATTTTTCAAATATAATAGTAAAATGTCTCATAATTTTAAGCTGTATTTTTCAAAAGCTTCATTTGACTAGGAATTCTATTTCTCAATCATAAACAGTTCACTGGCAGTTAAATTGAAATATAAAATACAAAAACGTTACAATTAACTGCTACACAAATTGTTGCATCAATTCTGAAGAAAATATAGTTTTTTAGCATTGTTCTAAAAGCTAGAATTTTCAGTTCTTATTGTGTCCAGATCTACTTCTAATGTTGATGTGATCTTGTATATTTGCATTTATTCATTTAAAAAAGAATATTTTAATTATTTAAGAAAAAATGAGCCATTAATGTTCTAAATATGAATTCTAAAAACACACATGGCAAAATGACAATCAGGTAACGAACAAAAAAAACGTCTTTTTAGTTCCACTGCCATTTATTTCCTGATAAAAATCAGGGCTGGTTTCTCTCATCGTGAAAATAACCATCTGTTTAATCTAATTAGTCTACTTGTTTACACGTTGTGTTTTATTTATTTAAAATATTGCCTTTTAAAGTGGCGGTTAATACCTAAAAAATGGCTTTAAATTAAAATTGACTTATTTGATTATACAGTGTTGACTAGAAATTCAAATTACTCGGAATCTTAACTTCTCAAGTATCGAGTAGTAAAATTTTAAAACACTCGAGTACTCGAGTAAACTCGAGTAGTTTCAGATGTACCAAAATATGTATTGTTAATTCCAATTTTTTGATAAAAATAAATGATAATTAAATGAATATATTGTTTATTTTTTCGATGGTTTCGGCGGTAACTTTGTGGAAGTTCATTTTACTATAAAATTTAAAATAACTTTGATTATTCCACGTATTGTGTAACTAACTGTGACACGTGTTTCGCCTATTTCAGAGGCATCTTCAGACTTACTATCGCAAAGTTTGCTTGAGTAAACTTCATTACAAGCAAACTTTGCGATAGTAAGTCTGAAGATGCCTTTGAAAGAGGCAAAACACGTGTCACAGTTAGTTACACAATACGTGGAATATATTGTTTATTATTTTATTTCATTATATGTTTATTTCAATTTTTAAATCATATATTTGAAAAATAAAGAAGAATTAAATTGGTTCGAAGTTTTTGTTTTAAAAACCAAGCGTAAGACCCAGTTAAGCGCAACGGTCAAACATTATATTAGACACCTAAATAAACAAGGGTTCCGTAACAGAACAAAACAGAACATGACAAAAACTTAACCTAACCTAACCTCTAATGCTCTGTTTTGTCCGGTTACCATAAACAAGTACATATCTAAATAAAATTTGAAAATAATTCTTCATTTATAATTTACGAGTATTACTTGAGTAATTTTCAAAATACTCGAGTATCAAGTACTCGATAATCGGATAATTGGAGTCTCTAGTGTTGACATATGAATCAATTGTGAATGAAAGCTTATATATTGATAACATCGATTCAAATAAAAAAAATCCTCGTCAATTTACAAGCAAAAATATTTTCGTAAAATAAAATATATGTTTAAGTACACGTTTTAGCTTTAAGGATAAACTTATTGATAAAACAATTTCATAATCGTATAATAAATATATTTTGACATTATGAATTTTACCGATACATCAAAAAACTCATCACACGTTTGACGTGAGTGATTGATTAAGATAACCGTTTTTGTTTTATTATACTCAACCATAGAGAAGATGTTTTTTCTTAAACTGATTATCACATTACCACTTTTGTTGGAGAATGATTTGTAACGAAACATCATTGTCTGTTACTTTCATTTGTATATAAAATTTAAAATAACTTTGATTATTCCACGTATTGTGAAACTAATTGTGTCCATATATCTATCTATCGTCTGTCTTATGGAGACTGCCAAGCTTCTTATATTGGACAGACAGGTAAAAACTTTAATATTATATGTCTAAAAAGTAACAATTTTTGTGAGTTTGCCAATCATTTTTAATCAAAATTTTTATCAGAGTAGTAATTTAGACAGGTTTTGTGCTACTTACTGTGACGAATCAGTTAACCCTTTAATAACTTTTTAAATTTGTTAATTTGCACACGTTGTTCAACGCTTAAACCTTTATGTTGATTTGCCGTAAACTATTAAACAATTGACAGATGACATGTTAACAGCATGGCTGCTATATTCTTGCAGGTTTTGAGTGTCCCTATTGAAAAAACATAAACATTTACATCTTCATTCCTGGTGGAATCATTGGTCCGTACTTCTTCCAAAACAAAGCTGTCTTTGCCATAACCGTCAACGGTCGGCGCTACAGATCAATGATAAGCAACTTCTTGCGGCGTTAACTGGATGTTATGAGTACCGATGGATAGAATGGCGTGGTACGTGGCACACATCACATGCCACGATGGAAATTATACACGAGCGAGCGTCCTTACTGAAAGATCTTATATTTACAAATATGTTAAAATTAAAGTCTTGTTTAAGTGAAATACAAAAAAAGATAACACATTGAGACGACCAGGGTTCCTTCTCTATCTGACTGGCGTCAGACGGCATTCTTCCAACGCGTTCGGAGACGGAACTTAGGGATAGGATGGGAGGGAAGGTATCTCTGTATAGATTTCAATCGGTATTCTCTTTGCCGAAACTCTATCTTAGAGTCGGGTAGTTTATTTTCGAATCAGAGTACATTTTTGATTACAAACACAGATATATAGCGTAAGACCAAACGATTATTGCGACTCCCTGCCGTCCGAGGCAGGAGCGGAAACGACTGTTGACTTTGAATGAAGGATAACGACTTGAATTAGGGCTGAATTAAGAATGACTGATGACCGACTTTGAAAATCAAAGTCGCTGTGATCTGTTTTTTTGAGGCGAACAGAACAGCATGGATGCGTTTGCTGTCCAGGGATGCGTTCGCTGTGCCGGAGTGCGTTCGCTGTGCAGGGATGCGTTCGCATGTCGGTTTTGCAAATTTTTTATAACATTTTAATGAATTTATTCGCGATAATTAATAGTTTGGTCTTATTACCATTGATCGAGGTGATAATAAAAACGTCCGAGAGAGTTATGATACCCTACAACATCATGCGGTATCAACATGAATTTACAAATACATGACGCCATAAAGAACTCTTCGTCAAATAATTGCCGTTCAAAAACAGATCGAAATTAAAGATATTTTGTTCTGTAAGGTTGAATGCTACAATATTAAGACCTGGTGTTTCTTGATTTTGGTGTTTTTAAATAAGAACTGCAATCTACCAATCATTGCTTGTTTCTCACATTTTTCGTTTTTCTGATGAGCCATCAAGCAAAAATGAATCGGTGTTACTTATTTGAAAAACAAGCCAACAAAATATTTACAACGGGTCACATTTATTTTCGGTGGAATACAATACTTGAATATTTAAAATTGATAATCAACCGCTTGTGTAACTAATAATCTATAGACTAACACAATTTTAAGATGTTTGATAATTTTGTTTATACGAGAAAACTACCATTATGTATATGATGTTGTAATAAGACTACTTATTATTTGGTCAGTTTCTAATTCGATAAATGGTCAGTTATAAATACTTAAAACAATCAGTTAAAAATAATAAATGGTCAGTTAATGCGCTTATTTTTCATAGACCATGTCATAAATTTGCCTCTTACAACCATATTTGATAAAATTCACAAGCTGTCAAAATAAAACTGATTTTTTTTTTTTAAAATAACTGACCATTTAAATTAAACACCAACCGTTTTTAATAAATAACTACTCATTAAAATATATTACTGGGCGTTTTATTTAATTACTGACCAAATTCACACTGATATAATGAAAACTGACCGTTGGTAATATTAACTGACCATTTTGATTTTTAACGGACCATTTATTTATTTAACTGACCAAAACTTGAATTAGTTACTGACCCATTAAATACATGCCTTGTAATAATTGGTTCTATATTTGCATCTCCCTTAGTCCAGTTATAGAAAAAAATCAGTTCACCCATTTGTATTATAAATAAAAAAGAAAAGCCACAAATACATAACACGGTGAAAAAGTAGCAATGCACTTTAACTCTATATAAATTAAATGCCATCGTCAAAACTATTCAGAATTAAAATCTCACAAAACAGTAGTTACTGACCATAATTGTAAATTTCTGTAAAACTGAAATACATTGTTATTTTTAAGCCGTGTTGTAATGGAGTTCTACCAAGTAAATGCCAATTTAATCAGTACACAAATATGTACATTGTAAACTTTTACAATAAGGTAAGTATATGAAAGCATCTCGAAAAGCAAAACAGATTTATCATCCGATGGAATAAAGTGTATTCAAATTTAACCTAGCCATCCCGCACCAGTATAGATTTTGTCCCAACAGCTGCTTTACCTTAAATATCTATCTTAATACTAGTGATACGATGTCTTTACTTTTGTTATTCTTAAATCATAGTTTTTTACACCTTATGCAGAAAAAAATATGATATTTATTGGCTAGTTGCGCCGTAATCGATTAAAAAAGAGAAGAAGTCGGAATTTTTCAGTCTAATTGTCAATGTTAGCAATTGCTGGGAAGCGCTTACATAAAATTTCACGGTCATAAGCGATAAAAGAACGTGACCATAGTGAGTCATAGATAACATGGACGGAGTGTTTCAGATGTGGCAAAAATAAAAGGCGATAAGCGATAAGATAAGAGATAAGGTGACTTCGTGTACCGTTTTTGGCTTATTAGTCCGCCATAGCCGTTGGAGTGGTAACGTCATCGTTCTCATGCGTGACTTAAATATAAATAATAATAGGAAAAATAGGGATTTTTATATGATTTTTCTTTTCAGAAAGATGTATAAATATACGTCAAAGCATAATCAATCATTTTTTAATTACAGTCTATGCCAATAAGGCCAAAATACTGGGGTCTTTTTTTACCGCCCTTTGGCCTGAGAGTCATTTTTCAAGGATAGTCCTACGAAGGTTTAATATTATAAAGCAAATTTGTCTAATGTAATGAAAGCTAGAAAGTTTTTCGAATATTTTTTAATAAACAAGTGAATTTTAAGAAAAATAATTTATATCATAATTTAAATAAACCTGAAAGCGTTTGCGTCACTGTATTATACTTGCTTCTGAAATATTTCTGAGCATTTTTTCTAGTCTACTTTTCTTCTTCTTTTAGTCTTCTAGAAAATTATGGGTTTCGTCTCATTAAGTATTCCCATTCCCAAGAGTAAGCTTAATACGAACGAATGCTGCGTAATTAAATCTGAGCGTAACGTATGACCCCAGCCTCCCCTTGAACTATGAACGACTTCGATAGGAGACATTGAAAGTTGGGATGCTTTATGAGTGGGACGAAGTACAAATAATAGGGGAGATCGGGGTAAAACGATCTTACCTGCGGTTGCATTGTTCGATTATGAAACACTTGGAAAATTTATGATTCGTTTAGTTTAATTAAAACAAATTTATGTCTTTTAAAATGCTCACAATCGGGTTGCGTTAATGGCATACTGCTTTCACACCCCTATCGTTTTCCGTTAGTGAATTCAATAGAAAAATATTAATTAATTTTCTATCGAGAGACAATTTAGGCACCAAAGTTTAGCATGTTTGAATTTCTCTTTAAATTAATTTTTGATTTATGTTTATGAAGATACTAGAGCAGTGGTTCTCACTTAAAAATGTCCTGTGGCCGCATCGTACACATATGTAAGTGGTCCTACGGAAATGTCTGATGGCAGAAATAAATTTTTGTTTTGAAGCTTACCTAAAAATGTTTGACAATTCACTATTGGTATTAATTGCACACGAATTTTTTTATCTTCAGAGTATTTTTTTATAAATTAACTTGTAAAACCATATTTTTTAAATGTCAATATTAAAGTTGAAGCTGTTGGTGTCCGCAGACAATTTTTCTGGTGGCCGCACATGAGAACCACTGGACTAGAGTATTAAGCAAAAGAAAGCCGTTTAATTTTAAAAATATCATTTAAGGACTTTATTTTTGTAAAGAGAAGCGACATTAATAAAAGACCATCAGAATTAAACTATTATTGACCACGATGGTCTTTATAAAGGGTATTTCAATAGGGAATCTCAAAATATGTTACTTTGTCCTGCTGAGTAGATTATTCATTGTTTAGTGGCCAAATTTGAGTCAACCAGTTTGGTAAATAATCGGCCAACACCTACCTGTACGTCATCAAAATACAATATCTGGTGAAAACATTGCTGCTGTGAGTGAAAGTGTACAGGAAAACCCAAGGCAGCTTATTTCTCGTTGTTCACAAGAACTTGGCTTTTCTGCGACTTCAACTTGGCAAATTTTGAATCGGGCCTGATGTCTGCACCCGTATAAAATCCAACTTACCAACGAACTTCAGGTAAACGACCGCAGACAACGCCTGATTGGGTTCTGGAGCAGTTGGAAGTTTACCCAAATTTGTCAAAAAAGTCAACTTTAGCGACATGGCCCATTTTATAATGAATGGATATTGGCAGACATTTGATGCTATATTCCATATTTAATGCCGTAAAATATACTTACAAATGAAATTAAAATTTAGTCGAAATCTCACAAACAACTTGTTTTATTTACATTTCAAAACTAAGCGTCCTTATAAAAAGACCATTTATTTGTTTCTCGCTTTCTTCTGATGTCTACAATGTTTTAATCTTTTTAAATATTGGAAAAGCAATTAACTTATAATTTGTGATTTTTGTAAGTCACCCATGAATATAAATGTATTATTTCAATATAAAATAAGGATGTTTGAAAAGATATATGTCTAAACACAATTCTAATGAGTGCGTTAGCCGAAATAGTTATCAACAAAATATTATAAAATAATTGTCGGACTAAAATATATAGATTTGTTACAAGCAAATCTTTTCATACTATTTAAGTGTATGCTTTATGCCAAATTTGAAGCAATAGATTATATGTAAAGTAGCATAGATACGTATATTAAGAATAATATGTTTTTGTATTACAATCTATGCCAATACAGCCAAACCACTGGGGAATTTTCCCACACTGGTGTATACACCCCTTTTCGTTAACTACTGCCATTGCAAATCGAATAAATTGGTGTTTTTCCTTTACACTTTTGATTTGTTACAAGAAAATGTTATGTCTTCGCCGATAAAAATTCAAACATATTTTCTTTCATATTCGTTTTTATGGCAACTTAATGACCAACAATGCAAAAGGGAAAGACAGACCCACAGACATACATACGCCGATTAGTATTAATACTATTTACGTGTGTGTCTAATCATTACCTTTCTTTGAAAAGTTTCTCATTTTCATTTGTTGCCTAAAATGACCTTTTGGTTAGAAGAGTTTTTATTTACCGCATTCTATCATCTTATATATAAAACCGGATCGTCGTATGTATGTCTGTGGGTCTGTAATTCCCTTTTGCATTGTTGGTCATTAAGTTGTCATAAAAACGAATATGAAAGAAAATATGTTTGAATTTTTATCGGCGAAGACATTTAGTCAACATGTAATTAATTAGTCTTCTACTGAACTGTTCCCGGCTTTTATTAATATAATAATGTTTATTATTTACGTAAAGGTATTATTTGACATTTCTTTGACAGCGAATTAGATTTTTTCCTTGAATTTGGACATTTTAATGGGCGAGAATGGGGCTGTCATCAAATTAAATAAACTTTGTGATTTTATTTTAACTCTATTTTGGATGTAAGATTTTGTGATATAATTATGTCGAATGATAAAACATTAAATAATTATAGGTCGCTTAGTCCGAGCGACGCCGGGTAGCAATACTAGTATATAATAATTTCAGAATTATCTATGAATGAATAACGTAGTAAGCAGAATTACAAAATTGCACTGCATCTGTACACTAATTTTACTAAATTTATTTGACAAAGTTCTAAGATTGTCATCATTAAATCTTTAAGATCATTATTTCTCAGCAAGATTTGTGAAAAAATATACTTAAAATAAGTCCATATATTGATTGAGTAGGCATTTACTTGGTAGAACTCCATTATAATACGGAAAGAAAAATAGCAATGTATTTTAGTTCTACATAAATTATTTTATATATTTGTTGATAGCTATTTCGGCTTACGCCTTCGTCAGAACTATCAGAACGTCAGAACGTCAGAACTCCGTAAGATAATTTATAATTATGGCATTTCATATGCATGCTTCACAATATTTTACAGTGAATGATGGGGTATATATGTTACAGTGAAACTGTATTCTCAGTGAAAATGTATCAAGTATGTAATAGATTTCTATGACAACATCATTTCACTGGTCACGATCATTGAAATTATTGGCCCAAGTCGATGATTTGTCGGCCTAAAATTAGGTTTGCTTCAATGAAGTTCAATTTCGAAGACTATAGTTCTGACGAAGGCGTAAGCCGAAATAGCTATCAACAAATATATAAAATAATTTATGTAGAACTAAAATACATTGTTATTTTTCTTTCCGTATTAAAATAAGTAATTTGAAACATTTTTACTTGCTCATTGTTACAAGTGAATTTTAATCAATCGAAACTTCAAATAATCATATCTCAAAACAGTGTCAAGAGCAGTAAGAAAATTAAATTTTCAAAGTAAGGTGCCGTAATGCTAAATTTGAATAGATTATCAAATTCTACATCTGAGGTTACAATCGTACTTAGCGGAAATATGTTAATTTTCATCATTTTTGCGATTTTTTTATTGAATTACTTTATTATTTTTAAGTATTTTTTCGACCCCCCATCGTCTGACGCGTTTTTTTGAGTACCGTCTTTCGAATTTTAACCTCTAACATTTGATACTACACTTTTGATTTGTTACAAGAAAGTTTTTTCATACTATTTTCGTTTGTGTCTAATGCTAAATTTGATTGCAAGCAATAGATTATCAAAATTGTCAAATTCTACATCTGAGGCTTGCAATCGTACATTACAGCGGCATTACGTTCATTTTCATCAACGATTTTTTTAAGGTATAAGTACTTTATTATGTGTACTACAGTATTTTAATGATAAGTACAAGGTAGAAATGTGGAATTAGGGAATTAAGCGGAACCTACCGTACATAACGGATGTAGCAGGTCGTTCCAGGCCTTAATAAACAGTTCGTTCATTTCCTGGTAATAACTCTCTCTCCCAATTCTAATTTCGAGGGTCACAAACGAAATAAAAATAATTTTACATGCGCATACCCAAAAATAATAAATATAAATTATTTTTTTATCTAAAACTCGTCTAGGGATTTAATTAAAATTGTTATAATTCCAGGTCTTCCCCTACTAAATTAAACTTTTAAAAAATGCTGCTGAATTTATTTTCTTCAAACGCAATAAAATAATTTAAATAAACAAAACTCATATATATAGTACAACAGTATAGGGTAAAACCAACAATTGTCGGCCACTTAAAGGATTTTTTTTCAACTTTAGTAATTTTTTGTGGACACTTATCATAGAAGAGGCAAAATAAAAAAAATACTGTGTGCTAGATTGATTATCTTTTTTATAATAATCAATTTTTAAAATATGTAAAAAAAGGTTTTTTGATAGTAAAAAATATAGTTTAACTACAATTATGGGCCACTTTCTGCAATTGTTGGCCACCAAAAGATTCAATTATAAGCCAACCCAAAAGTTGTAATATTTTTTATTTTTAGGAGTAGCACTGCATCTGCACACTTTTTTACTTCATTTATTTGTCAAAGTTCTAAGTAAGTCATCATTAGACCTTTAAGATCATTATTTTACAGCAAGAGTTGTTAAAAAATATGCTTTAAATAAGTATATTGATTGAGTAGGCATTTACTTGGTAGAACTCCAGGCTTACGCCTTCGTCAGAACTATGTTTAAAACGTGTATTAGAGATAGCTTATATACCCTTTGCTAGACAGGGTGCCTCCTACATAATCTCTTTCTGTTGAAACCATACCTACGTCACATGAAAGAATTTAAATAAGTTTGATTTATTGGTCTAAAGTAATGGTGGGAAACAATAATTTGGGTATTTTTGGGTTATTGATCGTGTGAAACCACTTAAAATCGAAGGCGTAAGCCGAAATAGCTATCAACAAATATATAAAATAATTTATGTAGAATTAAAATACATTGCTATTTTTCTTTCCGTATTATTTAAATGAGTAATTTGAAACATTTTTCTTGCTCATTGTTACAAGATAATTTTAATCAATCAAAATTTCAAACGCTCATATCTCAAAACAGTGTCAAGAGGAGTAAGAATCTTTTCAAAGTAAGGTGTCTAAATATATCAGAGTGTCAAAACATCCCTTTTAAAGATAATGCAAAGACAATTTGTATCTGTTAGAAGTATAACTGATGTATAGAAAACTAATTTACGTGTCTTTGTCTCTTAGTGGGCTAATTTACACGCTATTACAGCCATGTCAAAACTGCAAAGACACTCAACTGTTCGTGGTCGTGTTTATTTTTTTAGTACATCATTTGCACTTGAGATTCGCAATTCTACTTATTCTCTGGATTCAGGAAAGTTATTACGCGCTCAGCGAAGCATCACAAAGTTGTAAAACGAACTTGTAAAGAACTGGGGTAAATAGTTGAGGTTTCCAGCTTAAGAAATGTTGCCAAACTTTGGCAGTCCCAAATCACAGAGTTGTCGGATGAAACAGAGTAAGTTTTAAGTTTCTTCGGAAAATATAACGCTGGGAAGGAAACATTTCATCACGTTGCAACACATTGATTCAATTCTATGTAACAAGATTTAAAAAATATAGTTTAATATATATATATATGTTACAGTGAAATATATGTATAGGGTCTTTTTATAAGGACGCTTAGTTTTGAAATGTAAATAAAACAAGTTGTTTGTGAGATTTCGACTAAATTTTAAATTCATTTGTAAGTATATTTTACGGCATTAAATATGGAATATAGCATCAAATGTCTGCCAATATCCATTCATTATAAAATGGGCCATGTCGCTAAAGTTGACTTTTTTGACAAATTTGGTTAAACTTCCAACTGCTCCAGAACCCAATCAGGCGTTGTCTGCGGTCGTTTACCTGAAGTTCCTTGGTTAGTTGGATTTTATACGGGTGCAGACATAAGGCCCGATTCATAATTCGCCAATTTGAAGTCGCAGAAAAGCCAAGTTCTTGTGAACAACGAGAAATAAGCTGCCTTGGGTTTTCCTGTACACTTTCACACACAGCAGCAATGTTTTCACCAGATATTGTATTTTGATGACGTACAGGTAGGTGTTGGCCGATTATTTACCAAACTGGTTGACTCAAATTTGGCCACTAAACAATGAATAATCTACTCAGCAGGACAAAGTAACATATTTTGAGCGTCCCTATTGAAATACCCTTTATATATGTTACAGTAAATTTGACCGCCCTATCTTCAGCCCAATGTTTGTATGTGATTTTCTTTGGTTCAAGTTTTACAAAAGGGACTGATGATGCTGATTTTTGTCATTGAAGCAAACCAAAATTTTAGGCCGGCAAATCATCGACTTGGGCCAATAATTTCAATGATCGTGACCAGTGAAATCATGTTGTCATTTGAATCTATTACTTGATACATTTTCACTTAGAGTACAGTTTTACTGTAACATATATATATAATATATAAAAAACCGAAACGGGGGATGTATGTCTGTAATTCCCTTTTGCATTGTTGTTGCAAGTTCAAACAAACGAATTGATTTCGCTCGCGAAAGTTTCCACGGTAAATTTGTTTCGTTATCAATGTGTGTGTAGAGACTCCAATTACTCGAGTATTGAGTAGTACATATATAAAACCGAAACGGCGTATGTATGTCTTTTGCATTGTTGGTCATAAAGTTGCCATAAAAACGAATATGAAAGAAAATATGTTTGATTTTTTATCGGCGAAGACATTTAGTCAAAATGTAATAAATTAGTCTTCTACCGAACTTTTCCCGGCTTTTATTATTCATTATAACGTTTATAATTTACGTGAAGGTATTATTTGACATTTATTTGACAGCAAATTAGATTTTTTCTTTGAATTTAGACATTTTAATGGGCGAGAATGGGGGCTGTCATCAAATTAAATAAAATTTGTGATTTTATTTTAACTTTATTATGGATGTTAGATTTTGTGATACAATTATGTCGAATGATATAACATTAAATAATTATTGGTCGCTTAGTCCGAGCGACGCCGGGTAGCAATACTAGTAATAAATAAAACAAGTCATGTTAGTTACGTCACGAATAAGTCGAGTACGGCTTGATCGATTTCGATGATCTTTGATTTTATGACTTTGTCACCGTCCCGCATAGCAGAATATGTATTAAAACATCCCAAAGTATCACGGGAAAAAATATGAATAATAATCGTGTTCTCATACAATTTGTATGGAACGGCTTGTTGATGATATCTACATATGTACATATACATAAATAACAATGTTGTGTTAGTTACAGCACTTATAAGTCAAGAACGGCTGGACCGATTATGATGATCTTTAATTTTTTGGCTTTTCACCGTCATTCTTTAATTTTGATTTTTGCACATTTATTAAGCTAAAATCATATTAAGTATTCATTTTAACTAAATAAAAAACTCAATTTAATTCAGTTTATAGCACAACATCTAAACTTAACTACTCCCAACCACCACCCGCCACGGCCTTACATTCGGTATCAGCGATCGTGTCCCGTGGCGTAACAACGTTAAGCGTATCTGTTCTGTTTGCGAGTATGGAGTTGTCTCGGGAGCATTTTCCCAGGACTTGGAGGCCAAGGCACTCAAGTGTGCATTACTGACTCTAAATAATTAGCAAACCCTATACGTTACTGATTCTAGAAATGCTATTTAATGCTGTCATTAATGCAATCAACAAAGGCCGGTTACGGACCTATACGAATAGATCCGTCCTTGCACCGTGTCTATTGATTCTGAAGCGGTAAGAAGTTTATTTATTTATTGGCAAAAAAACTACATATATAAAATACATGGCATTACAGCAAGCGCCGATGCGCCATGCATTTTTCAAATTAATAAAAATTACATAACATATTACACAAAAATAAGAAACAGAACAGAAACATATCATTTACATCAGAAGACAAAATTTTTTAACAAAGCATCAAGTTCACTGCCGAAGATGTACACATCAACAGGTAGCGCATTTATCAGCCGAAAGCCCTTGCAACTGGAGATTTAAAAGACCTACGTGATAAACAAGTTTTGACAAAGAAAATTGATTTGTCTTTGTTACGACCACGTAGGTAAAAGCTGGGAGCATGCAAACTAAAATTTTCAAGGATGTCAGGGTTATCAACTTGGCCCCGAAGAAGAAAAGAAAAATGTTTCAATATTGAAATTAATCTTCGAGCTTCAAGAGAGTGAAATGACAGCATTTCTAAAAGAAAGTTCGCTGGGTCAGCTAGTAATTATATAAAAATACAAATGAAAGTACTTTGATTAAATTGGCATTTTTCTTTTAACCATATCCGTTACAAACTTGGAGCATATGGACGCTTCCCGGAGTTCGTCTGAACATTTTTTTTTCTACGATATCTGTTTTACTCAGTTTCACAACTTTCCCGTTTCTAAGACTGTAGGTATTGAAAGGAAATGAGGACGACGAAAGAACTAATGGTGAGTTAAATAATCTCGCTATATGCCCCGCTTTTTGGAATAGGAAAGGTGGAAAGGGATTTTTAACAACACTCTCCAAACGGAATAGATTTATTGACTGAAAAAATCTGTTTATACCGGGATTCAACACTGGGTGGTCCGCACGGATTTCAAAGACGTTGACCACTGCACCAAGGACCCGACTGCCTGAAGATGCCGAAAGGCGAAACCCGGGTCGTTAGCGACAAAACTCATGGGAAAGTACAAAATTCAAAAATTCAAATTAAAATATTGACGTTTTGCATTATCTGTTGAAACCAGGGCTGTGGAGTCGGTAAGAAAAGTCCGACTCCAACTCCGATTCCAGCATTTACCAAAACCACGACTCCGATTAAAAAAAGGTTAATATCGTCACTTTTCCCCGCTAATTTTCCTATTTATTTGTATTCAATTAAATATCAATTTGGCCAAAAAGCTCCGACTCCACGACGCCGAATCCGACTCCACAGCCCTGGTTGAAACACTCTGATTTTTTGATATCAGTTTGGCAAACCCATTAAACAGTTTAAAAAAAACACTCAAAGGGTATAAAAATAAGGTATACTCACAACGTGGACTTAATGTAGCATCTCAGCAAATGTTGTTTTTATGAGTAATGACTGTAATTCAATTGCTCAGCCTCTTCATCCAGTAAGAATATAAAAAGAAAGAAAAAGTTACGGTAGTACAAGAAATGAGTTTATAAATTCTCTTAACGGTCTTTTTAAAGATAAAATGTAAGCATGAAAACATCACGCAAGTATACGTTCTGAATAATATAGAAATTCAATCATGTTATTAAATGTTAAAATATGAAAAATCCTTCTCACCCTCATGTACCAAATGTACGGTAACTTTAATATAAAATATTTTTTTTTATTCCACGTATTGTGTAACTAAATATGACACGTGCTTCGCCTCTTTCAGAGATCTCTTTAGAGTTACTATCGCAAAGTTTTTTTCAGTAATAAAGCAAGATTGATTTCGAAATTTTAAAATGATAAACTACAAAATGGACTTTACGGGAAGCGCGGAAGAAATGATAAAAACAAATAATTATACAACTAATGACGTAAACATAACAAAATTATTAACTTATGAAATGTAATCAATAGAGAAGGGAATATATTGAGCAGTAGCGAGCAACCTGTCTTATTTAAGACATTGTTTAATAATTTATTTCTTAAATTCTAAGCTATTCATGTGTCACACAATACGTGGAATAATCAAAGTTATTTCAATACTTTTTGATGGATCCGGCGGTATCTTTGTAGCTGTTCGTTTTAACATAAAATTTTAAATAACTTTGATTATTCCACGTATTTTGTAATGTTGTATTGTGTAACTAATCATTTTAAAATATGAAAATCAATCTCGTTCTATTACTTAGGCAAGCTTTGCGATATTAACCTAGCCATCCCGAACAGTATAGATTTTGTCCCAACAGCTGCTTTACCTTAAATATTTATCTTAATACTAGAGATACGATGTCTAAACTTTTGGTATTCTTAAATCATAGTTTTTACACCTTATGCATGAAAAAAAATATGATATTTATTGACAAGTTGCACCGTAATCTATTAAAAAAGAAGAAGTCGGAATTTTTCAGTCTAATTGTCAATGTTAGCTGGGAAGCGCTAACATAAAATTTCACACCCATAAGTGATAAGAGAACGTGACCATAGTGAGTAATGGATGGAGTGTTTCATATCTGGCAACAATAAAAGGCGATAAGCGATAAGATAAGAGAAAAGGTGACTTCGTGCACGTTTTTTTGGCTTGTTATTCCGCCATAGCCGTTGGAGTGGAAACGTCGCCGTTTTCATGCGCGACTTAAATATGAATAATTATAGGAAAAATAAGGATTTTTAAATGATTTTTTTTTCAGAAAGATGTATAAATATACGTCAAAGCATAATCAATCATTTTTTTATTGCAGTCTATGCCGATAAGGGCAAAACACTGGGGTCTATTTTTACCCCCCTTCGGCCTGAGAGTCATTTTTCAAGGATAGTCCTACGAAGGTTAAGTCCGAAGATGGCACAGAAAGGGACAAAACAGGTGTCACAATTAGAAACACAATTGCGTCCAATAATTAAAGTTATTTAAATTTATTTCATATAAATCTCTAAACGCCCCACGGTGATTATTGTGCACTTCGCTATCGCATTACACTTATTTATGGTAACAGTTTTCAACATTTGAATATTAGCTTTTGCAACTAATGTATTTGAGATACCGATACATAATTTTACTTTCGGTTTCATTAAACAATTTTGCCATAATTAGAAATATAACCATCTGCGTTAAAATGTTGACTCTTGGGATATGCGTTGTGTTTTATATGGCGGATCGTAATAAATCAGCTTTATTCTCATTATAAAATATATTTCAATGCGGATACAGATTTTTTCCATACCTAGATATTTATCCTTGGGGATGATCAATTCTTTTTTCTGAAGATAGCTGAAGCTTAAATGGATTAGTTAATTTGTTTACCTAGATAACTTGAAAGCGTACAAGTTGCGGTTCTGGTCTTTGTTCGTAAATTATAAGCAATTTTTTTATTTTACCCACATAAGCTTACTTGTTTTAGAGATATGGGTCGCGTGTATATTTCGCAAAACATGCTCGGGCGCTTAAAGGTTAAAATGTACAATTTTGTTTTTTAATTAAATTTATACTCCATTAATGACAATTTAATTTTAATCTGCTTAAGAGATACTTCAAATCATAGTTATAACGCAAAGCAGGATCAAACAATATCTCTTTATTTGATCATTGAACTGTAAACAAAATAATGGCTTTATATCCAAGAAGCTTTTGTTGGCACTGAGTGTATACTGAAGTTAAAGCTTAATAAGTAATTAGATGACGTATGAACTTAGCTTTTCACCCTAAGAAGTATAAGTTCTTAATACTTTCAAAATCTGTACTTTATCTTCACAGGCTTTCATAATAAAATGTTTCTCAAACCATAAAACTAATAAAATTAACAATCCATCATTGTCAGAATCTTTAATAACAAATGGTCACTTTTAAGGTGTTCACTATCAATACTTGGTGGAAAGGCATTATAATAAAAATAATAACACATTTTTAGTACTTTTTCCACATGAGATTTATTTCATCAGAACCGGTTTCGCTCATGGCGAGCATTATCAACTGATAAGGAATACAATAAAACAGTGGTATTTATGCAAAAGTTAAGTATGAATTTATTTGCTTAGTTGTTGTACCAATTGTTTGTCATACCTTGTTTTCATACTTAACTTTTGCATAAATACCACTGTTTTATTGTATTCCTTATCAGTTGATAATGCTCGCCATGAGCGAAACCGGTCCTGATGAAATAAATCTCATGTGAAAAAAGTACTAAAAATGTGTTATTATTTTTATAATAACAAATGGATCAAAATTTTGCCTGATATCATACTGCATGCGTAAATAGTAAAGAAACGTTGCTGATTTTTAAAAAGAATCTTCTAACAAGCTAAAACTGATTTTTAACAGCCTGCAGATTAAAAAAAGCTTTAACTTAAAAAATAATATAAAATACATGGCATTACAGCAAACGCCAATGCGCCATGCATTTAATAAATTAGATAACATATTACACAAAATTTTTTGAAATAAGAAACAGAACAGAAACATATTATTTACATAAGAAGAAAAAAAAAATAACAAAGCAACAAATTCACTGCCGAAGATGTCCACATCAATAGGCAGCGCATTAATACCATGATCATGATGATAAGTTGATAATTCTCGCCATGACCGAAACCGGTCCTGATCTTATAAATTTAATGTGGAATAAAAATCATAAAAATGTTTCATTATGTATGTATACTAAAATGTTTGGATGTTTCATGTAAAAATCTTGTTTCTCTAACTAATAGCTTTCGTACTTTCACACATGATTTGATTATTTTCCCATATATTTCGATACAATTTAACGAATTAGATATATCAAGATCCACCATAACTTTCAAAAATCTAGTCAAAATACTATTGGTAGTTTATATAATAGAAAATGTAGCTACGGCGTAGCAGCGGCGTAGCAGCGTAGCAGTGTAGCAACGTTGCAATCACGTCTATTCATAAAAATAATAACACATTATCAACATTATTTTCCTAGAACTGTTGTTGGATTGAGCACTCCACATGGATTATAGACATTAAGATTTGTTAATTGTACTTATTTTGGTTTTTACTTTGTTAATTATTATTCATACTAATCGATTTTTGATGTAATAGCTTGCATTGCTAAGTGGTCTTCAACATTTTAATTTTAATCTATTTTCCTTACAATTTGCTTCAATTTATTTGCTTAGTTATACACCATTGTTTGTCCAATGCCCAGTTGACAATGCTCGCCATGAGCGAAATCGGTCCTGATCCAATAAATTTGATGTGGAAAAAGTACTAAAAAAGTTTTATTATAATGCCATTCCACTAAGTACAGACAGTGAACACATTAAAAGTGATTATCAACTTCAGTTGGGATCGAAACGGTGGGATGGAGTTTAAGCAACACAAAAACACATTGGCTTCAAACAGAATCATTAATCGACTGAAAAAAAGCTCGTTCGGGGAATCGAACCCAAGCGGTCCGTCAAGGAAGCCAACAACGTTAAGCACTCTTTTAAAGGAGAATCATTCAATCAAATCGGTGAAAGAAAATCGTTTTGGCATAGTTCTAACGACAGCAATATATCAAAATATGATTTAATGAACGAAGCCGGTCCTGATCAAAATTTGAATTAGTATGTGAAATAAGTACTAAAATGTGTTATTATTTTTTTATAATGCTATTCCACCAAGCATTGGCAGTGAACACCTTTAACGTCTATTCATGTTTTGTTTATGTTCATTACACACTTTTATATTTAATAATTCTTTTATTAAACCATTTTAAAAAACATTGAATTTTCGAAAAAATATTGTTAAAGCTTTCTATACATAACGAATTCTGGTAATACAAGAAAAAGAAAGGCTGTTTTCAATAGACTCTCGTAAATCTAAGTCTCAACTTTGCTACACTCGTAATTTATTTTGGAAATTGTAAGAAACTATATAATTCACTTCTTTCATTCGTTATATTGCAAAGTTGTCTAATATTTTACACGTAAGAAAGACTGGTTCAAGAAATACAGGAATTTAATTGTGTTAATTTAAAAGAACTCACGTAACATTATTAAATATGTATACAATTTAATACATGTACCAATGTGCTCTGCAACAGCGCCTGTCCAGATCAAGACTACTCTCTGATGAGTGTGGGGCAAGAAATCGAGAGAGTCATTGGTCTTAGGTACTTGGGAGTACACATCACGGGAGATCGCAACCCGCGTAATGAGCTCGCGATTCGATTAGGGATAGCTGGAGCAACATTTAATTCAATGCGGAAAGTCTGGGACTCACGGTTGTATTCGGTCAGAACCAAGTGCCACTTATTCAACGCATGCATACTGACTGTGCTGCTTTACGGTTGCGAGTCATGACACATCACAAAAGCACAGGGTAACCGTATACTGTGTTTCGAAAACAGATGCCTGCGGCGAATATTAGGAGTACGGTGGTTTGACTTTGTCAGGAACACGGAGGTAAGGGAGCGGTTAAACCAGCCCCTTATTACGTCTAAAATTAAAAGGCGACGATGGACCTGGCTTGGACATGTGCTGCGGATGCCCCAGGGGAACCTGAATCCTGCCTGCCTCTTCTATCAACCTGATGGATCCCGACGCCGCGGAAAGCCTCTGATGACCATCCATAGGATGTACTCAGGGGAGCTAAGGGACGCCGGGATGACCTACATAAAAATGCCTATTTTTCATATAATTATCAAATTTAAGTCACGCATGAAAACGATGACGTCTCCACTCCAACAGCTATGGCGGATTAACAAGCCAATAGACGTGCACGAATTCACATTAGCTAATCTCTTATCTTATGCCTTTTATTGTTGCCAGATATGAAACACTCCGTCCATGTTATCTATGACTCACTATGGTCACGTTCTCTTATCGCTTATTAGACTGAAAAATTCCGACTTCTTCTCTTTTTTTAATCGATTACGGCGCAACTAGCCAATAAATATCATATTTTTTTTCTGAAAAAAGTGTAAAAAACTATGATTTAAGAATACTAAAAGTTTAGACATCGTATCACTAGTATTAAGATAGATATTTAAGGTAAAGCAGCTGTTGGGACAAAATCTATAGTGTTCGGGATGGCTAGGTTATGGCGGTTTTCCATAGAGCGGTCTATCTGGACGCTTTAGAAGGGTTGACTGTATGTATTATGTAATAAATATATATTTTTTGGCTAAGAGCTTAAATATCACACAAAGGTATTGTACATCTCGTAAAATGCGTTGAGAAAGAAAATTATGGCATATGTATGATGTTTTCATAAAACAAAAAGAAAGTTAAGTTTTTTTACATCCACGCAAAGTATTTGATTATACATGACCCTTTTGAATATTTCCTGTATTAGATAGTAAAATTTCTACAAAATGCATAATTTGGCTATTTGAAAAATGTTTTATGGCTTAAATTCTCAAACGTGACCGCTTCTTCCGAGATAAGAAAAAACTTATCAATCACGATATGAAAGTTGCATTATATTTTAATCATATAAACTGAATTGTTGCAGTGGTCAGGGTCGATGGTGTTCGAATCCCAGTACAAGCAGATTTTTTTCAGTCGATAAATCGTTTCTGTTCGAAGGCGGTGGGTGTTTGTATTGTTAAAATCCCTTCCGACTTTATCAATGTCAACAAATCGGGGCACTTACCGAGAGTGATAAGCTAGTCCTTTCCAAGTCCTTTTATCCTTTCAAAGCCCACTCATACTCCGTTTTGATTCTATTTTACTATAGTGGATTGAGCGAAACCGGTTCTGAGTTTTTCAAGATGTGCTAATAGTCAATTTTTATACATTATAAAAAACTTCGAAAAAGTTTTATGACGCTTATTGTATACAAACGATATATTTTTTTTGTTGTTTTAGATTTAATTAAAATATGAATACGTAATAATTCTAATCAAAATAATAAAACATTTTTAGTACTTTTTCCACATGAGATTTATTTCATCATTAGATGGAAATCCCGGTAATGAGTTATGGTTGACAGACATGTAGATTTATTTATTTTTATTAAATGCACTTAATTTTGGGCTTTTACTTTGTTTATGTTAATTCATACTTAATTGATTTTTGATGTGTTAGTTTTGCATTGCTAAGAGGTCTTGAACATTTTATTTTTAGTCTATTTTTCTTGTAATTTGCTTTAATTTATTTGCTTAGTTGATTTACCAATTGTTTGTCATACCTTGTTTTCATACTTATCTTTTGCATAAATACCACTGTTTTATTGTATTCCTTATCAGTTGATAATGCTCGCCATGAGCGAAACCGGTCCTGATGAAATAAATATCATGTGGAAAAAGTACTAAAAATGTGTTATTATTTTTATTATAATGCCTTTCCACCAAGTATTGACAGTGAACACCTTAAAAGTGACGTAATAATTAGGTTATCATAGTTTTGCTGGCTTTTTGAGGTCGATTTATATTTTTCATAAAATTTCTATGAGCGCCCACATTGCAAAATCTATTGGTAATCTATTAAACTGTGATTGGTCGAAAGTATGATTGACCAAAATATTATAATTTCGTTTCCAAAGTTGTGTACCGTTCTGTTTTTGACACCATCCATCATTTTCTTTTACGTTTTTAAACAATTTGTAAATATTTTTTTTACAAATATTTTATTGCTAGCCACACACAATGACCAGAAGAATAATGTGAAATCATAAGCTAATGTTAGAAATATATGGGATAGTTCTACTTTTACTACCATATGATTCAATTTGTAACTGTCAATTATACCTACCGAGCAAAAAAATAGATTTTTACTTTTGTAAATAATTATGTTTGTAGCTCATCTTTCTTTAGTTGTAGTACACCGCAAAGTAAGGCTGCAAAGTAGTGTAGTTCCTGTGTGGTCCATTTTTCAAAATTCAACTCTGAATATGAAATGCTCCTCAGGGACATGAGTTAGGGACCGAATTATTCATGATAGCGTATAAATTGTACAAGAAAGTCCATTACTTCTCAGGGAACATAGGTAAGCTACATCCATTGTAAAAGATTCTGTTTGATATATCAGAATATATTATGTCAAATGCGAAGCTTTAACTTGTTGAAATATCTCTGCTGCAAATGCTGATTTTAAGCCAAGAACGAAAAACGAAAAAGTATGTTTTCATACTTTTGTGTTGTTCTAACTTTTCAGCTGTTGACAGCTGATTGATTATTTATCATTGTGCTTATTTCAAATGACTTTCAAAATTAACCGGATGGTTGCCATAGACGTCTTAAAACACTGTCAATGCTTTAACCGATTCTATGCCGGTAAAAATCAATATGGCCGTACACAGGAGGCCGCGATTTTCTTTCAAAAAATAAATCCTAATAAAAAAATCGATGCATTAAAATTCAATATTCTTTGAGTTCAAGTAGTACAGCACGCTCTCAAAAGATGTCACTATATGCAAGTTAAATTCAATTATTTTAAATATGAACTGGTGACGTGTAAATTAAGTACAAAGGAGAGCGTAATAATACGCGCATTTTGTATGGACGGCCCCTTGAACACGGACTTGTAGCGTGTAAATATACGCTTTAGGCAGAGATCAGGTTAATAAGACTATTATCAATATTTGTTTTATAAAATAGAAGTGAACTTATGATGGATCCATTTATATCATCCCATGTTTCTTAAAAACAAGTATTATTATTGTGATTTTAAAGTGATATTTGAATGAAGCAAGCAGAATACAATTTTCTTTAGATAAAAAATATTTTTTCCCATGTCCGCTCGCAACTTGGAGAATATCGAATGTCCTCACGGAGTTTGTTTTAACAAATTTTAGAGTCAGTTGCTCAACTTATTCCGAAGACAGTTAGGATACGAAGCCAGGACAGGACTAGTTATTAGCTAATCGTTGTCACTACGCACCGCTTTCTTGGCTATGAATGATGGGAAGGGATTTATAACCGGATGGCTGCCACAGACGTCTTAAGATACGAAATATTCCGTGAACGGCACGCCAATCATACAAAAACTTACGTCTTTAGACGCTCGCTTTAAGCGGGATTTTACTGACGAAAATCAATTGTAACTGATGAGTCATAAATACTTTAATTTTGTTATTATGGATAAATGACGGCACAATCGCATCGAAATCGGCAAGTTTTACAAATAACCATTTAAAAAAGATATATTTAGAACGTTTTATTTCTACAATAAAAATCCGTGGCGTGCGAGGTACCATACATGCAGATGCTGGCAGTTAAAAGATTAAAATTGGATTTTTTTTCATTAAATTCATTAAACGATGGCGTCGAATTTCAGCCATGCGTTATCTACTGCATACGCCACGGTGGCGTCTTTGGGCATATGCAACTTTACTTAAAAAAAATGTTTTTTGAGAATTTTATCTCTATCTAAAAGTGGGTTGAAAAAACGGTTTGCGACCCCTATCATTGAACAATCTTGAGACGCTGGAATTATTTTGAGAATTTTATCAACCCTAAAAGCTCGATTTATTTAACTTTCTACCTTTATCGCTTTTCATGTTTAATTAAGTTGACAATCCCTGTCCAAAAACACTGATTTAATTATTTATAAGGTTTTTAAAACAATAAGAACCTATATTTTAATTTTTATTCGGAATCAGCTTAAGAAGCTTAAATGTTATGTTAAATTTACGAAATTGATTGTTTTAAGCTAATTTTGGAAAAAAACATGCGGTATCAGGCGTGTTAAGGATTCAATAAAACACTTCATCAATTATAAATTTTTCCCTTTATATTAAAACATAAGTAATACGTTCAATATTAAAGTAATACTAGTATTCGAACCCGGCTTCGCTCGGACCAGTTTGGGGTTATGTTCAGCTCGGCGCGTAAATTCAGACAGGCCAAGTTGAAACAACTTTTTTCAAAATTCAAAAGTCTAGGTCAATTAAAATGGAATTAAAATGAACATTTCAGACTGGCATTGACATTTCACAGCCCCTTTCATATATTGACAGCCCCATTCTCGCCCATTAAAATGTCCAAATTCAAGGAAAAAATCTAATTTGCTGTCAAAGAAATGTCAAATAATACCTTCACGTAAATAAAACCATTATTATATTAATAAAAGCCGGGAAAGGTTCAGTAGAAGACTAATTTATTACATTTTGACTAAATGTCTTCGCCGATAAAAAAATCAAACATATTTTCTTTCATATTCGTTTTTATGGCAACTTAATGACCAACAATGCAAAAGGGAATTACAGACCCACATACATACATACGCCGTTTCGGTTTTATATATGTACTACTCGATACTCGAGTAATTGGAGTCTCTACACACACATTGATAACGAAACAAATTTACCGTCGAAACTTTCGCCAGCGAAATCAATTCGTTTGTTTGAACTTGCAACAACAATGCAAAAGGGAATTACAGACATACATCCCCCGTTTCGGTTTTATATATAAGATACTTTGAATAAAAATCAGAATACAGAGAAGTCTTGATATGTTAAACTGAGCTACTGTACCCTTAGGTTAGTTCAACGCGTTAGTTTATGAAGATCAAAAGCTTATTGACAGCGCCAATTATTGTTGATGTTTTGTTTATGATAGTATCTAGAGACTCCAATTCGAGTATCGAGTACTCGATACTCGAGTATACTCGTCCATTTTTCTAGTACTCGAAACTCGAGTATTTATAAAAATACTCGAGTAATACTCCAATATTTCCAATATTTTATTTACTTACTAAAATATTGGAGTCTTACGCGTGAATTTTACTGTCAGGTAAGATATATTTTTGAATGGTTTTGCCGTTGACTATGTATGCTATGCGAAAATTTCTTTTATAACTCCTGATATATTCCTCACCCAACCCAACAGATTTATGATACGACACAAAATAAAATATTGAAAAAAAATCTTTCGTTTAGCCTTTTATTTTGTTAAAGTCATTAAGTATCAGTCATAAACCAAAATCTTAATCTTAAAAAAAAGGTTTCACAAAGTCATTTAAGCACCAGACTAAAATAACAGATGCCCTATTTTAATTCATTGAAAAAGCCGACGTTCAACTGAGAGTTTTTTCTTCCGTGGGAATTATAAAAACAAAACTTCGAACCAATTTAAAATTTGAGATGTTTAACTCTATTATTTTTGAAAAATATGTGCAATTTAATAACCTTCTTTATTTTTTTATATACATACATTTCAATTATTAATATATATTTAGCTATAGAATAATAAATATATATCTAGCCCGGGATCGATTGCCGGTACGAGATAAATCGTTTTTGCCTAGGCAATGGGTGTATGTGTTGTTTAAAATACCTTCCCACCTTAGTGACAGCGATTAGCTAACCACTAGTCCTATCCTAGTCTTCGTATCCTTTCCATTCCCCCTTTCTTCCGAAAAAGAGAGGTTGAGCAACGGATTAACAATCAATTCTCGTAAAAAAACATGGTATTAAAAAAAAATGGTACATCTGTAACTACTCGAGTATTTTTAAATTTTGCTACTCGATACTCGAGTAGTTGAGATGTCGAGTAATTGGAGTCCCTAATAGTATCTCATTTTAATAAGAAATGAATATTGGTCTTTAGTTATAATTAATGGACATTTGTTTATGATAAAAGCGTATTCTAATTCTCGTTCACTGCGGAGAACGCGCCTGGGGCGTACGCTACCAAAATAGTCACATCTTGAATACATTACGCTGTGACGTGTTATCGCATCTATTGCAATTTCTGTTTCGTTTTGTGTCTTCAGCACTCTTAAAAATATAGACTAATTAATTCGGTGTTTTTGTATGTGCACTTTAGAGCAACCTCAATTTATGCCAATTTTTTCCCGCAATCAACGTGAATAAATCGTTATCAATCATTGGCGGATGTGTGTATATGATAATAGTTAGTTTTGATTAGATGTGTATTGCATCTTTACATAATGTTCGTGAATCAATAGTGCAAGTAAATATAATAATTTATTGATTGAGTAGGCATTTACTTGGCAGAACTCCATTATAATACGGAAAGAAAAATAACAATGTATTTTAGTTCTACATAAATTATTTTATATATTTGTTGATAGCTATTTCGGCTTACGCCTTCGTCAGAACTATCAGAACGTCAGAACTCCGTAAGATAATTTATAATTATGGCATGTCATATGCATGCTTCCCAATATTTTACAGTGAATGATGGGGTGTATATGTTACAGTGAAACTGTATTCTCAGTGAAAGTGTATCAAGTGTGTAATATATTTGTATGACAACATCATTTCAATGGTCACGATCATTGAAATTATTGGCCAAGTCGATGATTTGTCGGCCTAAATTTTTTTTGCTTCGATGAAGCAAAATAAAAACACAAACAAACATAGGGCTGAAGATAGAGTAGTCAAATTTAATTTCAATGACAGCTTGGAGAATAATACATTTTCACTGAGAATACAGTTTCACTGTAACATATACATAACAGGCGTAAATTTTAAGCGAAATCGTGCGGTCGGCAAAGGGTTAACTTATTAATAATTATAAAATTATTTAGAATTTTTGATACCATTTTAAAAAACTGTCTCGCGTGAGGAATTTTTAAAATTATTCAGTCAGGTAAAATTATTTCTACTACGCAGAATTTTTGAGCTATTTTTATGATAAAAATTAAATTTATGACTTTGGCGCGTCGTGATTGTTCTGGCTGTCAGACGTTTTAGTACATTTTAAAGAAAGCCTCAATGAATATTAAATATATTTCACTCTAATTGTCACGCATCAATCACTGTCCGTCACGTTTTTTGTTGACATTATTTGTGTGTATAAATGATAATTAGCCGCTACATAAAAACTTCTATGAATTTTTAATTTATATTTCAGACATATCATTTTCATTTTTGTTTTTTTGGGTATCTATATGATGGAGCTTCAAGTTCTTAGGCAGGTTAGGCTACGGCCACAGTGACATGCGTAGCTTATGGCGTGGTGTAGCGTAACTTGCTTTATAATCAAAGTCTTAACGCAGTCAAATTAGTTTGAAATTAAACAGCGCTTGCTTTGGCGTACAAACTGTTTACATTATGACGCTGTCTTTCAACCTATTAGACTGCCCCATCGTTAAAGCCATCGCAGCAACCTTTGATTGCTTAGCAAGTGTCAATAGGCAACACTGGAAGCTACGCCTTTCCGCTGTTGTAAAATTTGTAAAATCTCAAACCATTTAAAATTCTTACGAATATAAAGCTTCAGTTCTTAACCCTTTAAAGGGAAAATTAAATATGATGAAAATAGAATTTTGACGATATTTTAAAATATTTATTAACCATACAAAAAATGTATTATTTAACAAGAAAATCCAACATTGATAAAAAACACGATTCCGACTCCAACTCCGACCAAAAAAATAATCAATATCGTCACTTTTTCCCACTAATTTTCCTATTTTTTGTGTTTTCAATTAACTATCAACCCTATCAATGCGACCAAAACCCAAAGTTTACTTCCATTTATTTGCATAGTTTTAATAAAAATTGTTTGTCATTCCTTTTAAGCAGGGCTGTGGAGTCGGTGAAAAAAGTCCGACTCCAGCATTTACCAAAACCACATCTCCGACTCCAACATTGAACAAAAACACGACTCCGACTCCGACCATAAAAGTTCAATATCGTCACCTTTTTCCCCTAATTTTCCTATTTATGTATATTCAATTAAATATCAACCCTATCAATGCGACCAAAATACAAATTTGACATATAAAATGCAAATATAAAAAGTTCAAACTTTTCAAAATTTCTGATTCCGAGTACGACTCCGGTCAAATCACCGCGACGACTCCGACTCCACAGCCCTGATTTTAAGACCTCTTTTCGGATCACGCGTTCAATTTTTGGGACCGTCTTTCGAAGATTAACTCTGCAAGTACTAAGGTGACCATACGTTCACAGTGATCACTGTGCAGTGTTCACTGTTACCGTATGGTCACCTTAGTACCTAGAGTGTTATGGTCATAATTTCAAATGAAACCTTTTCAAAGTAAGCTAACTAATCATGACAGATTTACGATATATGATTGTGATTAATGATAAGAATATTTTGATGCGATGCCTCTGAGAGGCATCGCATCCTCAAACTTTTCAAAATTTCCGACTCAGAGTACGACTCCGGCCAAATCACCGCGACGACTCCGACTCCACAGCCCTGGTTGAAAATAGTGTTTACTCTTGTAAGAAGAATCTTAAAAAAAAAGCTCTAACGAAGCGAATAATTAGAATCAAAGCGGCCGTGCTTATCTTTATAAATGTTTTAGTAATCCCCGACCGCTGACGGGGCGTCCCCCAGCTAATGAAATTTAAAATGAATAATGTTGCCACAGATAGGAAACAAAGCAAAGTAATGCCCAAAGCTACCAAATAAATCCTGTCGTTTTAATTCACCCTGTAACGTGGCAACAGAGTGTTTAAAATGACAATAATTAGTAACGTTAATAAATTCTTCCTTCATTTAAAATTTAGTTTAAATTTGTTTGCTTTTAGTGGATTCGGTGGTTACTTTGTGGCAGTATATATGGATATAAAATCGAAAATAAACGAATTAATTTAGCGATGAATTAATCGATTCAGAATTTTCTTGGTTTTAAATCGAATCGCTTGAATTTTGTGCTTTTCGCTTAACGACTCGGGTATCTCATTTTGACATGTACAGCGTTAGCGACAAAACTCATGGAAAAATACAAAATTCAAACAATTCAAATTTGATATTGTAATTCCATGAAGCACCCTCAGTCGAAATACTTTATTAAAGGCATTGTGTTGATCTCTTTCTCTAAATCACATCTTAGTCGCTTCGAGACATATTCTTACCTAATTGCTCGCTTAAATATTAATTATTTTTACGAGAAATCTTAGATAAGAAATCTAAGAGTATTGTGTATCGATTAAAACACTAAGTGATCTCTAAGCTGGATTAATCCTACTCGTAATTATTTGCTGGAGATGGCCTTTACTCCACTCTTGACTGAGGTCTACCGATATGCGGTGGCTTGAGTTTGTGAACAAATGATGAAAACAGTTTTGACATGACATTATGTTCAAAGTCAAAAGTTCAAAACTGTATACATTTATAAAGAGAAGGTTAACCCATACCATTTGTAGCGCGAAAAAATGAGAGGAAATTGAACAAAAACTTACTTCACATCGAATACAAATGATGTGAAGTTGTGAAAAGTCAAACTTTCCTTGTATTGTAAATTATATGTTTATTCAAAGTTCATGCCTATTGAAATAATATAAGGCAATTTTTAAAAACAGTATAATAAAAAATACAATTGCTGAAACTAGGGTAAATGTACCAGTAGCTAGCTGACCGTTTAAGAGAAAATTTCAACAAAAATAACGATTAAGGTTTAGCATTGTACTGAATGATAGCGAAGCAAGTATACTCATATTGAATCATATGTCTTAATTAATATTATGTAACAAAAATAACGAAAGAGCTTGTTTAAAAAAAGTTGTGTTAAATTATTTAAAGCCATCTTCCTGTTTCAGTAGTTGACCATCTCACATATTGAAAAATACAGTAGTTGACCATGTCTAATCAGGGGGCTTTATAGTTAACTTTCTGTCAGAGTTGTCTCAGGGATTTTCTGTCACACCACTCTCGGTTGAATCAAGTAGCAATGGGTGGTTCAGGAACAAGGTACACACCGTTTCTAGATTGATCACTTAAAAAAATTGAAATAATACACTTTCCTCACTAGATGTTGTTTTCAAATGACCACCCTGGCACTCCATTGGCTATATGGTGATGTGTTAGTGGCTCATTCCGACCCCAGATTCCTTAACTTGTCTGCACTTTACAATTTAGAGCAATCCTGCATCTGCATTTCTTATTTTGGGCCATTTTATTCTCAAAAGGTTAACTACTGGTACATGGTCAACTACTAGTACATTAACCTTATATGGTTATATATTTAACGCTTGTCTTAACCATTCAGATACGATAGTCAATTCAACCACTGGTATGGATCAAGTGAAGTAAGAGAAGATACCATGTCATTGTTTCTAAGCAAAGCAACATTATTTTCTTTATAAAGGGTATTTCAATAGGGACGCTCAAAATATGTTACTTTGTCCTGCTGAGTAGATTATTCATTGTTTAGTGGCCAAATTTGAGTCAACCAGTTTGGTAAATAATCGGCCAACACCTACCTGTACGTCATCAAACTACAATATCTGGTGAAAACATTGCTGCTGTGTGTGAAAGTGTACAGGAATACCCAAGGCAGCTTATTTCTCGTTGTTCACAAGAACTTGGCTTTTCTGCGACTTCGACTTACGGCGAATTTTGAATCGGGCCTTATGTCTGCACCCGTATAAAATCCAACTAACCAAGGAACTTCAGGTAAACGACCACAGACAACGCCTGATTGGGTTCTGGAGCAGTTGGAAGATTTACCCAAATTTGTCAAAAAAATCAAATTTAGCGACATGGCCCATTTTATAATGAATGGATATTGGCAGACATTTGATGCTATATTCCATATTTAATGCCGTAAAATATACTTAAAATGAAATTAAAATTTAGTCGAAATCTCACAAACAACTTGTTTTATTTACATTTCGAAACTAAGCGTCCTTCCTTTCAGCATCTTTAGTCCTGGGCAAAACTTACGGAAAAGTACAAAACTCTAACGATTCTAATTAAATATTGAAATTCAGAATTCACTATTCGTAGCTTATTAAATTGTTTGGAACAAAATATAAGCTAAACGATGGCGTTCTATATGTAAAACGAAAGTATTATAAATAAATGTTTAAACACACAACAAGTTAAATCATAAGAATTGAGAATTCAAATACACCAAAATGAAAATTTTACCATTCTTGAGTGTTCTTGATATTTTGTGGAAGAATCGTGAATATGAATTGTTTGTCTTCTAAGGATTATAATCAGTCTGCCAATGGGGGTGTCACTAAGAAAAGATTAAACAATTTTAAATGGTTTTGTTTTGGATGTCAACATACTCCACGTGGACGTGAGTCAGTTCGGACGAGTTCTATTTTTTATGCATTTACATATTTATTAATAAGGATTTCGACTGAGGGTGCTTGATGGAATTTCAATATCAAATTTGAATTGTTTGAATTTTGTACTTTTCAATGAGTTTTGTCGCTAACGGCACGGGTTTCGCCTTTCGGAATCTTCTTTATTAATCTTAATAAAACTAATTATATTTTCGATGGTTTCGGCGGTAACTTTGTGGAAGTTCATTTTAATATAAAATTTACAATAACTTTGATTATTCCACGTATTGTGTAACTAACTGTGACACGTGTTTCGCCTCTTTCAGAGGCATCTTCAGACTTACTATCGCAATTTTTTAATTTTTTTATTAAATTTACATTACTCAAGCAAACTTTGCGATTAGGTGAAACACGTGTCACAGTTAGTTACACAATACGTGGAATAATCAAAGTTATTTTAAATTTTATATAACAACTAATTATCGCAAACCCACTTAATTCATTGAAGCTTGTTTGCATTCAATTATCGCTAATTTGCATTTTAATAGCAGTTCAAGTACATCCGTGCACTTGAAATACATGAAGATGCCGAAAGGCGAAACCCGGGTCGTTAGCGACAAAACTCATGGATAAGTACAAAATTCAAAACAATTCAAATTTGGTATTTACATATGTTGATTTTGTCGAAACATACTCGGTTACTTTGCCGATTTACAAACTTGGTTTCCTTCAATGTTTTAATCTTTTCACATTTCTACAGAAATAAACTTGACTGAATTTTGTTACGTATAATACATATGTTTATGTCGGTTAATGTAAAGCTTGATCATACTTTCATACTATATTTCAAAACTTCTGAAAATTGTTATCTTAACTTTATTTACTGATAGTGAGTTAGTTATAAAATGAATATTGCTTTAAATGAACTTTACTGAAAATTTGAAAAACTGTTTGATCAAAGCAACTGGGATACCTTAGCGATTTGATAACCTCTATATCCCTGTCTTACCTTTGTTCTTCTGCCTCTACTGTCGTAAAAAAAGAGTGATTAACCAACTGAATAACGAGCAGCTCTGGTAAAAAAACTTCAGTTGAGATGAGGTTCTTTCATTAGGGGATAATTTATTCCAAATTCGCAACTTAAATGGTTACAGAATTATGAAACATATTTTCAATATTTACTGCATACAACAATTTTGAATTCAATAAATAATCTCTAAATTTATTTCATGATTTTGGGCAAAAGTAAATATTAATATCTCTGTTCTATTTGATTTTTATCATAAATTTGAAATTCCAGCTCAAAGGACGGCAAAACCATACTTTGTCATTTTTAAAACTGTTAAATAAATTGTGCAATATTTACATGAATATTTAATCAAAATAAATGGATGCCATTTATTTACATTTAAACGTAAAATATAAACAGTATATTGTGAATAAACGTTTTTTTTTGGTTTTTTTAATATACCGTGAAACGGGGTGAATAGAGACACTTTTTACCCTTCACGACCATGTATCTTTATACCTGCGCCACGTAATTCAAATATATATGGCTTGAACGTGTTTCTATGGTCCTTCCACACATAAATGACAATATTTTTCAAATATTCACAATCGTTTTTAAGACACAGTCAATTTTGTTTTATGTCTCTATTCAGATTGAATCGGGGTGAATAGAGACGAGTGAGAATAATTCGAGACTTGGCAGGTGAATAGAGATAAAAATACAGATTGTAATGATTAGAATATATGAACCTATATTCTCTACGAGTCTCTATTCACTCCATTTTACGATACTTACTAACCAAAAAACACATGATTCATTTTAATTTTCGTACAATAAAAGAGAAGTTTATAAGGGTCAAAAAGTATGGATGTACAGTAGAGACTCCAATTCGAGTATCGAGTACTCGATACTCGTCCATTTTGAAAAATACTCGAGTAATACTCGTTTTAGTAATAATCGTCGAAGTTTTTTCTACTGCGAGAATTATAAAGAAAAACATCAAACCAATTTGAAAATTTGAGTCGCTTAATTCTCTGTTGAAATATATCTTGCATAAATGGAAATAAATGTATTAGTTTCTTCAATTATTTTTCATTTATAAATATACACAAATTCGAATTAAAAATATATATTTTGGTCCATCTGAAACTACTCGAGTATACTCGAGTACTCGAGTAATTTGGAATTTTACTACTCGATACTCGAGTAGTTGAGAAGTCTAGTAATTGGAGTCTCTAATGTACAGGCATCAAACCTAAATACGTTTGTTTTAATTTTGGCCAATCATTTAATTGGTTTGGTTTTGTCATTCAAGAGATAGTATTATAGTAATTGTAAAGAATTATATAAAAATAATTTAAAAAAATATATTTAATACATAGTAGAGACTCCAATTACTCAACATCTCTACTTATCGAGTATTGAGTAGTAAAATTTTGAAATACTCGAGTATTTTCAGATGCACTAAAGGTACATCTATGATAATTCCAATTTGTGTATATTATTTAGACTATTTTTCAATACCTATATTGTTTTGTCTCATTTCATCACAGACTCTCATCATCATCATAAACTATTCATTGATGATTAAAGTCAGTAGAACCCAAAGCAAAAGTAACTAATTCTCTTATAGCATAGTCAACAGCAAAAACATTTGAAAAAAATATATTACTTGACAGATAAATCCACACTATAAGACTCATTTAAGCGCAACGTTAAACATTATTTTTGTTTTTTTAAATAAACAAATTAAATGTGTAATTAAATGTGAGTTAATACTAGTAATTCGAGTATTTTTTTTAAATACTCGACTATCGAGTACTTGAAAAATGGACGAGTATTCTCGAGTATCGAGTATTTGATACTCGAATCGGAGTTGTGCTAAAGTTCAATCCTTTTTTTTTGTCTTTATTCACCCCGCAGTCTCTTTTCACCCCGTTTTACCGTACATTAACCTTCGTAGGACTATCCTTGAAAAATTACTATCAGCCGAAGGGGGTTAAAAAAAGACCCCAGTGTTTTGGCCTTATTGGCCATAGACTGCAATAAAAAAATTAATGAATATGCTTTGACGTATATTTATACATCTTTCTGAAACAAAAAATCATTTAAAAATCCCTAATTTTCCTATAATTATTCATATTTAAGTCGCGCATGAAAACGACGACGTTTCTACTTCAACGGCTATGGCGGACTAACAATGGAGCCGGTGACTAACAAGCCAATAACCATGCACGAAGTCACATTACCTTATCTCTTATCTTATCGCTTATCGCCTTTTTCGTTGCCAGATATGAAACACTACGTCCATGTTATCTATGACTCGCTATGGTCACGTTCTCTTACCGCTTATGGGCGTGAAATTTTATGTTAACGCTCCCCAGCGATTGCTTAAATCGACAATTAGACTGAAAAATTACAACTTCTTCTATTTTTTTAATTGATTATGGCGCAACTAGCCAATAAATGTCATATTTTTTTTCTGTAAAAGGTGTCAAAATCTTAAATTAAAGAATACCAAAAGTTGAGACATCGTATCAGTAGTATTAAGATAGATATTTATGGTAAAGTAGCTGTTGGGACAAAATCTAATTAGGGATGGCTAGGATAATAATGCAATTTTTGTGATCTCTATTGCGCGGCTAAAAACTGTTTCTTAATCAGCAAAAATTCATTATAAAACCATTCTGCCGTAGAAAGATAATTAGAAAAATAAATTGCGGGCGCAAAATAATGTTCACGCTAATATCTCCGACGACGTTAATTCTGCAACACCTGATGCCTGCCGCAGAATATTCTGATTAATGCTCAAGTGGGACGGGATGCTTTAACCCCCTTATCTGCGATACCCTTTGTCAGACTGAGGGAGTGACACATACATTTACATAAGCACAGTGTCCCTTTCAGATTGAGTCGCTGTAAACAATATTTATCAGGCTCTACTACTGAAACAATGTTACCGATAGTTTGGAAAATGTACCCAACAAAATACCAGCTATTATATTTACCGCGAAGAAAGGAAACAAATCTTATATATAAAACCGAAACGGCGTATGTATGTCTGTGGGTCTGTAATTCCCTTTTGCATTGTTGGTCATTAAGTTGCCATAAAAACGAATATGAAAGAAAATATGTTTGAATTTTTATCGGCGAAGACATTTAGTCAAAATGTAATAAATTAGTCTTCTACTGACTTTCCCCAGCTTTTATTAATATAATAATGTTTATTATTTACGTGAAGATATTATTTGACATTTTTTTGACAGCAAATTAGATTTTTTCCTTGAAATTTTAATGGGCGAGAATGGAGCTGTCATCAAATTTAATAAAGTTTGTGATTTTATTTTAACTCTATTTTGGATGTTAGATTTTGTGATATAATTATGTCGAATGATATAAAATTAAATAATTATTGGTCGCTTAGTCCGAGCAACGCCGGGTAGCAATACTAGTTACTTATAAAATACTGGTTCTTTAATGTTGTAAGTAAGTAAGTGATTTAGATAGTGAAGATATTGGGTTGAACTTGGTCATGTGTTTAACAACTCTAAACGGTACCCTACGGTAAAAGAAACGTTCATCGATTTCTACCGGTGTTGAGTAACGTTATGTGTAGAGACTCCAATCCGAGTATCGACTACTCGATACTCGAGTATACACGTCCATTTTTCAAGTACTCAATACTCGAGTAATTTGAAAAATACTCGAGTGATACTCGTAATATATAAATCAAGATTTATTTCCGAATTAAATTTTTACAGCGGACAGAAAAACTAGAAAGCTAATTCATTGCTAACTTTTAAGCCAACGTCCACAGCAACAGAGAGAGTTTTTTGTACCGCGGAAATAAAAAAACAAAACGATTTAAATTGTAGACGTTTATTATTTTTGAAATATATTGACACCGCCTTATGTGGTAGGTCATCAGAACTCTCTCAAACGATCTATTTTTCACCTCAGTCAATGAGTTTAAGTCGATATCAGGAAATAAATTCATTCTTATAATAATCTATATTGAAATCTATAGTGATTCAATATAGAGTTATTTCAATTTCTCTTATCTCTTGACGCCCGACAGTGCATTTGCTTCATAAAAAGTTCGTTAGCCGATAAATAATCCTTTATCGGCGGACGCACGTGTTAACGATTTTTGAAACGGCCATTGTTTTTTCTTTCTAAAGTAACCGTTTGTTTTCATACAGCAGTGAGAGATTGGACGGCATTGAGAATGCACGCGCCTAACCCTCTCCCTAAGAATTAAATTCGAGTCAAATTCCTGATATCTTCTTCGCTATCGTAATATTTGTGTGTTGTATAACGTCTGTGTAAATCCTAAACAATTAAATAATGGATGCTAGCCGCACCCACATAACGCTTTGAGATCGTCTTTTCTTTATAAGAGTACCATGTTTCTCCTACTCCGTCCCCTAAATCCCTCTTCCTGAGTGTCGTATAGGAGGCTCCTTCTTGATTTACGAGGGAGCCGGAATTAAGGTAGTCTCAATATGTTTCATAAATTGAAATAAGTTTATCAATAAAATATGCTTATTTAAACAAAACTTTGAATTAATAATATATATTATAACATTTAAAATGAACTTCCACAAAGTAACTGCCAAATCCATCTAAAGTATTGATAATATATATTTTGGTACATCTGAAACTACTCGAGTATTAATAAATTTCACTACTCGATACTCGAGTAAATGAGATATCGAGTCATTGGAGTCTCTTATTAGGTGTCATAGAGGCATATCAATAGTAAAAGTAGATAAAATGGTTACGAAGATAGTTCGAAACGTATTTATTAAAATCACTCTCTTGCTCTTAGCTCCAATTAACCTGAAAACAACACATAAAATTAAATAACTATTTTATATTTCATAAATATATCATATAGCCAAAGCATTGCTGTTTTAGATAGTGAAAAAGTAACTCGTATCTGTAAAAAGATAGGTAAAATTGATCACTGGCGAGACCTGTATTTTTGTTTAACTGAAAATTTGTGGAAAATTACAAAAAAAAACATTTTTTCTTTTTCTAACACAGTATTGATTTTCCGTATTATTTTTGAGTGTGTTTACTGACGATACTTGGTGGAATGGCATTGTATTAAGAAATATAGGGTCTTTTTATAAAGACGATTAGTTTTGAAATGTAAATAAAACAAGTTGTTTGTGAGATTTCGACTAAATTTTAAATTCATTTTAAGTACATTAAATATTTAAGGCATTAAATATGGAATATAGCATCAAATGTCTGCCAATATCCATTCATTATAAAATGGGCCACGTCGCTGAAGTTAACTTTTTTGACATTTTTGGGTAAACTTCCAACTGCTCCAGAACCCAATCAGGCGTTGTCTGCGGTCGTTTACCTGAAGTTCCTTGGTTAGTTGGATTTCATACGGGTGCAGACATAAGGCCCGATTCAAAATTCGCCAAGTTGAAGTCGCAGAAAAGCCAAGTTCTTGTGAACATCGAGAAATAAGCTGCTTTGGGTTTTCCTGTACACTTTCACACACAGCAGCAATATTTTCACCAGATATTGTATTTTGATGACGTACAGGTAGGTGTTGGCCGATTATTTACCAAACTGGTTGACTCAAATTTGGCCACTAAACAATGAATAATCTACTCAGCAGGACAAAGTTACATATTTTGAGCGTCCCTATTGAAATACCCTTTATTTATAGAAAGATTTTTGTTTTTTCCAAAATAGATTTATTAGGATAAACACATGTTTCAGTCATCGCGAACATTATCAACAGTATGTTGAACTGAAAGTCAAATAAGAAATAGACAGTCGCTTTTAAGCCGCTCCTATAAATTTAAATGGATCATAAATATATTATACAAAAAAGAATAGATAGCTGTCTCTTATCGTTGCAAGTTCTCATAATAAAAATAATAACACATTTTTAGTACTTTTTATCGACATGAGATTTATTTCATCAGGACCGGTTTCGCTCATGGCGAGCATTATCAACTGATCATCAGTTATCATCAGTAAATAAATCTCATGTGGAAAAAGTACTATAAATGTGTTATTATTTTTATTATAATGCCTTTCCACCAAGTATTGACAGTGAACACCTTAGAAGTTCTTATAAATTAGTCCGACTATTTACAAAAATAATGTCGTTTTTTAAAGCTTTGTTGGAACGGAGCTTTTAGTGTGTAATGGAGCGAGAAAGATGAGCAGATAATATAAAACTGGAATTCACGTGTATGATGTACAATGAGAGCATGTTAGTATTTTAATTAAATAGCTTTGTGACTTTAGCGCGAACCTGTCATGTATAAGGGTCTGCAAGAGATGCGGATAGGGGTAGCGATTAAAAATGTTAAAATGAACAAACATGCTTGTAAAATTTAATCCGCCTCGTAAGTCTTGAATAGTTTTTTTTCTGTTTAGTGAAAAAAGGTTCGAATATCAAAATTATTCGCTTTTTATAAATTAGTCTTCTACTGAACTTTTCCCGGCTTTTATTATTAATAATAATGTTCATTGTTTACGTGAAGGGATTTCGCTCGCGAAAGTTTCGACGGTAAATTTGTTTCGTTATCAATGTGTGTGTAGAGACTCCAATTACTCGAGTATCGAGTAGTACATATATAAAGCCGAAACGGCGTATGTATGTCTGTGGTCTGTAATTCCCTTTTGCATTGTTGGTCATTAAGTTGCCATAAAAACGAATATGAAAGAAAATATGTTTGATTTTTTTATCGGCGAAAACATTTAGTCAAAATGTAATAAATTAGTCTTCTACTGAACCTTTCCCGGCTTTTATTAATATAATAATGGTTTTATTTACGTGAAGGTATTATTTGACATTTCTTTGACAGCAAATTAGATTTTTTCCTTGAATTTGGACATTTTAATGGGCGAGAATGGGGCTGTCAATATATGAAAGGGGCTGTGAAATGTCAATGCCAGTCTGAAATGTTCATTTTAATTCCATTTTAATTGACCTAGACTTTTGAATTTTGAAAAAAGTTGTTTCAACTTGGTCCGTCTGAATTTACGTGCCGAGCTGAACATAACCCCAAACTGGTCCGAGCGAAGCCGGGTAGCAATACTAGTTTTACATAAAATTGCAAAAACAAAACGCCCCGACGACTCCGACTCCAGCCAAAAAACCCCGACTCCACAGCTCTGAATAAGTCGATTGAAAAAAATGCTGTGCGAACATGAACTTAAAGCCCGTCGCTGTCAAGTTAACGACGTTGAACACTGCACCACGGACCAGGTGTATATACAAATATAGAGGTGCTATATTCTATATTTATTTAGAAAATCGGCACAACTCTGTGAACGGCAGCCATTTTTTTTTTACTGTAATGCTGTTGCGAATTGATGAAATTGAAGTTTCCGAAAAAAAAACAGTACAAAATAAGGGTTTTTAATTTGCGCGGGGAACAAACTTTTCGTCAATTCGGCCCGGCAACACCGCCGTAAATAAAACCAATTTAATCAGAAACAAAATGGTGGACCGTGTGACGAGAAAAAGCGGGAAATAATTGGCGCGCAAATACATTTGTGCGAAGCGAGAGTTGCAGCTTTTATTTATTTTGTTATCGCAGCTCTTCTCCGGGAGCTAACTCGACACCTTACTTTGAAAAGGTTCGGTTATTAAAATAAACAAATTCTGTAGTCTAGCTTCTTTGTACGAACATTGCGTAAAATTAGGGCTTTTTCCCCATTTAACGCGGTGGAACGGCGTTCAGTCAGCTTTTTTATTTTTTTTTTTCAAAATTTCAAAATCAATTAGACGAAATTTTACTTATTGCTTAAAATAAAAAGAATGATTTTATTATTTAAAAAAAAAACAAATTCTTCTTTCAGAACTCATACAATAATCAGTAATATTCTTCAGATTTAAACATTTTGATTCCACATTTTATAATAATCCACAAGAACTCAAAGAGTAAAGTCAAAACATAAAATTATAAGCCAGTATTAAGCCAGTAGCTCAAGAGGATTGGGATTCTGTCCCGTGACCGTATATCCATAATTTACCAAAATTTCTATTAGAACCTTTTTAAATTAAGGTAACTATTTATTTCCGGTGATTTTTGACAAAATATTTATTATATTTAAATGAACTTCCACAAATTTATCGGCGAATCCATCGAAAGTATTCACTTGTAACAATGAGCAAGTAAAAATGCTTCTAATTAATTATTTTAAGAATATTTTTTCACAACTCTTGCTGAGAAATAATGATCTTGATGATTCACCCATAGATAATTCTGAAATTAAAATATATGACAGAATTCGTTTAATACAAGCTCTTCCAACCAAAAGGTCATTTTAGGTAAAAATGTCAAATAGAACCTTTTCAAAGTAAGGTAACGAACTTGAGAAGAAATATTTATTTTTATACTTTCACATTGCTTACTAAAGGTACCTACTCGTTACATTTTCATTTTTTGAAATGAAACAAAAACTCTCGAATGTATCTATTACGACTATTATATTTTGTTTTGTTTCCGTAGATGTAAAATACTTTTTTCTTTTTACAAATAAATCCTTCACACCAGAGGTTGCAAACACTTTGCCCGTAGGTGCGTGTGCGCCCGCTGATCCTGTTTCATGCGCCCACAGCAAAATATTAAAACATTCTAAAGATTGTCCCTGAAAAATAGCGCGCGATCCAAAGAGGGGTCAAAAAATACCCCAGTGGCATGGCTTTATTGGTATAGATTTCATCAAAAAAAAATTATATTATCCTTAGCATTTTTATAGATACACTTGTCGTATGTGGATATAATTAATCTCGAGGGGTAAAATAAATTTTCTTTAAATATAATTGAGGATTTTGACTGAAGGTTCTTGGTGGAATTCTAGTTAAAATTTTTGGACTATTCCATGAGTTAAGCCCTATAAAGACGGTCCTTTAAATTAACTTGTGATCCGAAGGGGGGGGACTAAAAATACCCCAGTGTTTTGGCTTTATTGGCATAGATGGCATTAAAAAAATATATATTATGCTTTAACGTATTTTTATACATCGTTCTAAAAAAATATATAAAAATCGATAGTTTTATATAATTTTCCATATTTTAAGTCACGCATGAAAGAAAAAACCTATTCCCTTTGTTGATGTTCATGTCAGACTAGTGTAATCAAAACTATGAGCGCGAGCGTTTATCTACGCCTTTTAATATAAAAAGTGATTTAAGTAAGTTTGCTTATAATTTTCGAGATTTTTTAATGTTGTATCGCAAATACTAATTACCGGATAAAAACATAACAATATCGACCAATAATACGGTAAGAAAAATAACAATGTATTAAAATTCTACAGAAATTATTTTATATATTTGTTGATAGCTATTTTGACTAACGCCCTCGTCAGAACTATGTTTTAAACGTGCATTAGAACAAGCATATATAGCCCGCTTAGACAAGGTACACAATACATCTTCTTCTCTGTTCCACCATCTTAATTTTATGTGACAAATTGATTTGATGTATTCACGAAGTTAAAGCTAATCTGGGTTTTTACTAAGTCGGAATGAATGTAAAATTTGTAATGTATCAAAAGTTGAGTGGTGATGCGTTAATTTTGATTTGTTCATTAAGAATTTCATTGGATTGATTTCACCTATTAATTTCTAGCTGTTCCAATGCATTAAACTTGACGCCCTCATTACAAGAATGTAAGCAAATCGAGACTGAATTTAAGTTATGTGATTCCTCTATGAGGTGGTTTGCAAATTGCGAATATGTTTTTTTATTATTAAAAGATCTAACATGCTCTTTAGCACGAATTGATATACTCCTACCTGTCTGACCGACGTATGTCAAATCGCATGTACCGCAGGACATCTTATAGACACCGCTTCTATCAAGTTTATTAATCCTATCTTTACTATTTTTAAGGTGTGTGCCTAAATAATTAATAATCTCTCAAGCTCACCATTGTTCTACCGCTTTGAATAATTATCATTATCAATAATTCAAATACTTGAAATAAATCAATTCAATATATAGGTCGGATAAAAATCTAGATTTATAGTATCTTTCTATTTTATCAATATATTTTTCGTCGCTTTTTTGAGCTTCACTCTTTTTTCGTATCAACGATAATTTTTTTTTAAATATGAGTTACTACATTCGCAAAATATAATTTATTATACTTTAAAAATGTACATTAAAAAGCGAATACTTGTTTGGTTTAACAAATTTGTTTCTCAAGCATTTTCATCGCAGAATAGATTCCGAATCTGTCATAAATAACGGGCGTCAGCTTTAAATATCGCCACGTAGCCAAAGCTACCGGTGAGCTTTTGAAAAACAACATTAGTGAAATTTTCGCCCACTTTTTCTGCGGATCTGTAGACTATACACTGAATTAGCAAGAATTTTGACTGTCTAAGTCAGTGGTTGTCAACCTACCATATGTTCCACCCACTTTGTATCTATCTTTGTATGAAACCAAGTTTCTTTAGGTATGCTTTCATTTCACTCACTTGAAGCTCGAAGGTCAATTTCAATATTGGAACATTTTTCTCTTCTTCTTCGGGGCCGAGTTTATAGCCCTGACATCCTTGAAAATATAAGTTTCCATACTCCCAGTTTCTACCTACGTGGTCGTTACTAAAGCCAAACATTTTTTTGTCGTGTTGATCATTTCAGTTGCAGTCGCAAGGGCTGTTCAACAGATCAATGCACTGCATATTAAAGTGAACATTTAAGCAGTGAATTTGGTGCTTGATTTTGAAATTTCTTTTTACTATCAGGAGTTTTGAAGTTAAAAATATGGTGTGTGTTTTTTTCTTTTATGCGAATATCTGCCGTTTCACAGTTTCTACCTACGTGGTCGTAAACAAGACAAATCAATTTTCTTTGTCAAAACTTGTTCGTCACGTAGGTCATTTAAATCTCCAGTTTCAAAGGCTATTCGGCTGATAAATGCGCTGCCTGTTGATGTGGACATCTTCGGCAGTGAAATTGATTCTTCTTATGTAAATAATATGTTTCAGTCGTGTTTCTTATTTTGAATTTTTTGGTTAATTTGTGAAATGCATGGCGCATTGGCGCTTTCTGTAATGCCATGTATTTTATATTATTTTTTGGGAATAAAATAAAAAATCTTAGGCCTCGGCCTGGGATTCCAACTATTCGGATATCGAATAGTTAAACTTAAGCTTTCCAGATATATTCGGATAGTTTTGACATGGCTTAACTGTTGTACAATAGAATTATGAATACAACAATGATTTAAAAAACATATTTTAATAAACAAGAAATTGCCAGTTGCTTTTGCAAGCCGACAGTGGTCTTGATTTCTAAGTTTTTTAATAAATGAACGCATAACTCGCACGCAAATAGAGATGTTGCACGATCAACTCTTCCTTGTTCTATTTAGAGTGCCCTGTCGGTGATGCAGTGGTCAACGTCGTTGACTGCCGTGATCGACCACCCGGGTTCGAGTCCCGGCACTAGCAGAGTTGATAAATCGATTCTGTTCGAAGACAATTCTATTTGTGTTGCTAAATATCCCTTCCCATCTTTCCTATCATAAACAGCGGCGCGTCGTATCATCTCAACTCGACTTTCTTCGAAAAAGTGCGGTTGAGCAGCTGAGTAACAAACAGTTCTCGTTGGAAAAAATACATAGAGATAAACTCCGTGAAGAGTCTCTATATGCTCTAAGAAGGAGCGGAAATGATTTTCAAAAAAAAGCATTGCAAATGTTGGGCTTCTTTATCCACCCAGGGTGCAAATGTTAAATATAATTCTTTCACAAATCAAAGATTTCGAGAATTGTGTGAATTTTGTACTGTTCCATGAGCTTTTCGCTAACGGCACGGGTTTCGCCTTTCAGCATCTTCAGTCATTTCAAGTGCACGGATGTACTTGAAACCGGGTCGTACAAAAGTAGAAGTACAAAATTCAAACAATTAAAATTTGATAATTATTTCATATATAAAATAACTTTGAGTATTCCCCGCGTATTATGTAACTAATTGTGACACGTGTTTCGCCTCTTTCAGGGGCAACCTAGTTCTTGGTAGTAATCCAATCGCATTCGCTAAGCCTCGATTTATTAAAATCAAACAAGTACGTATTGTATTTGATAAAATATTGACGGAAAAAACGATAGCCACCCACTACAAAATCCTCAACCACCCACTACTCGTTTCGCCTTTGTAATTTACCTTTAACATCGCAGATATATTAAAACTGACGGCAATGAAATCATTTTTAAGCCCTTTTAGAATATGTATATAATTTAATTAAAATGACGCTCAGGCTCGATAATACATTATTAATGTCTGGAAAGTTTTCAAAGGGATCTAAAAGGCATTAACTTATGGAATGAACAAAATTTCTGCGAATTAAATATTAAATTTTACTCCTTTTAAGTGAGTTGAATGTTTGTATATTAATTTTATCAGACATTTTTAAAGATGCTGAATTTTGCAATTAGAACATCTTTTGTGATGACAGCTGCTATTTTTTCAGTTTATAGAGATTCATATTGTTATATTATCGTCTTTCTTGATCGCTTAGTCATGGGTTCAAATCCCCAAATTGTCATTTTTCGTCATACCGTACAATATCGTGAATTATTTGATACCATTTAGAAAAAACATTTTTTTTAGAACAATGTATAAAAATACGTTTTTGCATAAATAAGCATAACATTTTTTAAATGCAATCTATGCCAATAAAGCAGGGCTGTGGAGTCGGTAAAAAAAAGACCGACATCGACTCCAGTATTTACCAAAACCACAACTCCGACTCCGACTAAAAAAAGGTTAATATCGTCACTTTTTCTCCCTAATTTTCCTATTTATGTGTATTCAATTAAATATCAACCCTATCAATGAGGTCAAAAGCCAAATTTGACATATTAAATGCAAAAGTAAAAAGTTCAAAATTTCCGACTCCAAGTACGACTCCGGCCACAACGCCACCGACTCCGACTCTGGCCAAAAAGCTCCGACTCCAGAGCCCTGCAATAAAGCCATACCATTGGGGTATTTTTACACCCCCCTTCGGATCACGCGTTATTTTTCAGGGACAGTCTTTCGAAGGTTAAGGAAAGAATTTGTTGTAAGCCAGCTGTAACTTCAAGATCGGTGGGATATAGATTCACACATCACTAGAAATATCAACAAAAAAAAATTATCGCATACATTATGCAACATAATATTATTGAATCAAATTATTCGTTTGTGATAATGATAATGTACTCTTTCGCTATAAAAGAATTGTTAAAGAACTAAAAAATTTATTGTCTGATGAAAAATGTGATAAATACTTTGAAGTAGAGGTCTGCACGGGCTCGGGCGCAAGCATACAACCAAATATAACAAAAATCGGGCAATTTCCGAATGAGTTCACCACTATCGTAAATCTAAATTTATTACCATAATAAGCCTCACGTACTCTTATTAGTCATTTTTTCGACGTCTTATTTGTTATTAACACCCATTCGAAAGAACAAGATGCATTATTCATAATTTAATGACTCACGCCACTATTTTAGTATTTTTTAATGCCTGTATTTGAGGAGTTTGTACAATACGCATAATGAATTTCATAATATGATTCTGACTTCAGTATTTCTTATATGGTTGTTTCGATCGGTCGCTATTCGATTTGTTAGGTTGACTTTTTTTTAAATTTACTGGCAAGAAATGGGCTTCGGAAATATTAAGACAAAACTGAAGAGTAGAGAATATATTCTTTCAGTAAAAACCCATGGGAAAAGTGAAGTGTGGAAATCATAGAGGTGGCATCAAACAAAAAAGTTAGATACGAATTTATAAAATGTAATTGCATTTTCAGCTTTTCTAGTTCAAAAATAGGAACTTCTCACTTGAATCGTCATTCCTGTAAAACAAACAAAAACTAATTCTAATTAGGAAGAAATTTATTTCGCACAACTGCACACCCACAATTATTTGTGAGTCAATTTTTAATTTTTATGTCGGGCTCGGGTCGGGTTCGGGTAAGATTTTTGGAAATGAGCCTTGGGCCCGGGCCGGGTTGTGTCGTAGGTCTTCGGGTTCGGGCCGGGTGAAATTTTTAAATTTCAGCCTGTGCAGACCTCTACTTTTAAATTTAAGACTACTAGCCTGAGTTGGTTTAATATGAAATTTCGTTCCATATCAAAGAACTCAGCAGAGAATTTATTGAATAGTTTATGATATGTATCGTACAGAATTGAAATGATATTTCTTGTTTATCATCGATACCGTCAAACGGGTGAATAGAGACTGCGGGGTGAATATGAGATTGAACTTTAGCACAACTTTACCAAGTATCCAAATTAATCATTATGGTTAAATAAGTTTCTACACAATGTCTATATTGCTATCTCTCGAATGACAAAACCAAACCACCTAAATGACTGGCCAAAATTAAAACAAACGTGTTAGGTTCGATGCCTGTGCATCCTTACGTTTTGACTCATTATAAACATATCTTTTATTGCACGAAAATTAAATAAAATCATGTTTTTTTAGTTCATAAGTATCGTAAAACGGGGTGACTCATATAGAAAAGAGTTTCATATATTTTAATAATCATAATCTGTTTTTTTGTCTATTTTCACCCCAATTCAATGTGAATAGAGACATCCATCAAAATTGACTGTGTCTTAATAACGACGGTGAATATTTGAAAAATATTGTCATGAATGTGTAGTAGAACCATATAAACACATTTCAAGTCATTAATATTTGAAATATGTGCCGCAGGTATGAAGATACATAGCCGTGAAGGGTAAAAAGTGTCTCTATACACCCCGTTTTACGGTACATACAAAAATATTGGAATGTGATCGTGAGAATATCAAACGAAATTATAAAATAAACATTTTTTTCACTTCAAAATGAATTCCTTGTGAATGAATGAAAAAAATCGAAAGCCTAAAACCATGCTTTCAAAATATTACCTTTTTTCTATATATATAAAAATGAATGTCTGTGTGTATGTCCGCTATGGACTACTAAACCGCTCGACCGATCGATGTGAAACTTTACAAATTTGTTGAGTACACTACCGCAATGGTTTCTGGCTTACCAACTCCTCATTGACAGTGGACATTTAAAAAGTGATCAATCGTTTTCAGAGAATGTAGAAATCATATGGATAAGGTTAGGACAGGACTAGTGGTAATCTACAATAAATGCGCTCGCTCCGTCCCGTTTTTAAGGTCGTTTGAGTGTGTGATGGAATTTTAAAATACAGGCACTCATATACAGAAATCAATAATTCGATTGAATGTCACTAAATATATAATAAGAATAAGTCACATTATCTTTTTTTTTTTTTATGTGGTTTTATTTAAGCATGGTTAAAAGATTAGTCCCGTGAAGCTCTCATTGGACCATGTAAGTGAGAAGTAAATTAGTTTCTTTTCTTGATCATACAGCGTTATGGAAGGCGGCTGTAAAAAACGGCTGCATACACCTAAAGTAAGGTGGTGGGTCAACAAACTTGGGTAAATTATGGATATACGGTCACGGGACAGAATTCCAATCCTCTCGAGCTAAGCTCAAAAAATTATACATACTAGGTTATAATTTTATGTTTTGACTTTACTCTTTGAGTTCTTGTGGATTATTATAAAATGTGGAATCAAAATGATTAAATCTGAAGAATATTACTGACTGTCTCTATCTGTGTAATATTATTATTTGCGTAGTTTGTGGTTGCATTTTTGCTCCTGTAAATTAAAACAACTCGATTTCATACTTATTGCGAAGTATTCTTTAGGATCTTCTATCATAATAAATTTAAATATTAAAGACAACACATTTAAAAAAAATCGTAATCCTTACATTAATTAAAATAATGTTATCTGCTTTCGAACACCTGGACATGAGAAATCATTTCATTTAATGTGCTTATTTTTCATAAATCTTTTCAAAAATTCTGTCCCATGACCATATATTCATAATTTACCGAAACTTGTTCATCCGAAAATATAAAGTTATCTCAAAGAAGCTAAACCAAAAACTTTGTGTACGAATATTGGCTTGAACGGTTTCTCGTTATTATAATTGAAACAAATATCTTCATTAAATATGAAATGAAACATGTTTATTTATAAAAAAAAGTGAATAGGAAATATCATTAAGGCTATATCGCTTTTTTGTAAGTTGCGCTAGTATGATTGGCACGTATCGAACAATACTTAGATCGAATGATCCTCCAAAAAGTTTTTGCGTAAAAACCTTTGCAACACGCACAAGTTCGTATATAAAGCTTTCCCCGAACCCGTCAAACATTGTTTTACTGTACTAATGTAGAAAAATATGATAATATTTTTACATATTTGAAAAAATGTTAAGAAGGATTTCGACTGAGGGTGATTAATGGATTTTCAGTGGCTCAAATGGCTGTAGTGCAAAACATTTCTAGACTTTTGAATTGGGATTCGAGCTCACAAGAACCACAACTGAAGACAACATCCATTTTGAATTGTTTTAATTTTGTGCTTTTCTATGAGCTTTGTCGCTAACGACCCGGATTTTCCTTTCGGCATCTTCAGGACGGATGTACTTGAACTGGCGCGCAGTAAACGGCTTGTATCGTTTTATCCAAAAATAGGAGTAGATCACTCAGTTAAATTGCTATTAAAATGTAATTTAGCGGAAATTTGATGTACCTAAACAAGTTTCAATGAATTAAATGGGTTTGTAAAAATTATCGGGATTTTTGAATATAGTATTGCAAATACTAATGACCATATGAGGGGTGTAAAAGCATAACCGCCTCTATCCATATATTATCATTTTTGAGATAATGATTGATTAATGATCCGGTTCTTACGTTCTATGCCCTGCAATTTTCTAGATATTTAAGGTAAAGTAGCTGTTGGGACAAAATCTATACCGTTAGGGATGGCTAGGTTAATATGAAAAAATCAATGCTTGAGTCCAAATAAAATGTGTGATTTTCAAAAGTAAATGATTGGCAAAGGTGGAGGTATTTTACTTGTAGGGCTGAATTTTTAAAAAGCCTAAATATGTATCAATAGAAAAATTGAAAACTAATATTTTTAGCTAATAGTTGTCCCAGATAAAAAGGAAAATGTTTAATTTTATATTGCAGATCTAATGAAATATGTCGGAAGCAATATTTGTTGTTTGCCCGTTTGTACTGAGCTTAAAAGCTCCAGCGCCATAAGCAGCGAAGCTTTGATAAATGAGATGTTCAATTAATGGGGCAACACATAAAGAAAAAACTCGTTAAGAAAAAAATTGCTCTTCTTGTTCTGCAGTCGGAGAAAACAAAGAGTGATTTAGAGTTTTCGTCTTACGTACAAATAAAAATTAATTTAACAAATACCAGCCCTAAGAATAAATCACGCAAATAATGACTTAAGTTATCATTGCAAATCGTTGTGCTTCGTAAAAAAACATCTTTGAAATTAAACGTTTAAAAAAAACTTTTTAATCTTATTTTTTTATTTGTGTAACATTCACAATGAAAAAGTTTTGAGTTCTGAGACTGTTAATATTTTATCAAAAATCACCGGAAAAAAATCGTTACCTTTATTTGAAAAGGTTCTAATTGACATGTTGGCCTAAAATGACATTTTGGTAGGAAATTTTTTACTAACCGCATTCTATCATGTAAATGAATTTCAGAATTATATATAGTTGAATAACGGAATAATCAGAATTAAATAATTGGACTGCATTTGCATACCTAAGATAAGATCTTTAAGATCATTATTTTTCAGCAAGAGTTGTGAAAAAATATATTTAAAATAAGTAATTTGAAACTATTTTACTTGTTTATTGTTGCAAGTGAGTTTTAATCAATCGAAACTTCAAACGCTCATATCTCAAAACAGTGTCAAGAGCAGTTAGAACCTTTTCAAAGGTCACATTCAAATTAAACATGTATTTATTTTATAACAGTGAAATACTTTATAGTTTTTGTAGGTAAGTCTGTAGCAGAATTCAGATAGTCAAGAAAGTCCATTAAACTGTATTTTTCCAATGAATCAATGATATAATAATCAGTGCTTAGAATATAAAAAAATCAGATCTTCACTAACCGGTTGTATTGCAGATACGGTCAAAAATTCCGTGAGCGCAATGCCGGTACAAAAAATGCGCCTATAAATACGGTCCACTTTACACCCACTTATACTGGACAAGGTCGATGATTTTAATAATTCAAACATTTTATATAAATAGCGACATCTCTAAGAATCATAGTTAAATACTTACAGTTTCCATATTTTGTATTATAATCAATGTTATAATGATTTTAAAAAAGAGCTTCATTGTGGATCGTGGCATTAGGTGTACGACTGTTCTCATACCTGCCGGCATATAATGGGTTAAAATATATATTATCATACCAAAATAGGACAGTTGCATAATAAATTTTCATTGCCATACGTACTAACTGTGTTGAGAGTGTTACTAGGAGTGAGTGTAATCTATGTATCCCGGTTGATGTTGCCGTTGTTGAAGTGATGTGCGTTGGGTCACTTCTGAGGGTTTGTTGCATTTATTTTCTAGTGCTCACTTGAGTCATATGAAAAAAATTTCAACTTTTTTTTGACCTTGTCAATTCTATTGCTATCATTGGTGATTTCAATTTGTATTCGTCGGCACCTGGAGTAGGATTTGAGTTTGCTTATATTTTAAGCTGTGTGAATCTCAAACAGTTCTCACAGATTGAAAATGTGAAGGCAAGAGTCCTGGACTTGGTACTGGCTGATGCAGATTGCTGTGTATCGGTGTACGCAAGTGATGACCCTCTAGTCCTTGGGGACAGTTATCACCCAGCTATAGTGATTGAGTTCCCTATTGCTTTTAAAAAGAGAATATGCGCTTATCGTCGTGGGCGATACGTTGAGGGTGAAGATAATCCTGATACCTCTGATACTAGAGTTTCATGGAATTTTTGCCGAGGTGACCTATTGCACATGTAAAGGGTCTTTTTACAAGGACGCTTAGTTTTGAAATGTAAATAAAACAAGCTGTTTGTGAGATTTCGACTATATGGAATATAGCATCAAATCTCTGCCAATATCCATTCATTATAAAATGGGCCATGTCGCTAAAGTTGACTTTTTTGACAAATTTGGGTAAACTTCCAACTGCTCCAGAACCCAATCAGGCGTTGTCTGTGGTCGTTTATCTGAAGTTCTTTGGTTAGTTGGATTTTATACGGGTGCAGACATAAGGCCCGATTCAAAATTCGCCAAGTTGAAGTCGCAGAAAAGCCAAGTTCTTGTGAACAACGGGAAATAAGTTGCCTTGGGTTTTCCTGTACACTTTACTTTCACTCACAGCAGCAATGTTTTCACCAGATATTGTATTTTGATGACGTACAGGTAGGTGTTGGCCGATTATTTACCAAACTGGTTGACTCAAATTTGGCCACTAAAGGACAAAGTAACATATTTTGAGCGTCCCTATTGAAATACCCTTTACAACGAGATACACAGCTTCAATTTTTTTTGCCTTCTTATGTTAATAATATCTTTCTGTTCTGTTTCTTATTTTTGGATAATATGTTATGTAATTTTTATTAATTTGTCAAATGCATGACGCATTGGCGCTTGCTGTAATGGCATGTATTTTATATAGTTTTTTACCAATAAATAAATAAATAAATCACTAAAGATGCGGAACCTTTGGCTCTTATTAAATTTAACGTATATACATCAATAAATAATGTTGATCTTATTGCGTCTGTTATAGAGACGTCTACGATTCTCAAATGTGGTACTTTATGATGTAATGAAACTCTTAAGTTTTAATTCCCGTCGTAATTTCTCGAGACCTTAACGGCTGCATCTTGGCTGTAAAGTAGAAAAGAGCGGTTTAATTATTTCTGTATCTTTCTCTGTAGATTCCCAGCTATACTCATTTCATGGAATAAGAGTTTTAATACCCTGAAGAAAATGTAGTTAAGCATCACCAGCCCTCGTCGATTTTCTGGTTGGTTAAATATATAATGTAATAAGTCGACATATGTGCCTTTAAGATAACAACCTTATTTTATAGATATGATCCGTCTGGGCAAAAGGTCAACATCTTTATCTAAAAAATAAAAATCAATATTTGTTTGTTCGTACGCAATAAAACTTTGAAAAACTTTTTGCTTGCACTTTCGCGAATGTTGTCTTGAAGGCTTTTATAAAAAAATCAATGTTTTTTTCATATTTTATGCGCTGACATATCGTTCATTCTTAGAACTTATTGATGCACTTGCGCAAAGATTAAAGGCATTGTACAGCTAACTTTCAGTAGGTGGCGCGTGTAGAAAATCGGCAAAAGACACACAGCAAATGTCATCGATACCGATCAAAATTAGTGAAATTAAATTGTAATTATTTATCTAAAATATTGTGCACCCGAAAGCATTTAATCAAACACTTTCTTTCTTTGAGACCGGCTAGTCTATATCTATATATATAAAAATGAATGTCTGTATGTATGTCCGCTATGGACTACTAAACCGCTCGACCGATCGATGTGAAACTTTACAAATTTATTGAGTGCACCCCCGCGATGGTTTCTAGCCTACCAACCCCTCCCTCCAACCACCCCCAACCTCCCTCAACCTCCCCCCCTCATTTTTTTTTTTTTAAACTTTAAGAATTTTTCGAGTTCACTTCTTCGAAGGTTTTTGGCATACCCGCCCCATACGCTCCCCAAACCCCCACCCCGCTAAACAACCCCCTCCCCCAAAAATTGATATCGATTTTTTACAAATTTCTCGAGTACACTTCCGCGAAACTTTCTGGCTTACACCACCTCCCCTACCCCACCCCACCCCAATCCCCCCTACACTTGCTGGCGTAGCAACGCGCGCAGGGTACAGCTAGTAATAAATATAAATGAATGTTTGTTTGTTTTTCGCATTTGATTTGTTGTATACTCACGAAGGTTTTTGAAACAGCCATTTTACAATGAGAAAGTTCGCCGAAAAAAGAGATCTACTGGTAGTTTTCATCGCTTTTATATGAGAATAAAAGTTGGTTACTGAGTTTAATTATTAGTATCGAAATCTGATCGAATTAGAAAACTATATGATGTTAATAAAGTTAAGTAATAAAAAACAATTATCAGTTATTTCTAGGGCTGTGGAGTTCGAGTCATCGCTGCGTTTTGGCCGAAGTCGTACTCGGAGTCGGTAATTTTGAAAAGTTTGAACTTTTTATTTTTGCATAGGCTTAATATGTAAAATTTGTTGATATATAACTGAATACACATACATAAATAGGAAAGGTAAGAATATATATTTTTTTTTTTTAAATAAAAAATATTTTGTATTACAGCTTACGCCAATGCGCCAAATAATCTTAATTGTGAAAGTCATACGAGATTAACTCGATGATAAGTAATAAATCAGTTGTGGACAAAATCAACGATAAATAACATACACCCAGCCCAAGATCTCTTTTTTACAATTGAAAAAATCTGACCTTGCCGGGAATTGAACCCGGGACTCCAGATCGCTAGGACAAAGCTTTTGCCACTAGACCACAGGGACCGACAACCGGTGTTGTGTTTTTGGTAAATGCTGGAGTCAGAGTCGGAGTCGGAGTCTTAATTTTTTTAACCACTCCACAGCCCTGGTTATTTTAAATGTGGTTCGCATAAATTAATTCCCAGCTTATTATTTATCAGTAGGAGGGTTTTATTTGACTTATTAGTAAAGAATTGACTTCCAATTCCAAAATTAAAGCGATCAAAATTTTATATTGAAATTCCACCGACCACCTTCAGTCGAAATCCTCAAATATATTTGAGGTTAATTTATTTTACCCCTTGAGATTAATTATAGCTTCACACGACAGGTGTATCTACAAAATGCTAAAATAAAATCCAAATATTTATATTCCAATTTACCTAGATCCACCCACCTTTCATGCATAATTCAACAACCCTGTTTGTATACCTAACTGAACTGATACATCCATCGCGTGCCTTTATCCGGAGGTTATTTTGTCCGAAAAAAATGTGAAGAGCCTTCTACCATTGTGAAAAACTTTTTTGATACATTTTCTTTTTTTGAATTGCTTGTGGAAGCAAAATAAAAGTGTTGAATTATACGATCGTTGAAATTAACTGCTTTTTTCACCGTTATTATTTAAAGCAGCGTTTTCCAACACGTGGCCCATGGGCCGCATGCGGCCCAATTTAATATTTAGTTTTTTCCAATAAATAAATAAATATTTAAATTCAAATTTGATATTGAAATTCCATGAAGCACCCTCAGTCGAAATTCTTTATTATAAAACACATTCATTCTTTTTTTTTTTTTTTTTGTAGAAATATCTTTTTTTCATAATAAATAGTAAAAAAATAGTTCTTATTCCATATAAGTACTAAAAATGTTTTATTATATTTATTTGAATGTAGATTAAGCTTATAAAAATATTTAGTAAATGGTGGCCGTAACCGGTCGAGTCGTGTCCGGTCCCTGGCGCAGTGTCAACGTTGTTGGCTTGCGTGCCGGACCGCCCGGATTCATTCCCGGTACGAGCGAATTTTTTCAGTCGATAAATCTTTTTAAAGGCATGGGTGTTTGAGTTGTTGAAAATCCCTTCCCCAGTTTCTTATCCCAAAGAGTGACGCACTGTGAGAGCGATCAGCTAACCACTAGTCTTGTCCGAGTCCTAGTATCCTTTCTATCCTCTTCTCTTTTCGAAAAAGCGCGGTTGAGCAACTGAGTAACAAGCAGTTTTCGTAGAAAAAATATATGTTGAGATAAACTCCGTGAAGAGTCCATATACTCAAAGTAGGGAGCGGTCACGGTCAAAAAACAGCTATAAAAGTGAGCACCATATCGATATTGGTTATAAAAATATTCATCAAATGGTATTCATAACCCAATTTAAGAAATTTGCAAATAAATGACTTAAAATGAATCTGTCTGAGCTGGGAATCGAGCCCGTAAGTTCCATTATCGAAGCCAACCACTTTAATACTCAACGATGTATCTGAATAATGTTGAACTTATTTCAATTAAAAGGTTTACCTATCTGATTGATAGCATCTCATTAGTTAATATTTTGTAATACTAACGTCATTGGTAGTATAATTATTTGTTTGCTTTGTTTTATTAGGGCTGTTGAATCGGTCTAAAAAAGTCCGACTCCGACTCCAGCATTTACCAAAACCACGACACCGACTCCGACATAGACCAAAAATACGACTCCGACTCCGATTAAAAAAAGATTAATATCGTCACTTTTTTTCCCTAATTTTCCTATTTATGTGTATTCAATTAAATATCAACACTATCAATGCGGCCAAAAGTTAAATTTAGCATATTAAATGCAAAAATAAAAAGTTCAAACTTTTCAAAATTTCCGACTCCGAGTACGACTCCACAGCCCTGGTTTTAATTCTTTAACCCCCTTGCTTCCCTTAAAAGGGAAAAAACCCAAACTCCATTTTGTAATTTTATCATTTTTTAATATTAGAATCAATCTTGCTTCATTGCAAGTAAACTTTGCGATAGTTAATCCGTAGATGCCTCTGAAAGAGGTGAAATTCGTGTCTCAGTTAGAAGCACGATACGTGGAAAAAAAAAAGTTATTTAAAATTTTATAATAAATGACTTCTTAATTGGAAAGGAAATATACAACAATACGAATTTAGCTTCTAAAAAAATTTAGCTTCATATTTACAGAATAGTCTATTTTGGTTTAATCACAAATTTTAAATTATTCAATTTTGTAGGTATACAGTGCAAGGCGAGGCTCTCTCTTTGAAGCCGACCGAATATACTCTCTGCGGGTAATTTAGTCGGGCAATTATTCCTGAATTTGTTGGCGGGTTGGTTCTACAAGTCACTTCCCTGCCAAAACTTTATCTGTGGGAGTTCCATTAATCTTTCAGCATCTATATTTTACGTACAGCCCCATAGATTTCAGCCAATAGCAACTGAATTATAACGATAGTTGTAAATACGAGTGGATTAATTACGTCGAAGATTTGGTGGACTTGATAACTGCAATAGTTAATGTCAGGATATATTTTTTCAACCCTTGGAAGATGTCTCTGATAAAAAAACGTGTGATCTAAAGGGGGGGACTTAAAATACCCCAGTGTTACGGCTTTATTGGCATAGATTGCATAAAAAAATGAAATATTATACTTCGTTCTAAATATATATATATCGCCCGGGTTCGATTCCCGGTACGAGCGGATTTTTTTTCAGTCAAGAAATCTGTTCAAAGGCTTGGGTATTTGTGTTGTTGAAAATCTCCTCCCACCTTTCCGATCCCAAAAAGAGACGTGTAGTGACAGCGATTGGCTAATCACTAGTCTTGTCCTAGTCCTCGTATCCTTTCCATCCCTACTCTCTTCTAAATGAGAGAGGTTGATCAACTGAATAACAAGCAGTTCTCGTAGAAAATCACATGTTGAAATAAACTCCGCGAGGAGTCCATATGCTCCAAGTTGGAAGCGGACATGGTTAAAAAATATAAAAATTGATCACTTTTAAGGTGGTCACTGTCAAAAGTTGGTGGAATGGCATTATAATAAAAATAATAAAACATTTTTAGAACTTATTCCACATAAAATTTATTGGATTGTCAACTGATCGCAACCGCAAAACCTGTCCTGATCCAATAAATTTTATGTGGAATAAATACAAAAAAAAATATTTTTATTATAAAAATCGATATTTTTCCTATAATTATTCATATTTTAAGTCGTGCATGACTGGACAATCAGATCGTTTTGATGTTCAAGATAGACTGGCGTAGTCAAAACTGTTTACGTGAGTGCTTATCTACGTCTTTTAATGTTAACAGCATCCATTTGTTTTGAAACGAACGTTTGATCACAGCGCGTTTGAGATAAGGTAACGTTATCTCATCGCGTATGGGAAGTGAAGTTTGAATCCTGGCAATTTGTAGCGACGATATAAATGGTTTTCGGCCAATAGTTTGACTTATTTTCTTTTTTTTATTTAATTGCGACAAATAAGTCAATCAAAATCATATATTTTTACTGCAAAAGGTGTAGAAAAATAATGATTTTAGAATACCAAAAGTATGAACATTTAATCACCAACATTGAAATATAGTGAAACACCGATTTTACGATTTTCAAGGGACCGTATAAAACAAAGGATTAATGCGGGAAACGATGAATGCGAGAAAGTTTTATAAAGGGGTATTTCAATACGGGACGCTCAAAATATGTTACTTTTTGTCCTGCTGAGTAGATTATTCATTGTTTAGTGGCCAAATTTGAGTCAACCAGTTTGGTAAATAATCAGCCAACACCTACCTGTACGTCATCAAAATACAATATCTGGTGAAAACATTGCTGCTGTGTGTGAAAGTGTACAGGAAAACCCAAAGCAGCTTATTTCACGTTGTTCACAAGAACTTGGCTTTTCTGCGACTTCAACTTGGCGAATTTTGAATCGGGCCTTATGTCTGCACCCGTTTAAAATCCAACTAACC